>OZ038312.1:19162531-19172944 GCA_964035775.1 Osedax frankpressi | reverse complement strand
ACTATAACGGTTAAACAACCTCTATATCGTATTATACCAAGGATAATTAGATAAGACTTAGATAAGACTTAGATTAGACTTAGACTTAGATAAGACTTAGATAAGGCAACATGTCTAAGTATTAACAGCCTGTCACTCACTATTTAATAAGTGCACTTCATTCGTCCATGAACGAATGAATTGAATGCAATAATATCACTTCTCTGAATAAACTTACAAATATAAATATAGATAGATATCAAAAACAGCTACGGAAAAATAACATACACACAACTAACGAAGAAACAATAATTCGTAATCAGCTTAGAAAAGAACAAAAGCTGGTGTTTAAAGAAGCATTAGGATTTGCAATTATAAAGTATATGAGTGCATGTGAATCCTTTAACAGTAGATAGATATGAATGATTCTAACGTTAATAATCTATATTTTAACATCTATGACAATATAACCTGGAAATTATGAATAAAAGATGAATCTACTAATAACAATAATAGGTGATATTGTATGAAAATTAAAAAATGTACAAACATCTCAATAGGCTTATATAAGGTTTAATACATAAATATAAAAAGAGTAGACTAAATTGGCAAACTCTTAAAGAAAATACTTTGATATGTTCATATAATTGGCATAACATCCCAATAGAAAAAATGCAAATCTATATTAATATATAAAAATGTAAATAATAAATATGTAAATTTTCGACCGATTAAACTGCTACTAAACAAAATACATTATTAGACTATAAGAAATGAGTTCGGTTAAATACTTCATGAAGAGTTGTAACTAACTGTCAGCCGACGCTACGCATGTGTACGTCACCGCGACTACAAAACTAGCGCACAGAAGATCTAGTCGAAGGCACATCCAACGTCCAGCAGAGATGAACATAAACCACGCCTCCGTGTGATGGTCCTGGATACGAGGTTAACGGGGGTGAATAATTATTGAATGATCATTATACGTTGTCATTATACCCTCGTGTAGAGACTTTGGAAACATAGTAATTTTATACGTAATATATCCAGCTAATATAATAATAATTATAATAATTAATTAATATAAATATTTGATATACTAATTAGTTTTATAATTTGTAAAAAGCAATATGTTATATACGAATAGTTATATCAACAGCGACAATAGATTTTTATATTTATGGCAATATATATAAGTTGACAAGAAACAATCCAAGTAATCTCATCGTTAAATGAATATTACAATAACATCTTACTGTTTACATGGAAAGAATCTATCTATAACAATAAATAACTGTTCCGATTTCTAATGCTACAGTATACGGAATAAGGCTGTCGGCATGTGCAAATCAGTCAACTTAGGTTTTCCACATTAATATACGGCTACATATAGGCCATAGTATACATATACGTTGTAATCCAGTACATTTCTTCTTTTTGAGTCTTCTGAGATACGGTACGAATTATTTAAGGGCAGGATTAATTTGTTAATGGGCGTGGCCTAACCTGGTGCATGTCGAACTCGTCTGCTAATATTGACTGCAGCGCATGCGCTCTAATGGTTTGAATACCTACCATTGTTGTGCTGACATGACTGAACACTTTAGACCTGGCTGTGTTAGTTGGGTAATGGGATAATAGGGCAGTTAATGGGATTACCATCCCAACGTTAACTCCTCCCTTCATTATCACAACATATTAATAACTACTACCCTACTCCATTACTAACTACTAGACTTACCACTTAACTTACTATAACCTCGATCCCATTAATAACTATAACCCTTACCATATCACTGGTTAACACCCCCAATCTGTTACTAACTGATGTCTTCGAATCGTTTAATCTCCCTGGTAGACGAGAGACTATAATCTCTCGTATAGAGCAATATAATCACCAGGGGAACTACGACAATCAGAATAATAGGAATCGATAGAATGGAGATCATGAGAGTGGCTGCCACGAAGAATATATTCTGCGTTGGGTAGGTTGATATGATCACGTGATTTCGATACTTGGTCTACTGCTGGGTTACGTTACATCAATAATGAATAATTATGTTCTAATTGCATAACAACTCTAGTATTATTTAAAAAATTTATCTATGGAATATTACAAATATAATAATTCAGTTTTTCATTTAAATAAATGATATGTATATTACATATATAAAAATATCGTATAATTTACAAAGATGTACTTTATCACGAAACTGAAAATTACAATTATTGTATAATTCTTTTTAAACAAATAATAATTCATATATTCCTTAACTTTTATAAAAAATAAAAATGACTTAGTAAGGAAGAAAAAAAAAATAGAAAAAATAATAGAAAATATATTATTAAATATATACTAAAAATAATTTCGATTTACGCGATTACTGACCACAATAGTTTCGTTTGCGAAGTATGGCATCAAGTCGTCAAGATGACCAGTGTCTTTTGAGAATCTGTTCAAAATGCGACCTAAAAGTAGCACATGGGATTAAACATAACCCATTAGTACAATATGCTATATCACTAGTACTTACTATGCACTCTCGGTATGTATTCACTGTACTCAGTATAGGGTTTAGGATTTTAATTATGTATATATTGCCAATATTGCCAATATTGCCAACACGTTCTCGGTAATCTCGCATATAAATAATAAACCTAGATTATAATCATTAGTTGTTAAAAATTAAGGTACGATATATTCACTAGAAAGGAACGCCGTACATTGTACTCGTACCTAGCGAAGGAGTTGGCGAAGGAATTGTCCCATTAAGATATCTCTTAAGCTAGGAGTACCATGTTCCATACATTTCAAACAATTATAGTGTAGCTTTACGGTTACTATATATATTTATTCCTATCGTACCTTTAGGTCTAAGCTCTGTATCTACACTTATTGTAAACATTACTTTTAGGTTTACAACTTCATATTACCAGAGATCATTGAATATGATATTAAAATAAAATACAAATATATTCTAAATATTTATTAAGTTTTTAATAAAGTATGCTCTTCTTTCAATTATTTAATATTCCATTACAAATATTCATAACAATCATTATTTATTATTTATATAGTCAACAATTCATTTATTTGTTTAAGTTATTAATATATTTGACATGTAAAATCCAATTAGAAACATGTTCTTGAATTTAGTGTTCGCTGAAGAATTTCAAACATGTAATAGTTTTCCTACACTTAGTAAGTTTATAACATTTTAATAATAATACATTATATTATTTGTTATGTAAATAAAGACATTTTTACTAATTTATCTTAAATTATTAATAATAAAATAACAATAATATTCTGAAAAAAATCATTATTATGAAAGCATAACTGTACAAATGATTTCATTATAATATTTTTGTTTTAGTTCAGAATGAGTGAAACTTAATATCACAAGATTCTGAAAAATATAAAAATTCTCGTCACACACCTTTTTTCTTTATCAATGTATATATTTAATTATGCATTGTTTAATATATTATATTATTGAAGACTTAATTTTATATATATGTAATATTTATAGTAGATATTAGTAAGCATTATAGTTAGTAGTTAGTAATATATTTTAATATTATATCTAATATCTAGGGTTTAATAATATTAACTTTTTATGCGATAATTCCTAAGTCTGTGGTTAAGGCATCTTTTTCAGTTCATATATTATTAAATGGAAATTATATAGCATTTAATATATAATTGATACATTTTTTATATCTATATCTATATATATAATATATAATGATACCATTTTTATATCTTTATATAAATATATATATATATATATATATATATATATATATATATATATATATACAAAGTCATATATATAAACATATAATAAATATGAACAATTTTACTATAGGTAATAACCTTATTAAATTGTCATCAATTCATTTGATAAGATATATTTAGTTCGTAAAAACCCTGTGCAAGCCAGTAATATTTTTTTATGCATTGAAATATATTTGTTTCAATATTGATATATAATTATATATTATTTTGTTAATATAATAATACATTTTTAATAATTACAATTATCTGCATATATAATAAATTTATAAGAAAATTACTTGTATACCCTATTTCTATATCATAAAAATTCTATTAAACATCTGAATCTATTTGGGATAATTTAATTTATTCATTTAAATTTGAAAATTTAATATAAAATAAATTGTATATTATTATATTTAATATAAATTAATAGAAAATTAATCTTAATTAGCATATGAAATTAATTATTAATAATATATATTACATATATATATATATATATATATATATATATATATATATATATATATATACATAGAAACAAAGTCAAGTATTTAATTAATTTTAAATATATAATTTAAATGAGTTATACGATATTTTAGATATTACAAAAATTAGTTATATTCGATTATTGTATTTAACAATCATAGATTTATATATTTCGAAAATTATAGTTAGCTAATTATAATTTATTCGTTAGCAATCCTTGAAATATAATCGGAATTACATTATTTCAATTAATGAAGCCATAGATTTACAATTTTCCAAGATAATTTCAAAATAAAATAATTTTTATAATTACAATTTTGAGTATTATAATGTCGATCTGTAGTACTCGATTTTTAGAAAATTGCTCAATTATCCTAATACCCAGTATCATTATACAAATTAGTATATATAACTATTATATAATTATATTCTATAAAATTCTATATATTTAACATAAATGTATTATTTCATATAAATTTATATATCTATGGTTTTTATAATGTAAGTATATGCACTATATATAAATAAATATACTATATAATTATTAATGACTATATACTATTATGTATGCATGTTACTTATTTATATATATAATAATTAAATAATTAGGTATATTCAATTTTAAATAGTAGTATTTATTTTTAAATAATTATATATATACTTTATATTATTATTAGATGAACTACTATAATTATTAATGAATAATTTCTTTTGTATACACATATTATTTATCTTTATATATAAAATAATTAGATTTACTAATAATAAAGCATTAAAAGAGTTTGTTTATTTAAAAGAGTTTGTGATAATAAATATGAAACGGTTAAAAAGACGTAAAATAAAGCAATTTATTCATGGGTTAGCACAATATATATTTTACATTTCAAAGATAATTTATAAAAGTGTGAACAAATATAGTTTAAATGGTGCGGTCATACAGAAAATTTGAGTAAAAATCATGTGAGATTTACCCAGCACCCTAAAATCTGAATAAATGTTATTGCTTAATTCTGATTGGTGATTTGTATTCAGCTTAGTAAATATAGTAAACAATAAAATAATTTTAAAAATATAATAAGCTTTATATTAGAAAATACGAACATATTTCAATTTTATAAATATCATGATATGTTTAATAGTTTAGTACTCTTTAAATATATAATACGATACAAATATATAATCTAATAAGCTCATATAAATCATGATTTACATATTTTAATTTTTCAATAATTTGTGATTCAATTTTCCATTATTAATAATTTAACAAATGCACTATCTGTAGTTTATTTGCAATTCTAACTATATAGATTCTCATTTACAGAGTCATATTTCTAATATTAATCAACTATAAGTAATAACAAGGTACTCGATCAGTTATGTTCCTACAAATAGAATAGTATATATTGGCATATGTCAATTGTAACGGCAACTGGTGATTCTACAATAAAATATTGCATAATACATTAGGTATATTACTTCAAATAACAGGCGAAAACATTTTTTATATATACTAGCCGTCAATAACTTGAAATAAATACAATGCGTTTGTTATAAATAAAATGCGTTTGTCACCAACAAGGGTGCAGTTATAACATATAATAAAATATTTATTAAATATGTAATCGTAATATTGCCATCATATCATTATTAAATATATAATTAATGTATCATATTATTTAACGTTTTTGTATCTAAAATCGTATTAATTAATTAATAATATATCAAATGAAATTATTATATATATTGCAATTATATATTGGTTAATTACTTTATATATAATCTTAAAAATATATAAAATAAACATACGAATATGATATATATATTAAAATTTACTTGTAATTACTTATCAAATTAATTAATAAAACTATATAATTAATGTATGTATGTATAATAATGTTTATAGTAAGGTGTTAAATATATAATTATTTTGTCATGATTATAATAATTTAATTTTTATATAAAATACGTTTTTATGACAAGACATATTTATTAGATCGAAAAATGTATATCCACTTTAGCATCAAAGATTTTAGAAAACACATTTAATGGTATTGATATTATAAATACAATTCTACTATATGCATTTAAGATTATAATTTAAGGTATGTGTATGTTATTTCTGGAATATCATAAAGTATCCTTTAATTGAATGATTAAAAGTTGAGGATAAAATATCAATACATTTGAACTATGAACTAAGACATTTGAACTATGAACTGAGATATTTTGCTATGAAATTACAAGTAAGTAGAATACACTCTAGTTTTTAATTTACTTAATTAATGCATACATTTAATAATAATTATATATTTATTTATTTAGATTTATTAATGATGAATTCGAGAACAATTTGACTTTTTACTCTACTTCGAGAAAAAATGTATATTGGATACTTATAATTTATAGTATATTAAATTTAATATATATATATTTAAATAATTTAGGAATATTATTTTTAAATCTCGAGAGAGAAATAATAAACTGTAACTGTATTTATCATTATTTCTAGATAGTTGATTATTCTTAGGAAATAAATTTATGTTATTAATAGATTAAGATTTGTGAAAAAGTACAGTTTATAAAATATGATTATTATTATTAGCAATCGCTAATATTAAGGATATTAAAGTATTAAGGATATTGAAAATATGGCAAAGGTAGATCTGATCTTATGTTATTAAGTATACTATAGTAGTTTTCACAATGAAATATCATTGTGAAAACTACTAATTTCTAATATTATAATTGCAAATATACTTGCATCAATTATAATTATTAAAACTATATTTATATACAAATCATTTTATTAATGATATACTGGTTTATTTGGTTAAAAAATTGCAAAATTTTGTATTATAAAGTAGATCTTTGATTATATAAATTGATAGGTTTTTCTGGTTTTTCTGATAGTTCACACACACAAACATAAGGATACCATATAACCATCATAACCATCATATATGCATACGCACACATGTTTCATTTTTGTAATTTCTATAGTTTTGAGGAAAATACTGTAATACTAGTATCTGGATATTAACTAGAGTCCTTATAAAAGTCATGTGTGGGAATTATTTATACATATCTTTCATTATCTAATCATTATTGCTTTACTGTATATTTTAAAAGGTATCATTTTAAAGGTACGGAACTACATTAAATTTCATATACTTTTGATTTCTCAGGTTGATTTTCTAATAAACTTAGAAGTACTCTAATTTTTAATATGATGTAACTATTATGCAAGTATAATAGTTATTCGTAATTATGTAATTTAGTAATATCGCTGGTGTGATACATCTATAGCATCTATTACGTAACTCACCCACTGGGTTTTCGTCGAAGAAAGAGATCGGAGCTCTAAGCACGGACGACAACATCGAGTTGTGTAAGTTTCGACTGGCTCCGATAAAGATGTAACATATCACAGCTGTATTTAGTGAAGCTGTAGGTGGGTAGTGGGTATAGAAGAGTACGGAACATACCGAGATAGAGGGATGGAGGGAGGGAGGGAGAGAGAGAGGGAGAGAGAGAGAGGTAGATAGAGAGAGAAAATGAGCTCTATATGGGTAGTGTGGGTAAAGTAGAGCATTAGTATGAAAGAGATTAGTTGACTGACCTAGAATAATTAGAAATATAAAATTTCCGAAATAAACATACAAATAAGTGTATGAGTTGATAGATATCACTGCCGTGAGTGTAGAGTTTTTATTCATATGTTGATATAGGAGGGCGTCACTACGCTTTTTTTCTTCATTAGACCTTTTGAAATAGGTTAAGGTTAATATTAGAGATAAGTGTTGGATATAAGATTTATATAGCCATAATATTTGGTTTAGGATGAGGCTGGATTTTAACCAGTTAGATATAAGACTTTTTTCTATATGGTTTTGACTGATGTAATAAATGTAACAACACTAGTCCATAGTTTATATGGTCAATATGGCAGGGTCTAAGATAGAAAGCGACATACTAACCACCTAGCCAGCACTAGGTCCGAGAATACGTAACTTCCATTAGTAATAATATTCAGGAATATGCAGAGTATCATGGTAAATGCACCCGCTCCATAGCGTAAATACCGAAGATATACTCTCCAGCCTATATGTCCTACAGCGCTATCTTCAGATTTAGCTAGCTTCTCCTGGCAAATGAAGTTATTCTGAGAGTGTGGATTTCAATCTGAGATCGTTAATATATATAGTGGTATATAGTTGGTAATATTGGGCACACACATACCTAAATATATATACACACATACATATATATATATATATATATATATACAACAATATTGATTCTTGTATTTTCTTTAATTACCAAACTAAAACTAAAATGTTGTAGATACACCTGTAAAATATATTCAATATTATCATATCAAGTCTCCATCAGCCTACTAACTGTAGTTAAATCTTCCAGGTCTGGCTCCAAAAGCTATACAAAAGGATAATGTATTAAAGTAGTATTGAATCGTATTCAACTTGTGTAAATTAGCTAAAATTATAATATGTTAAGCTACTGTAGATTAGGTTAAGTTGGTATAAAGGAATTTTGAATTGTGTTAATTATATGCAGATATAATATGTAAAAGTAATTATATGTAAAGTATATTTTAATAAATATTCAATTAATAAATGTAAAGTATATTTTAATAAATATATGTAGAAAAATGCCTGGGTCAAAATTTGGAATAGATAAAAACTATGAATATCTTTGACATAGCACTCGATGGAGCCAAAAATAAAGTAATGTGTGTACATATATTTAATTTGTACAAACGTGTATCTTGTAATCTAGTTCAATAAGTAATTATAAATAATACAACATCAAATAATATGATTTTATCTAATACATTCCTATAATAACATACTAATAGTTTTTTACAAATTAAATACAAAATAGTAAAACCATTATCGATGATTGTCTGCGTATAGACAAATGTTTTTTTACTTGCGATACATCACTACTAGGAGGATTTTTGCAATCACTGTTGGCAGTATTTTCTTGTTGTTGAATGAATGCGTGACCTCTGTTCACTAGTTCATCGTAGCAGCCGATATCTTCTATATACCCCTATTAAGATCATTACGTATAATACTCGGGTATAATATTCTGGGTTTAATTCGATATTAGTAATATATATTACTAATACCAATAACATATGTTATTGTAGTCAGTTGGAATTAGTGAATTATGCGAGGTGAAAACTTTGGATAACAATTGATATAAGATTTCTAAAATACGTATATTAGAATTTTTCCAAAATTTTAACTTGAAGTCAATTTTCATGTAATTAGTGAAATTATATTTATGATATATGGAAATATGTAAGAAATGATTGTAAAATTATAATATCTTATTAAAGTTTTATGATAAATGCAGATAAAACCAAATTAAACTA
Source organism: Osedax frankpressi (assembly GCA_964035775.1). Taxonomy (NCBI): domain Eukaryota; kingdom Metazoa; phylum Annelida; class Polychaeta; order Sabellida; family Siboglinidae; genus Osedax; species Osedax frankpressi. The sequence goes on along the minus strand of OZ038312.1, from coordinate 19,163,291 downwards.
ACTTCTTTCATTACAATAATCCTATCGACTTGTTTCAAGTAATGTACCTGATGTGTAGCGAGAATTCTTGTCTTCATTTTTAACTCACCTAAAATACATCTACAAACAGGAATATCGTTATGAACACGCCTACATAATAAGTATGGAAAGCATTATATAATAAATATGAAAGTTTAATTATTTTATATCCCGCTAACCTGTTAAACAAATGTTTGGCAACTCTGGAGTCAACCGCCGCCAGGGGGTCGTCCATTAGTACCAATTGTGCATCAGAGTACACGGCTCTTGCGAGGGCTAGTCGTGACTTTTGACCCCCCGAGAGTGTCATTCCACGCTCTCCTACTAACGTTAAGTCATGATTCGAGAAGCTTTTGATATCCTGTACAGGAATCCAATTCATCGAAAATAATAATAATAGAAATTTAATTATCAAATCGTCTTCAAATAAATACAAAATTTACTTGAAATAATCATTTAATAATTTACACACTAAAAATCATTTACATAGTAATAATTACCAATTAGTTTTATTTAATACCACCAATAAACTATGACATCTACTAAATATTACTAAACCTCTTTAAGAGCAACGCATTCGATGACCCGTTGGTATCTTTCCATGTCCATTGGTCTACCCAATATAATGTTCCGACGAAAAGAAGACGAAAAAATCCAGGGTTCTTGCGGGCAGTATGAAATGCTATCTACATTAACTCGTATAGAATTGTCGTTCAATATCGGTATCTCGGACAAAATGGCT
>OZ038312.1:19030031-19160031 GCA_964035775.1 Osedax frankpressi | reverse complement strand
AACAATGCAATTTCACAACAATCATTCCGGCCAGGATCTCGTTCATCAGATTAACTCTGCGGTCAGTAAACCCTGCGATCTTTGTACTAGAATTAAATGACATATTACTTGCATACGAAAATAAACATAGAACCGTTACGCCGGTGTTGTTTATATTAAAACATATATACATTAATACATAGTATATATATTAATATATTAAAATGATGCATTTAACTACTCAAGAGTCAAGTGATAACAATCATCGTAACTTATAAATAGTGATTTGTTAAACTTATAACTAGTTAAATACTCGATAAAATAGTTTAAATATTTAAGAACTTATTTAATATGTGTACATCTATTTTGCTTATAAATATCTGAGATTTAGATAATATTGAGAATAAATTAATTATAATAATTAAAATCTTAAGAATAATATGCATAGTTTAGCATTAATTATATGCTATGTATGTTACAATAATACATATTATAAATAATATATAATATATAATAATATATATAATATATATTACGAATAGAAACTAATTATATTTAGTTATTATGGTAATATAATATTAATATCAAATAATAATACAATTTAATTTGAATTTATTATTTAGAAACTAATTTTATTTAGTTAATATATGGTTAGTTATTTGGTGTTTTCTATTTTTAAAAGACACCATTTCTCAAATTAATTTTAAATACGACATATTATAACGATGACTGAACTCTGAACCCTATATGTGTGTACCATGACATCAATACATTATATGTTTAACTATTACTTTTCATAATGATGAGAATTAATTATTATTCTTAATTTGTTAAAATTATTATAAATACACAACTTGATTAATATTCGTTATGTTTACCTTACTATATAATATATCAATTATTATTAATACAATTTAATTTGAATTATTATTTAGAAAGTTTTGAATAAAATAAATATTTTATTAGAAAATATATATTAATAATATGTGATCCTATTAAATTGATTATCAAATATTTAAACTGTTTAATTGAGTATTTAACATATTATAATCATGTATATTGATACGTGACTCCTGAGCTAAATGCACCGTTTTATTAGTATAAGATACGGTATAACAGATGATCTGATTGTTTTCGTATTCAATACTTGGAATTTTTGGGCAATTTGTTATCTTTATTTATTAACATTCACTCAGTCATTTCTCTCTTGTATGCCATCGGACACATTTTATATTAAGGGAAAATAAGTTTATTAAAAAGATATAAGAGTTATTAAGTACAGAATAATAGATTGAGTAAACACAACCAATACGTAAGAGATAATGTACTGAGCGGCCGAGGGTTATACATATTATATAACGTTAAGGTTCAACTCCGCTGTTATCATCTAGAGTAAATATCTGAATACAACTTATTTATATGTATATGTTATCACTAATTTATTTCCCTTTACTTTCGAGTACATTCTGGCACTTATAATGAATGTACTTGGTGTCGGCGATTCCGTACTAACCGGAAACTACGAAACATTGGGCTGATCATCAGTTGAAACGTGATGGCTATAAAGATTATTGCCAAACCGGCGAAAGCCGAAAATCCGACGTAATAATATATCAAGTAATATATAATGGCAATTTCAAACGGTGACAGGTATATGGAATATAGGAACGGCATGAACTGGTATGAGGATTCATTATTATGAGATATAGAATATAGGATGTAGATCAGTTGTGAAGATATGTTGGAAATGAACTAATTTTGTTCGTATAAAGGTTTAATTGAGATTTGCGAAGTAGTAGGGATATAATTTAGACGATTTACAGATGTGGATGAATACTAATCCATAATACAAATATTTGTCAATATTGACAGACCAATTTGTAAATAATTAACGATGCGAAATTACTCACCGTATCAAATCTGCTAACGTCATTCGACATCAAATTAATGATATGTCCGGCATTCGTATGGTAGAGACTCGAGAAATTTAAAGTCAAAGACTGCATATTGAAGATATTAATATGTTGATGCATCGGTGAAAATATTAAAGATTAACGATTGGAGAAATTAGTTTTATTTTTTATATATATTTATAATAATCCTTTTAATAATTAATAATTACTCAGCAGTTTCTATATGCCAATAGACAATTATAATGTGAAATAATATTAAAGAAATGCCGAGTTTATTCGAAGTAGATCAATTCTGGAAGTATCTACTCTTTATAAAGAGTATATTTAATATATATAATATTAATAAGAGATATTATAATATCAAGCATATACTAAATTGATATATCAATGTGATCATGAACATCAGCGATTTAAATTAGGTCAACTATTAATTATGATCAACTAGTACATTTTAATTTGTCAATTAAGTGATTTCTTAAAAAATTACAGTATTTCAATAAAAATACTGATTAGTATTTGAAGATATATGTTCATAGAATTTGTATGATGTAAAGATAGGTCATAAAATTTAGGTCCAATTTATTATCTACTCAACGACCTTTTTATAGACCATCGAGCAGAGAGCGATACGTATCCTCATCCCAACTCTTTGGCTCATGTGGTTGAATGGGTGATTGACTAAAGCAGACAGATAGGTCGATACGCAAATGCTGGTGGCGACTAGATAAGCGGTTCGTTTGCTGATCGCCTCTGACCCAACATCCATGTAGCGTAACAGGTAGGCTATTTGCAGTGGCATCATCAAGCGAAGACAAATCTAAAAGATATCCGGAATTATCAGATGGAGTTAAGAGTTGTTGGGCGAGATCATATGAAGTTAAGAGTTGTTGGGCGAGATCATATGAAGTTAAGAGTTGTTGGGCGAGATCATATGAAGTTAATAGTTGTTGGGCGAGATCATATGGAGTTAAGAGTTGTTGGGCGAGATCATATGAAGTTAAGAGTTGTTGGGCGAGATCATATGGAGTTAAGAGTTGTTGGGCGAGATCATATGAAGTTAAGAGTTGTTGGGCGAGATCATATGGAGTTAAGAGTTGTTGGGCGAGATCATATGAAGTTAAGAGTTGTTGGGCGAGATCATATGGAGTTAAGAGTTGTTGGGCGAGATCATATGAAGTTAAGAGTTGTTGGGCGAGATCATATGGAGTTAATAGATGTTGGGCGAGATCATATGGAGTTAAGAGTTATAATCTGGTCAGATCGAGTGCTACAACTCTTACCTGGAGATAATTTGAGATTAAGAGAAAACAAAGTAAAATAGACTGACGTAAAGGAGAATTTGTAGAAGACGAAGGGTAATGTTATATTACTGCATTATATTTAAATTTAGATATGTTGTAAGATAATTAACGATTCGATATTAAATCGTGTTCAGAATGGTAATGAAGATTTTAGCTAAAAAGGCTATAATTTAAAGACAAACATCAATCACTCCAAGTAAAGTCCCTTTTATAACAGACATCCGATGACTTTTAAATATAGCCTTTATCAAACTAGGTCTGTTCTTTTTTTTCTCCGCATTCCAGTTTCTGTAAATATAAATATTAATTTTAATTATCGATTATAGAAGGTACACTATTATCTAATAACATTATTACATTGTTATATTCATACATATATATACATATATTCATATTTGGTAGGTTTATATTTTAATAGTACATAACTAACGAATAATTCATATTATTATATATTTTATATTGCATATTTATGTTAAATTATTTTGAAACATATCATTAGAATTTAAATAACATGATATATATATATATATATATATATATATATATATATATATATATGTATATATTATATATATATATATATATATATATATATATATATATATATATATATTACTTATATGTATATAAGTACCATATAAGTGAATATGATATATAATAATTCATGCATTTCACATGTTTTTAATAACACATAAATAATACCATTGGCAATAGAATGTTTATCATTAGATTATATTATGATTATATATAATATATAATATAATGTAATATAATAATAAAGTAATTTAATGATATAAATTATTTATATTATGATTCATATTAAAGTAAACCCACTACTTTTCAAAAAAATATATTGCTCTTTTAATATAAAATAAAATGAATATATAGTTTTTATTATCTTTTTTACACGACTCTCTAAATTATAGTATATACTTGCTAAAATAGATTGTTCTTTTCATAAAATAAGATTTATGTATAGTTTTTATTATCTTATACTAGATTCTCATAGAGTATACATACTACTTGTCAACGCAAAATATAGCTATATTCATTATATAAGAAGAATAGATGGCTTTTATTATATAAATATTTATTATACTATATAAATTAATTATCATATTCATTATCAAAATACATCATTGTTAGCTCGTTCAGCAATTATACAATTAAAGCTCAAAATAACTAAATGTACAGAACAACTTAACCGTGAACTACTCTTAAAGAGCATATGCATTATTTTACTTTAAGTTTCGTAAACTATATTATTCGGTGAAGTTTGGAGTAGGGTACAATATTCTATTCAAATTAATATTACAGTAAGTATTTATAGCAAGACATCGCAATAATACTTATGTATAGTGTAAACTGTATACCGTACACTATATAGTTTACATTATAAAGATTACTTTTGTGTATTTGTACAACATACTTACAGTTGTAATTCATCGCAGAGTTTCTCGGATGTGTCGTCTTTGGTGACATTAAATAGATCCTCGATTAGCAAATTCCGACCACGACCTTTTCGCATTATCTCGGATACCCATCTGTTATAACCATGTATTGAGGGATTGGATCAGGTTGGGATAGGTAGTGTATACGTGCGTAGCATGAACTATGGGTTATACAGTTACTATTGAGAATATAATTGTACTGTAAAATATGAAGTAGACCAGATGTATATTTGTCACTAGCATTGTAAGACATTTATCATCTGGCTAGGAATTCTAATTCAATTGTGATGATGGCAGTATATCTGAGTATATGGGGTTTGGTGAAAATTGATGAAGGAAATCTTATATATTATTGATGGGGATTTTAAACATACTTATTATCATCTATTATGGTATCCTATATTATTTGTTAGATCTTTCATATTGCCGAATAAAATATTGGTTTATAAATTTTTTTTAACTCTTACTAGTTATTGAATAATTAAATCAACCAATCAAGATATAAACTTTATTCGATATTATAATTTTACATGTAAATAAATATTTGTACTAACATTTTAAATTAATTTGTAGTAATATTTAAAGAGTTTAATATTATTTAATTAATGTTTAGCTTTAATCAAAATATCATTGCTAATCAATAATATCATTGATAAGATTATGTATTATTTAACTAGTGATATTTCGAACATCTTGGTTAATTACAACATGTTATTTCTAGTGTATAGTATATCAATTAACCTAGATTGAATAGATATTGTTATGAAATATTTAGTTTCCTAGGGACATGTGACAGTCTAAAAATATATACATTATATTAATATATAGAATTTTTAATTATTGAATTTTTACTTCTCACGTAAGGTAATTATTAAAAGATAACTTTAAATAGCATTTTTTATGCATTTTATCTTCGGAATCTATATTTTTCAACTTAACATATCACATGATTAGTTAGTAAATATCTAATATTTAATTAAATATCTAAACTCGGCGAAAAAAAACTAACGTGAAAAACACCTTTGATATAAAATTAGATTTGTCGTAAGGATTTTTGTTGACATGGTGTTTATTTTCATCCATGTTAAGCTTTGTGTAATGATTAATTTACAATGTAGATAAAAAGGAAATATAATGAGAACAATCTTAATTCAAAAGAAAGTTCTCATATATTTACAATTGCTTATGAATAATATATAATAAAGTCTATTTACTCAACAAAATACCTATATTTAATTGCATGAAAATATAATTAAACCAGAACACTAAATATCTATTTATATAAAGTTAATATCAGAAATTCATTGAAATAGAATCAGGCAAATTGAATACAAATCGATGCACGAAATATTTTTACAAATAAAATTAATAATTTATGACACTTATTAATATTATTTTATATTTGCATAAAGTATTACGTGATAAATCTATGATATAATTCCATATATATTATTATTTTGATTACGTGTTATTATTATTATTATTATTTTATTTATCGCGTGTTTAATGATTCTAGAATAAAAGACATACATTATTAAAACAAATACTGAGCTTAACTTCATTACTTTTATGTAATGTAGGTATAAAGTAGAAATATAGAACAAGTAAATAAACACGGTAATAGCGTTTTGAAAGAACATAAGAATAACATTAAATTATATTAAACAATTATTAAATTTAAGAACAAAAAATAATACAATTGGAAAACTTGTTTTTTTTTAATATTTTAAATAAATATATATTTTTAAATAAATAAATTTTGTGCGAGCATTAAATAAAACTACCAATTAGAATTTGGAAGCAAAAATAAAACAGAAACATGGAAACTGTTAAAAATAAGTTTAAAAATGATCGTCTCATAAATATTTTATTTAACAAATACAAGTTCGTTAGTTGATATTATAAAGTGTTTGTATAACAATACAATATTATTATTTAATGTAATATACGAACATTACAAGTTTAATTTAGCGAAACAATAAGAATACCAAAATACAAAGGAATTTTTATCAGAACTTAGAATATTTTGAAAAATTGAAAACATTGCGTATTTTGTTAATGATTTCTAATGTTTCTAACTAAGAGGATTGATACCGGGATTTAAGAATACTAATATTAGCTCAGAATTTCTAAAATGCAGAAGTTGAACATATTACAATCAGTCGATACAAGCAATGCTGTTGAAACTGCTCAGTTTCAAATCGAAACTTAAGCATGAGAAAAGCAAGTTCTTAACATATTCCGATACAAATTCCTGATGAAGAATAATTGTAAGCAATTATATGTAGTTTTTTTTAAAAAAAAGCATTACAAAAAATTTAAATGATTACCATACAATAAATTTGTTATATATAACAAAAAGGGACATTTTAATACTTATTGCAGTAATAAGAATATATTTAAAAATAATTATCCAAAGAGAGTCTACAAATTTGAAGAAGATCAATAAAGAAGAATTATGGATAAACCAGATAGAAGAAGATGATTATGTTAAATATATACTATAAAATATGTAATATGTTATATAATTAAATATATGTCAATACAAATAGTATTAGTGTATCTTAACAATGAACTTATGCATACTCTAATACATTTTTCAATCTTATACACTAATTAGGGTTCATCACAAAAATCAATCCTAACATCTGGCCTCTCTGTACACTAATTTGTTACGTTGTATGCTATCAGATATATGTAAATTTATAGCAAACATCGCTTATAAAAACTAGATAAGAGCTATTCAAATGATTAAATCTTACAGAAGGGCTTAACAAATAGAATACAACCAATAAGTAAGAGAGGACTCAATGGGCTGCCGAGGCGTAGTATATATTATATAACATTAAGGTCAGTTATTATCATACACCAAATCCGAATACAACATATGTATGATAGATATTATACATTGTATATATCTGTAAACAATTATTTTCCTACACTTTCGGGTACGTTCGACGCTTATAAATAATTGTCTAACGCGTTAGCAATTCCGTACTAATCGTAAACTACGGAACATTGAGCTGATTGTTAATTGTAACGTGATGGCTATAAGGATGATCGCCAAACCGGCGAATGCCGAAAATCCGACGTAATAATATATCACGTAATATATAGCGGCCATTTCAATAGGCACCTGGTACAATGTACCTGGTACATGGCATATAAATACGGCATGAACTGGGATGGATGTTAATAGGATATGAGATATAGAATATAGGTTGTGGATTTATTGTGAAGATATTGATGTTGGATAAGAAAATAGGTTTGTTTATGTTGAGGCTAACCTCAATTCAGATGTGGAGAGTAATAAGGATATGCTTTGGATGATGTTGAAATGTGGGGAGTACTGCTACATAATACAAATACTTTTCAATGTTAACGGACCAATTTGTAAATAACCAACGATGCGAAATTACTCACCGTATCAAATCTGCTAACGTCATTCGACATCAAATTAATCATATGCCCTGCATTCGTATGGTAGAGACTCGAAAGTTCAATGTCAAAGACTGCATATTGAAGACATTATTATTTAATGAATGAAACGGTGAAAACATTACAGATCAACGAATAGAGAAATCCGTTTTATTTTTAATATATAATTTCAATAATCCGTTTAATAATTAATAATTATTCTGTAGACTCAAAGTTCAGAGAGAATTTGACTAAATTGAACCTATACTAACTTGAAATCCGAAAAATTCTCCAAACTTATATCCATAAATAATATGACCAATCGATATTTTTATTGACATACTGTAATTTTTCTAGGAACCCATTTTTTTTCATAAATCAATTAATGCAATAGCATATATTAATAATTAATATATTTATATATATATATATATTGATTACAAAATTATACTTATATCGATAATTTATACTTTACTCCAAATTTAAAATATGGTAAAGATTTGTAAACCTTTTTCACTATTCACAATATATTAAATATTTCGCTATTTCACGTTATTTCTAACAGTGTACGAAGTACACAAAAAATATTCAAAATTAAAATATATATATTACATATATGTTTATAAGTACACATATATCCATTAGTGTTAGTATTTATAATATTATATTATATTACGATTATATATAATATATAAAAGTAATGTAATATAATAATACATGAATGTAATGATATAAATAATTGAAATTTCAATTTATATTATTGCATTATATATAATTATACATATATGATATGTATTCAATAAAATTATTAAATACTACATAATAAGTATAGCTACTACTTATCAATAAAATATATTTCTTTATTCATAAAATAAAAGTAATCGATAGTTTTTATTATATAAAATATAATTTAATTAAAATATTAATTATTATCCATCATTATTATGAAATTATTATTATAATATAAATTGAAATATTTGTAATAATAGGTTATATTATTACGAAATATGTTTACAATTCTGGTTACATGAAATGTTGTTTATATTGAACGCACGCAATTATGATTTACTCGAATAAATATTATACACCGTTTAAAAACTCGAAGTAGTGTAAAGTACAATCTAATAGAGTAGAATTACTAAACAAATTAATAACACCGTAAGTATATAGCAAGATATCGCAATAATACTTATGTATAGTGTAAACTGTATACCGTACACTATATAGTTTACATTGTAAAGATTACTGTTGTGTATTTGTAGACCTTACTTACAGTTGTAATTCATCGCAGAGTTTCTCGACTTCGGTGAAATTAAACAGATCCTCGATTACCAAGTTCCGATGACGATATTTTCGCATTATGCCGAATATCCATTTGTTATATCCGTATATTGAGGGTTTTTATCAGTTTGAGATATGTAGTATATACATACGTAGCATGAACTGTGGGACCCACAGTGTGGGTTGTATAGTTGATAACGAGACTATTGAGACTACCATTGGACTTTAAAGTATGAAGTGTCGAGTATGTGTTACTAGTATTGCATAGCGGTTATCGTCTGATTAGGAATTATGTGTCAGTGGTGATGGTGGCAGCATATCTAGTTATGACCGTTGTTATATAGAGTTTGGTGAAAATTGACGAATAAAATCTTATTGTTGATGGTGATTTGATGCATACACATTATTACCTATGATGTTATCTGTCAGATATCGTTTGGGAGATCTTTCACTTTTGTTGTCAAGTTAAATAATGATTTAAATATTAATAACATTAACAATCTACGATTTGTCCATATAGACAAATCATACAATCAAGACATATACTTTATTTGATATTACAATTTTAAATTTAAATACATATATTTTGCTAAATGTTAAATTAATATTGAATAATGAGTATGATGTTATATAATTAATGTTTAGCTTTAATCAATATGTCCTGGATCAGATTATGTATTATTTAACTAATCTGGGTTAATTAGAATATGTAATATTTAGAATATAATTTATTAATTACCCCAGATTAGACAGAAGAAAAACACATACATTATATTAATATATATAATTTTTAATTTGTATTAAAATTAGTTTTAAATACCATTTATTGTACATTTTATCTTCGGAATTATATTAGTTAACTTAAAGTGCAATACCACATACTACTGATTAGATAGTATATATATATATAGTATTTTGTTAAATATATAAACTTAGCATAAATAAACTAACGTGATCAACATATTTACGAATAAAATAAGATTTTGCATAAGGATATTTATTAATATGATATTTATTTTCATCCATGACGATTTTTAATGAATAAATAGAAATTTAGATAAAATGCAATATAATAAGAATATTCGTAATTCGAAAGAAAGGAAAGTATTCGTATATTTACAATTACTTAGGCATAATGTATGATAAATTCAATTTACTCAAGTATTTCAACAAATACCTATATCTATTAATGTGAAAATAGAAATCAACTAAAAATTTAAATCTTTCTATTATATAGATTATATCCAAGATTCATTGAAATAGAATTATGGAAAATATTAAGTTTAATTATTATCAGTACACGAAATATCTACAGATAAAAAAAGCAAGCAATGTATGTTGGGGGTTATGTCATAGTAGTATAGCCTAGTGCAGTTAATATATGCAATATGCTGGCATTAATATCGTGATATTAACCCCCATACTATGCGTAGTATTGCAGCCTAGTGCAGTTCATATAATATATTATAACGATATAGCAGTATTATACAGTACATCCATATACATTAATATTAACTTTTATGCTAGAATATTATAGCATATACCTTCCTATATACATATATAGAGGTTGAGAGCGCTGCGAGATTCATCTAAATTCGAAATTCATCGACTCTCGAATTTCGATTTTGAAAAATTTCTAAAAATGTAAAGTCGATTATCTCAAACTCATTGTAAGAAATATCGATATCGATATAAGAAAAGTGTGATATGGATGAACTCTAAGACATAGAAATTAGATATTTTAAAAAATAAGTAAATTAATACCCAATTAATCCAAAATTCGTTTAATTTATGAGAAAGTAACCGAATATCCCGATCGCTAATAATGAATTTCGTTTATATGAAAATCTTCTATAATTAACTCTACATTTAACTTCTTTTATATCAGTATATATATTTAATTTTTCATTTATTGATGTATTCAAAACATGTGTATTATATTCGTTTTATATTTATGAATTGTGTATTTTCTTATTGATAATTAGTGATTTTTTGTACTTCGTATTATTTTTTCCAATGCACATTCTCACAAAGAATATAATAGAGTGTGTTAGAATGCGCGCGAATGTGTGAGAGCATATTATATTGTATGATAGTACGTCAATCTATGTAGCATATGTGAAAGTGCATAATAGTGTGTACATGCATACATGTAATATGTGTGAAATATTTATTTTGGAAACATAACGTTAATGATTACAAAATATTCCACAGTATTTTAAATTAAAAAATACTGGCGTTGAGAAAAATAGCAATGTTGAAGATATAAAACAAGAAATAATAATTTTGTATAAGTAATCATAAGTAATCATAAGAGGAATACAATACACACTATCTATTTAGAACTCTGTCGAATTGTAAACAGTATATCATCGAATACAGGTTTGTTATCGAAAACAAAGGTTTAACCGCTCTTATTAATTATTATAATTAGTTGATTAGTTGAGTAGCAACATCTGTGATTTTAATTAAATTCGCGCATCTTCATTATATTATTAATTGATTTTTTGATAATGATAATACAAATTATATAATTTTTGGTAAAATAAATTTGTAATATGAAATAATAAAAAAAGTTAATTTCGCACTCAGGTACAACAACTGTGGCTATTATCTACAAATACAACTAAATACACTATATATAGGATATTTAGTTTAATTCGAAAACAATGCTTTGGTTGGAAATGAATTAAATGACTAACTAATAGAATACACCAGAATATTGATATTAAACCTTAGTTCTATTTTTGATTCCTATAATACAGAATACAGCGATGCCAAGTCAAGTTAACCGCCGTGACATAAGAGAACAAAGCTTGTTAAAGCAAAAACGATTGAACGAATAATTGGCAAGCCTAGAAAATACGTATTTTCAAGTGGGCGTTGCTCACGTAAAATAAAAAACGCCCCCTTTTCTAATAAAACACCTTTAGTTTGTATGCCCGCGAATTTGCAAACCAGTTAAATACAACTTTCATTTGCAAATACACTCACTCGCAAATTTGTATTTGTATCCAGTAGTAACTACCAAAGACAAAGGAATAATTAAATAAATTCATCAAATGCTTCTAAAATGTTCTATCCATCATATTCCAAGCATACGTCCATCTTCCCTATAACCATACTACAATAAATGTAGGATCTAAATATAAAGCAAAATATATCTTGAAATTATCGAAAATTAAAAATCTGATATAGGTAAGTAAAATGAACTGACTTTAAATATAATTTGTATATGATTAAGATGATTAACTATTGTAGAAATCATGAATTATCTATTACTTTATTAACCAAATAATGTTAACTCTTGTTAATTACGTAAATAATGTATTAACTATTATATTATTACTATTATATTATTACTACGCAGCTATAGGCATGACATACTTAAAAGATACAATTAAACATAATACAATTCCACATCCAATTCAAATACGCCACTATGGAAATATATTTGATATAAGATATATATATATATATATATATATATATATATATATATATATATATATATATATATGTAAATATAACAATAACTAATAATTTAATGTTTAGTGATATTCAGGTACAACATGTCAGCACCAACTAATTTAAATCTAGTGAATATCGTATTTATTCCTATTCTGCTAATACAGGATTACAGGATATTCGATATCGCTTGTTCACGGGGATAATCGCATTATTAGTATAGCTAGAATATGTAAACAATGGGTGACCGGGGTATTATCATTGATATGAGTAAAGTTACCTTTATAAATTATGTAATCTAAATATGAAGGTATATATATTAGTTACGGATGTTAATATCATTTAGATAATTAGATATATAAAGCTATATATTAATATATTATATTAAAATAATTAAGATTTTTATAAATATTAATCTAGATATTAGTTATGTATATATATTAAGATCACTAATATTATTAGAAATATAAAGCTAGATATTAGCTATGTATATTAATACTATTAGGATTATTAGAAACAAATGCAATCTTATAAGAATACTTTAGTTTGCAATCCAAAAGCATTTATAAATGATGAATATAACATTATATAGATATTTATTTCTTTTAAGTTTGATGTTACATAACATTGACCTTTTGTCTAGTCTAACACATGATTTATAACTGTATTCGATACTAATTCGAGGAATGCATCATATCTATCATATTAACCTTTATGGAATTTAGGCATTATCACAGTGAACATGTTCCTAACCCCGACGTTATCTTATATATACTGGCAAGTACTGTGTAACCAGTAAATGCAGTAAGTTAGAAAGCTATTGCGCAATAACTAAACATTATCATAAGCTATAAATATATATTTACTTATTTCTAGTATTACATAATATGATTATTTCTCCTTTTGAGGTAGGACGTAACCATATCATTAAAATTGCCGGAAGTCGAGTGATATATGAAATATACATAACGTATACGGTCCATGTAATCTGTATATTCCATTAAAATGTATTTATATATATGTTATATTCAGCATAGGTTTAATATATACCATAATTGCATACACCTACAGTCAGTTGGTCCTATATCACGCATGCCACCCTAACAATAAAAAGTATTTATTTCTATGATTGAACGTGTTTTACAAGCTCTCAATTGCTTTATGTATTAACGACCATTCCCATTGTTAATTGCAACTCTTATACGATATCGATAAACGTTTTAATGATTAAGGTCAGCGTTTCACGATGCGTCTTCTTATCCTTCATCTGCACTCTAGTCTCCAGACATCGCCGTTAGCACGACATGGCCCCCGTTCCCCGAGTAAAGTTGCGAGTCCGCGTGTAGATATTTCCGCACGATATAAGCGATATTTACTCGGTAAACTACGGGAATTAATTACGCCTGCCGATCGAATCGCTTTCGATATGGCCGGCGTTTGATTAGCCGTGGCACCGCGTGTATGGAGCATTGTTAACGGCTCGTCCCCGCCGTTATTATTAGCTAATTAGTAGCGGCGGTGTGTACTTTACAGCTCGGCGTGCCGGTGAAAATATCACACGTAACCAGCCGCTATATTGCATTGCACGCGTAAACCTATAGCGTATACGCTAACATCGAGCTAACGCCGTATGAGGTCGAGCCCTGACCTTATGGCTACCGAAAGTAAAGTAATCTACAATGGTCATTCATTAGATACAAGATTACTATAAAATAACTACTAAATAACTAATCAATAACTCTAATTAACTACTAAATTATTAAACAATCAAAACTCGTAACATCGATAACTAGACAAACGCTACTCAATAGCCACTCAATTACTACTCAACAACTCTACAATAACTACTATATACTTACCGAATAACTATTCAATAACTACAAAATATTACTCAATAGCGATACTTACCTACGATGGTCCGTGTACTGGTGATAGCGTCTTGTATGTCCGAGGCAGAAGCATTTGGCCATGCACATCCACCACACCGTTATAGTCGGGTTCAATTCCGTTTCCCTGCGAATATCCGCTATCAGAGGTCATCGCTAAAGGTAAGTCACCGGCCAGCATACAAAGCCGGAGAAAAGAGTTCGCTCTACCGTTTCACTTTCCATAATACAAAAGGATACGCCGTTTTCAGGACCTGTTTCAAGATTGCTGCCAGGTGATCACAGACGAGAATATCGTAATAGCGATATCGTGCAAACCGTCACTCTTGGTTAGCTCGGAACACCGATATCAATGCCATTATATTGTATTTTATAATATAGTATTTATCGTATGGTATTATAATGTATTGTATGTATTTGTATAAGATATGCAAAGTATGCTCCAATCCGAGTATAGAAACTTTAAATTTTAACTAAGGTTAATTCAAATAGCAACGTGGACTTTATTTCGATTATGTAAAATTGTTCAGGTACTATCTAACCACTTCAAAACTGGATTTAGATAAATCGGAATAGATACACATATAACACTCACAATTAGTAGTTAGTAATACTTTAGTAGTTAATACTGCTAGAGTAGTTAAATCCGTGAAAATAAATAGTATGTAATACATTTATATGTATATTGCAAATAAGACGTTATTTCAGTAAATCGTCTGATGTTTTATAATTAATAATATTAATAATATTTAAACCATTAATTATTGAACTCGCTAGGTGGTGCAAGCTGCTTTGAAGAGTGTGTTTGACCACTTAGCTGGACCTTCGTTTGAGAGCTGTTTCCTACTATGCAACAGATTCTATAACCGACAAGTTATTTCCAAAGACTTTTGCTACCAGTACACACACGCAGGTCTGAAATATAACTAAATCACGACTTATTAAGTCCTATTATAGCATATATGGATACAACAGTGCGGCACGCGTATACCCTTTAAGATAATGGTAATGCATGTACAAATATAGAGATTTAGTGAAAAACTATGGCAATTATATCATGTGATCTTGTATTAATTACCGTATACTTATCAATATCAGGTATTAAATTGTATTTAATATATATACCTTATTATCTTAATCAATATATATATATATATTACTATATATATATCTATATATATATATATATATATCTATATATATATATATATATATATATATATATATATATATATATATATATATATATATATACTACATCATACATAGTGTGAATGTGTATAATAATATATTCACCAATAAAGTCGAAATCTCCACGCTGTATACAATTTATCGAGATACAAAATTATAAATCTGCCAAGAACAAATAAGTCATTATTAATATCAAAAACACCATTCAACAATAATAATTATAAGAAATATTGCTTTGGTGTTTGTTGGGCTATTATCTGGAATTCTTTATTATTCGTAGGTGCAATATAAATTATACATTTAATAACATAGTTAAAATACATTTATTATGAATAATTGCGAATTATTTTATTATTATAATATTTACTCGTATGTGTGTTATTATGGTTTCTTTTTTAACTAAATCTAATATAATATATTTACGAAACTATAGCTCTATATATAGCTTCGTAAATATATATAATTAATATTATGACTCGGTTTTCTCCTAACAATACAAAAATAACTATCTCACTGTTAATGTGTGTGTAAAAAACTATTCAATTCAATGTAATGCATACCTACAGTTGTAATATACAAATCAATATGTTTATAGAAATATGATTAACTTTAAAGATAAACCAATTTATATATAAATCGGTTAAATAAAATAAAAATGTATAATATTTAAAGAATCTGTTACATTTTAAGTTCTACTAATTATTATGATTATATTTAGTAGATTAGTAGATTACGTTAATAATAATATATGTAACTTAAAATCTAAATTGCAGAAATTTACGAGATCCAAGAGCCTTTCGTTGACAAATTATTGAAAGAACAAGATACATGTATACATATAAAGGTTATTGTTTGATATACTGGTTTAACATTAATTGTATTGAATTTATAACTAAATATAAAAATCATAAAAATGAAATGGTGACACAGCATATATGTTAAATTCAATAATTTATTAAAAGGTAGACATTAGTATCATAATGCTTTCGAGGATGCATACCCATGTACGAAACCTACGAACATATATGGTAATAATGCTAGTTAATACAAATATAATATAAATATAATGTAAAGACTAATTAACTAAGAATAAACATTACAAAAAACACGAAAATATAATTGTTATCTCAGTAATCACCAATCCCCTGATAATAATAAACATTAAAGCTAAATAACAATAGTAGAAAATAAAAACACATAAATAGATAATTACAATAAATATTTATATAATAATGAGTGTAACTGTTGGCTTATTAATAACAAATAACTCTGCCTACATTATTCACAATATAACTCCTTTTATGAAGACAATGGTCTCATAAGTGCTAGTACTTAATACTGATTTCTTTCTGCTAATCTTAGAATTAGGTAATCGTTATCTAGAATATACAAAGCCACTCATATACACACATATACACTCACGCATACTTTAGATACGATATTATTTGATGTATACAATCTTTGTACTCATTAGGACTAATTATAATTCTTAAAAATACGATAACATCGAGCTAAAATGATTAATTAGTTCCTTAGTTTTCTCTAAATCAATTAACATAATCGATATATAAAGTATAATTTAATTATCCATGATATATTTATTTCATATATAGTTATTGTTGTACTCGATATACTTCGATGGAAGTATTCTCATGTTATAATTAACTATTAATGATAATGATCATAAACGAGGTTAACCTCGTTGTATCGTATAATGGATGCAGAACACAAGTTATATCTACTTTTAATCTAGTAACACAGATTTTTTCTGGCATCACAGATTCCCGTAACTTCTCGCAACTCTATAAATACATTACAATTAACCAATTCCATTCAATAGATGTAGGCCATTTTTCCACTATTTTGAATATATTATATCCCCATTACGGTTTCTTTAAGTTTTCCAGCTTTTCTTTAAGTTTTCCACACGTGGTAGGAAATCGCATAAAAATTTAATTGCATTATTATTATTATCGCCATAGCAACTTCAACGAAAATCCTGCTCCATTGCAGAGTTGTTACGCCATTCAGCGAGACCGCGATATCGTCATGGAAAACTATTTCTCCGGCGTGAAGACGAGATGTCGCGAGATGAAAAGAGTCGCGAACGAATATTCCGAGTTCTGCGAACCTTACCTCGACACGGTGAGACAAACCTTCCCTCTCCTGGTTCCGTAGATATATCTTCGTACCCTAGGCACGCCGATTTAACTTCTGTCGGGTTCTCCGAGTATGCAATACCATGTCGGGGAATACTTATTGAAGAGGTTGATTGTGTATTTATTTCGCATCCTATCAACGAAGCCTACCCATCCCATTGTTATGGCGTTGGCTACTATTTATCATTAAATATGTTATTAATGTTATGTGAAATTACCATGTACATTTCATTAATTATTCAAGGTCAATTAGATGTCACAGGGTGGTTATATAACAAATAAAATGCGATTCTCACATATTAGCCTTTGCTTAAAACTATTACATACATAGAATTATAATCTATATATGTGTATGTATACTATATAATACTATTATAATCTAACTTAATGTTGTAATATATAGTATTGCAATATATACGCCGAATATATCTCATATATATATATATATATATATATATATATATATATATATATATATATATCTCAATAATAGCACAATATCATAGATAATAATTATAATAATATAGATAATAATATTTTAGATTACGACACTATATATTATAATTATATAGATTAAAATACTTTATATTAAATATTATATATTACAATACTATATAGTAACGTTGTTATATATAGTATTGCAAATTATAGAGATGAATATATATACAGGTGCTATATATCTTTCCTGTATATATATCTCAATAAAATCATAATATTGTAGATTACAATACCATATAGTAATGTAATTTATAGTATTTTAACATATAATGGTGTAATCTATAATATTGTAATATACAAAAATATAATCTATAGTATTGTTATCTATTGTATCGTAAATATATTATATTATGATTGTATTGAGATATATATATATATATATATATATATATATATATATACAATGTATATTAAAATGTATATTATACATGATAGATATTCACAACTCAATAATAATTAGCTGTATTAAAATCTTGTTATTCTCCCTATTTAACAAGATATTATTATTGTAATCTCCTGACTTTATTTAGTAACGCTCATTTTCGAATGTTTAATTAATTATAGTAACTAAATTAATTTACAAATTTAAAGATTTAATGCAACAAATATTAAAAAAAATTTAAAACATAAAATGAATGATACGAATAATATGCAAAAAGAATTTATTTTCCATTGCCGATAATCTATTTATAGAAACTAAGCTTTCACAAATGTATGACCTTATGAACTATAATATTAATGATTTTGTGTTTAAAATATTCTTTCAATCTAAAAATGACGCAACAAATTATATATTTTATAAACCCCGGGTAACCAGAAGTGTGAATAATTATATCATTCCAAACACTAATAAAATAGTATGTAGGTTGTCATTACCTTACAGTGGATCATTCACATGAAACATTCTTGATGACATCAAATTTATAAAAAATATTAAAGATTTTCGGAAAATATTTAATCTCATCAAATTTCTCTACTATTCTTTAAATACTTTTACATATTTTTTAACTACATTTTTTAAGAACCATGAGAACTTTTTATCATATATATATATTATTACATGGTATACTGTACATTGTACAGTGTACAATGTACAGTGTACATGGTACACTGTACACAGTACACTGTACACGGTACACTGTACACGGTATACTGTACAATGTACCATGTACAGTGTACAGTGTACCATGTACACTGTACATTGTACAGTGTACATGGTACACTGTACACGGTACACTGTATATAGTACACTGTACATGGTACACTGTACATGGTACACTGTACATGGTACACTGTACATTGTACAGTGTACATGGTTATATAAGATGGTTTTATAACGAATAATCAAGTCTCACCCTGCAAACAATGGCATATTAATTAATTAATGAGTTCATATTCAAATCATACTGCTAATAACTTTATAAAAAATGTTTTAGCAAATTTGAGAATGAAACATCAACATTCATCCCCTATTATATTTACATATATACCAATGTGATTAACACGGGTCTAATATATATTACAAAATGTATAGAGATATTATCATATACAAATAACCTATGATATTACATATACAGGATATATATATATCAGCTATTCAAAAAGTATATAATATTTGAATTTTTTGTATTAGGCAATACTTTTAAGTAATTATTTATTTATATAAGAACTAATTAAAAAATATAATTACGTATTAATATATGCATCATCTTGAAAATAGATCTAACCATCCACTACTCTTTTGAATAGAGGATACCGCTAAATATTTCCTCGCTACATCTACTCGCTCGCAAACACTTCGATAGATGCGTTACAATAACTGCCTCTCATTCCAGGAATTCTATTTCCGATGTTCTGACCACTTGGTCATCTTGGAAGAATATCCCGCCACGATGACCGATACTGTGACTGTGCGAGTGGAAGGAGAAGAAGAAGTAGTAACTGATAACAACGATGATCGCATTACCTCTTACGCAATACTAGAAGCGTGCGTCTACTCTTCCGATGACATATTCGTGAGTATAACACCTGGATAACTTCTAAATAATCACGGTATAACTCCTATGTAAAACCATGTAAAACACTTATAATTCTCCATGTAAAATCCCATATGATATTCCCTTTAAAACTCCATGTTTAACATCCTGTATAAACCTTATATAAAATAGATTTAAAACTCTAAACCATAACCTCTGTAAAACTCCTTTAAACATCCCTATAAGGACTACTATAAAACCTCCTGTAAAACCATGTTAAAAACCTATAAAATCTCATATAAAACTCTATAAAACCAAAATAAAAACCTATATTAAAATTCTGTAAAAATCAAGTAAAACTCCCTCTGAAAACTCCTGTAAACCCACCTATAAACTCTTTGTAAAAATCCTATATAAAACCTCTTATAAAGCCCCCTTCAAAACCTAATTTAAAACCCCTTCAAAATCCGCTGTAAAAACTAGTGTAAAACCTTTTATAGCTAATATAGAGTCTCATGTAGTAATCACTTGTAAAACTCATGTAAAACACCATGTTAAACGCCCTATATGAGGTCCTTGTAAAAACCCATATAAACTATTATATAATCGCAATAATCGCAGACTACTAAATCATATTTATCGGTCGAGCATATCACAGCAAATGTCAGTTTTTGATAGTTTTGTAAAATATTTTGATGTATTTAAAAAATAAAAAATAAACTAATAAAAATCAGGTATTTCAAAAAATGAAATCACTTGGATTTTTTACTAGTCCATTACCAATATACCCCTATATACTACCTATCATACGCTATTAACCCAATAAACCCTATGTACTACCTATCATAAGCTATTAACCCAATAAACCCTATGTACTACCTATCATAAGCTATTAACCCAATAAACCCTATGTACTACCTATCATACGCTATTAACCCAATAAACCCTATGTACTACCTATCATAAGCTATTAACCCAATAAACCCTATGTACTACCTATCATAAGCTATTAACCCAATAAACCCTATGTACTACCTATCATAAGCTATTAACCCAATAAACCCTATGTACTACCTATCATAAGCTATTAACCCAATAAACCCTATGTACTACCTATCATAAGCTATTAACCCAATAAACCCTATGTACTACCTATCATACGCTATTAACCCAATAAACCCTATGTACTACCTATCATAAGCTATTAACTCAATACAAACAACCTGTCACAGGTGCCTTGGAACATAGGTGACCATTGCTGTTATGAAGAGGGAAACATCGTTGTAGAATTGACTAGTTTTCCTTGCCAGTTATCGAATGAACTACAATCGCGTGCCTGGGCCGTATTCCGAGATGTGTCCAGGCAACTTGCAAAGTACCAATACCGCAACGCCTTTCTACATGCAAAGGTTATATATAAATCATCTAACATTCGTAGACACAGTCGCACGACGATGTTAAACGATCACAGACAAAGGTAGTCCTGACATTATTGACGTAGTTTGCATAAGAACCACTATATGCATATACTAAGGTCAGATTATATGTTCGCAAGTTTCGCAGCAAAAAATTAACTACTGTAAGGTATACCGTTGTTACATAAATCCATTGTCCATTGTCCATATGTCTAAAATTACAGCTATTTTCAAAATATTACAACTATTTAGGCATACCTAGATCAATATGTTAGCTACACTTATCCCATTAAGTAAGCATTTTATAGTCGAATCGTTAAATGAACCAACTTAAATTTGGTAATATGTCAAATTTGAATTCAAATAAAAAATATACATTTAACAAATAAATGCAAATAAAATTTATTATCTAGTTTTTCATATCCAAATTCATTTTACATTATTATTTTTAAATACTTTCTAGTGAAATATTCATCTATATTATCAACATAATAAGCTATATTTATTCTTGCTTTATATTTAATATGCATTATATTTATTATTTGATTTCTCTCTATCTTAAAGTCTACGGTATTAAGTTACATATATTTTTCAATCATAAAAACCTGTATTTGTATTTAATATTTATTTTTAATCCGAAATATGTTACTCCCATTCTGGTATCACTCTCGAAATCTAAAACTTAATTTGCTTCCAATTTACTTTAGATTACAAACAATCCAAAATAAAGTACCTCTAAGTTATGTAACTCGTTTATCGAGTTTTACACGTTCTGTCAATATTACTGTATGGGAATTTACTTTCTATATAGAGTAAACGTTATGTTCACTTTCTATTATGTTCACTTTCTATATAGAGTAAACGTTATGTTCACTTTCTATTATGTTCACTTTCTATAGAGTAAACGTTATGTTCACTTTCTATTATGTTCACTTTCTATATAGAGTAAACGTTATGTTCACTTTCTATTATGTTCACTTTCTATTATGTTCACTTTCTATTATGTTCACTTTCTATATAGAGTAAACGTTATGTTCACTTACTATTATGTTCACTTTCTATAGAGTAAACGTTATGTTCACTTTCTATTATGTTCACTTTCTATAGAGTAAACGTTATGTTCACTTTCTATTATGTTCACTTTCTATATAGAGTAAACGTTATGTTCACTTTCTATATAGAGTAAACGTTATGTTCACTTTCTATTATGTTCACTTTCTATATAGAGTAAACGTTATGTTCACTTTCTATATAGAGTAAACATTATGTTCACTTTCTATTATGTTCACTTTCTATATAGAGTAAACGTTATGTTCACTTTCTATTATGTTCACTTTCTATATAGAGTAAACATTATGTTCACTTTCTATTATGTTCACTTTCTATATAGAGTAAACGTTATGTTCACTTTCTATTATGTTCACTTTCTATAGAGTAAACGTTATGTTCACTTTCTATTATGTTCACTTTCTATATAGAGTAAACGTTATGTTCACTTTCTATTATGTTCACTTTCTATATAGAGTAAACGTTATGTTCACTTTCTATTATGTTCACTTTCTATAGAGTAAACGTTATGTTCACTTTCTATTATGTTCACTTTCTATATAGAGTAAACGTTATGTTCACTTTCTATTATGTTCACTTTCTATATGGAGTAAACGTTATGTTCACTTTCTATATAGAGTAAACGTTATGTTCACTTTCTATTATGTTCACTTTCTATATAGAGTAAACGTTATGTTCACTTTCTATTATGTTCACTTTCTATTATGTTCACTTTCTATTATGTTCACTTTCTATTATGTTCACTTTATATTATGTTCACTTTCTATTATGTTCACTTTATATTATGTTCACTTTCTATTATGTTCACTTTCTATTATGTTCACTTTCTATTATGTTCACTTTCTATTATGTTCACTTTCTATTATGTTCACTTTCTATTATGTTCACTTTCTATTATGTTCACTTTCTATTATGTTCACTTTCTATTATGTTCACTTTCTATTATGTTCACTTTCTATTATGTTCACTTTCTATTATGTTCACTTTCTATTATGTTCACTTTCTATTATGTTCACTTTCTATTATGTTCACTTTCTATTATGTTCACTTTCTATTATGTTCACTTTCTATTATGTTCACTTTCTATTATGTTCACTTTCTATTATGTTCACTTTCTATTATGTTCACTTTCTATTATGTTCACTTTCTATTATGTTCACTTTCTATTATGTTCACTTTCTATTATGTTCACTTTCTATTATGTTTACTTTCTATATAGAGTAAACTTTATGTTCAATATAATGTAGCATTTTTATTTTATTACAGAAATTGATGAATATTTTGAAACAATTTTGAAACCACTTTGAAATTATAATCACCAAACTTTAAATTTATCAATAAATCAATATATCTTAATGAGTTATTAAAATAGTTATATAAGTAACGTTATGGTAACACAAATTAGGAAAATTGTCATTAATTCACTGTATTAATCGTTATATAATTGATAGTTGTAGTCATAAACACATTCAAAATAATTCAAATTTATATTATTGGGGTTTACAAAAAATCGATTAGCAAAAAAAAGCCGTAAGTAATAGTATTCAATATTAAAATAAGTTAAAAAGTTATAAAGTTATAAAGTTATAAATATATTCACAATTATTTTAAGATATCATCCTAAAACATATTATTAACATTTATTCTAGTAACTGGGATATTCCATATTTGATAGTACACTACACTGAGACATATTCTATTCCAATAACTAAATATTGGACAGACCATCAACAAATAACTATACATTTGGATTAACTCAATGACCTCATTAATACACTTCACAATATATGTAGTTAAATAACTTGCTAAACTTAACGTATAATAATAATAGATATTCAATTTACATATTATATACTCCCAATACCTAATGATCTAGGTGTCGATATGCCAAGGTATTGTAAGGATAGAGGATATGTATGGCGGTACAAACGTTGTTTGCGATATTTCCTATATGCATGTACTTCTCGGTTAGTAAGTCAATAATTCTGCATCTATACTCTTAATATTAAATTCTTAGGTTGTTTTTTATAAAGTATAATTAGGAAAAATAAATATTCAAGTAAGAAATAATTGATTAATCGAAATTCCATGATTTGTTTAAGAGAAATTGTTAGGTAAAATTGTAAATATTAAATTTACGTTAGGTGGCGATAGTTTCCAGGCTTCAATAGATGCTCTGAGAGGTTTACCAATATTGACACCGAAACAGATACCAGAACGAAGCTCGATTTCCGTTAATCACAAATACATTACATATATATTATATAATATATATTATTCAATCTTATTTTAGAAATCACTTTTTCTATTAATATCGCTAATAGATATATACTTTTATAATATAATAGTGTATATATATAAAGTATGTTCAATTAATAATGATAATAATAATAATATTATTAATTATTAATAAATCTATTAATAATAAAAAATAATATAACTAATTGTTCAGATTTTGTTCATGTAATAATTAAATTCATAGATGTGGTTTTAGGTTTACTTTATAAAAGTGTTCACAAAGTACGTAATTATGATTTTTTTTACAAATCCAGTCAAATATTTAAATCGGATTGATTATTATATAGATGGTCATCACGTCAAATATTGGAGCCAGGCACACATATGGTGACCTTTTGAATCTAGCGGAAACGCTGAAATGCGAAAACTTAAACCAATGCTTCGTACATGACATCGAGTCTCCCATAGAACGAGGTGTATATTTAATAACTTTATATCGGTATCCACATAACAGATAAATTGTATGGTGAAATTAATTGTATTTATTTAAAACAAATAAAAATATATTTAATTAAATTATGAATATATTATATATTTACTGCTAATATATGCTTAACTATTGCATACTATTTATAGTAGTTAAAATATATATGTTTGTTTGGATTCGAGATATAACTATTTAACCATATGATAATTTATTACTACTTTATCTCTAAATGCAAATGTTTAACTACAGATGAACCCTTGGCAACATTTACCTTCAACTATTCTACTTACGATAACTGTATGCGTCATTTAGTGAAAACTACTGATCGTATTCTAGTACACGAAGATTTGTCTGCAAAATATCCTCAAATGGATGCAAAACAACCAGAAGAAGTTAAACTTACAAATATCAAATATATATTTATATATATATATATATGTATGATCTATATATCACAGTTTATTTAATGACATATACTATTTATATTATAATAGACAACATATAATACCATATAATACTCTTCGGTATTTGTTTATTAGTACATAACTTTGTAAACAATAAAAATTGCCATTGTCAGAAAATAATGTACATGTATAATATGTCATGTATAATATTAATATATTTGCAGAGACGAGAAAGAAAGTATTCGATATTTTCTTTACCGGAATTTTCTATATCGAGGTCATCTTCACAAAGTTCGAGGTTATAACATATTATATATTTATATTCGTAGAATATAATTTAAAAGTTTTAATTCCAAAAAGATAGAAATAATAAAGATTTTGAGGTACATAAAGAATAATATCATTTATTTATAAAATCAATTCTTATTGATTTTTCGATATCATTATATATTGCAACTAATAGTATCCCTTAATCGAATATATAACTTAACTATTATATTTCCAATTAAAGTGTAGATTCTGGGCATTCTACATATGTCTCCAGTACAATAAATGCAGAATCGTTTGGAAAATCGCCATCCCCGAACGGAGCCGAAAAAAAATCAGATGATACCGAAAATATTCAAAATACTAACATAGGATCAAGAATGTCTTCTGCTTCTAGTAAACAATCTTTTAAAAAGAATACAAAAGTGCACGTGAAAAGGAGATCAATAGTTCCAATGTTTACATCTTTATTAACAACCACAAAATGTTAGTTTATTACCTTTGAGTTTTACTTATCTTTTTATTAATACAATAACGTAATTCATTATACTTATTATTATTGTATTGATCTTAAGTAACACTGGATTACGTAATATATACCTTGTCACATATCACTTTCGTAATATGTTGATTGATTATGAATTCAATATAATACCATTTGATACAAACATATAGTAATTATTATATAAATATATAACATATATTTACAATACACAATAGTTTATTTACATGAATTAAGAGTGAAGTCTTGCTTCTCTAACATACAGTTACGTCGCTTGAAAACACGCCACCCGTCATTGGTAAATCTAGAGATACGTCTGCGGTCAGCGTACTAAAGACGAATCCGCTATCTTTAGGAGAAGACCGTGTCCGCATAGCCACTAACAAAAATGTCAAGACCAAGTCGAAGGTGAAATTTGCTGAACCTGTGAGCTATTCGAAACTACGATGATCAATGGAAGCGGATTTGTTATGTATTGACTATAGGCAAGGAGTCACACATCACGCTATAGCAGAATATTGATATTTCAAAAGTATATTTAACATATAGTATATATATATATATATATATATATATATATATATATATTACAAATTAATGATATGAATTTATTTGTATAACAAATCTGTGTTTAATATACTTTTTTTACAATTCCAGAAAAAGAAGTATTAAATATTTTATAACCGATACCATTAAGTATTCATTGATTTTTTATGATATGCCCGTATTTCACTATACGATACAACTAACTACTACGAAAACTAATAAATGCATGATTTTCTGTAGTCAATCGTGTAAAATGATAAAATGCACCGATACGGATATGTATTACCTTTTAATATTGATCATTATATTAAAAATCACATCAGATTTATATTTATATATTATATATTAAGTAAGAAAATTGTAATAAAATATTAAATGTTTACTTTCATTTTATGTATTCTGCGGCGATGTTTAATTATAATTATATATACGACACTCTTGTATAACAATGGGAATTGATTCGAAGATTCAATACAATTTTATTAGTTAAGTATCTCTAAATAGAATAATAAGACACTTGGAACATATAGAATAATACATTAAATTTGTTCTTGTCTTCGAAGACATATAAATTGTAGATACATTGTGTTATATTAACAATTTAAGAAAATAGGGTACAAAGATTTAAATTTAAAAATAGAGTACACAAGACTCGAAATTAGGGTTTGTGTCCGTATAGCAGTACCATAATTAGGTTAATTGGGAAATAAAAACCAATTTTACCCTAAAAAGATAGCTCTTGTACCCTAATTTTTTTAAATATAATATACCCCATATATATCTTTATTAAAACCTATTCGTGTACTTACTTTGTACCCACATTTATATTACATATAATACCGGATAGATATATCTGGATAGATGAAAATATTCTACATAATGAAATAATAATAAATACAAATATACACATTTATTAAAATATATATAAATATAGAAATATAGAAATAAATTTACGAAAATTACTAAATATCATTCATTTTATTATAAGTATTTTTATTTAAAGTATCGTATACATTTATTATATCTTATAAACAGTTTATATCTGTATTAATAAATTATTTAAATAAATTACTATTTATAATAATATTAATAGTTTAATATATTGTAATATACTCATCCCTATGTAGAAGATAATATAAAAATTTTAAATGTAAATTATTTAATTAAAATAACTGTTTATATATACATATATAATATATATATATATATATATATATATATAAATATATATAGCAAACCCAATTCCGATATATTCTTAACAAATTCTCACTTTTCAGTTGATTATTTAATTTATTTTCTTAAAATTAATAGAATTATGTATCATATAAGATTTAGCGAATAAAGATATTAATAATAATTAAAAATTATTATATGAATTATTAAAAATATGAATTTTACAATTATTATTTATAAATATATGCATATTTTCTTATGGTATTAATCTAATTGTTTTTTATTTAAATTATAATTATATTTTATTATTTTATTTCAATTATATCAAGTAATTAAAGTCAAATGGTATATGTATTATTATTATATAATTATTTCCATACATAGATTGAAAATATTTAGACATTAGTTTAAATTATAATTTATTTAAATGCATTAAATAATTAATTACATATATATATATTTATATTATACTTTATTAAATATGAATTATTGACTACGTATTTTTAGTATTGAAAAATTTTATAAGAAAAATGCAATAAAAAATAATATGAATACTACATAAATTATAAGAACTTAACACAAACCCAAGATTAACGAAGTTAATCTTGGACAATACAATAATAAATAAAAATAAGAGAGATTGCTAGAATGGGATAAAAGTAAATAATAGACAGAGGTAAGATATAGGTAGAGGTAGAGGTAGATAAAGAGGTAGAGGTATATGTAGAGTTAGAGGTAGATGTAGATGTAGTGGTAGATATAGAGGTAGAGGTAGAGGTAGAAGTAGAGGTAGAGGTAATGTGTAGAGGTAGAGGTATAGTTAGAGGTAGAGGTAGATGTAGATGTAGAGGTAGAGGTAGTGGTAGTGGTAGAGGTAATATGTAGATGTAGATGTAAAGTTAGAGGTAGAGGCAGATGTAAATGTAGAGGTAGTGGTAGTGGTAGAGGTAATATGTAGATGTAGATGTAGATATAGAGGTAGTGGTAGAGGTAGAGGTAGGGATAGAGGTAGAGGTAAAGGTAGAGGTAGAGGTAGGGGTAGAGGTAGAATTAGAGGTAGTGGTAGTGGTAGAGGTAGTGATAGTGGTAGAGGTAATATGTAGATGTAGATGTAGAGGTAGAGGTAGAGGTAGAGGTAGTGGTAGAGGTAGAGGTAGAGGTAGTGGTAGAGGTAGAGGTAGGGATAGAGGTAGATGTAAAGGTAGAGGTAGAAGTAGGGGTAGAGGTAGAGGTAGAGATAGAGGTAGAGTTGAGGTAGAGATAGAGGCAGAGGTAGAGGTAATATATAGACATAGAGGTAGAGGTAGAGATAGAGATTGAGGCATATAATTATACCATATATATTCTTCACTAGAAATTAAGATAATTATTAATACAATTAATATAATAATATTATATACTATAATGTATGTAATATGTTATTTATTTATTAAGTATACATTAATTATATAATACAGGATATACTATATTATATATAATATAAATATTATTATAATATACTATGTTATCTTATACATATGTTATTCACCATAAATAAATAAATATAGATATATATATATATATATATAATACTAAAAAATTAGTTATACTGGATTAATGAATATTTCCAAATAAGTTACAAAATTTACAATAAGCTACACAATAACGTACTTTTTTATACAAAGCCCACAAATAAAAATACAAAAAAGGTATATATTTAGTTTATTCTAATTATGATTGTAATTATATTAATTTATTTATTATATACGTATACGAATTTTATAGTATACATAATAAATATAATATTAGGGTACATGCTAAATATTGGCATATCTGTACTCTAATTTGTATTATGTAACTATCTCTTTAGTGTTTGAATCATTGCGTTATTGCAAATAGCCGTAAATATAACATTTAAGATAGCTGTAAACTCTTAAATCAGTTCAAAAGTGTTTTACTTACCAAAAAAAATGGTATTTCATATAATTTGATAAATTCGATATTTCAACAATGTTTACTCTTCTGTAATATTATACCTATGTCAGTACTTAGCATACATTATATTAATATTAATATAATTATATATGATGCACATGTCTATATATAATTTAATTAAATATAATAAGTTTAATCTTTAATGTATATATGCCTATATAGGTATGGAGTGAATCTATATTAATATAGGTCATCTATATTTAGAATTTATAAAATGATTTACATTATATAATTATTATTAATTGTATACACATTTATGATATAAATATAAATATAAATATATATATATATATATATATATATATATATATATATATATATATATCGTGAATATATAATATATGTATTCTATATCGATAAAACCATCTCACAGAAATTACATTAATATAAGTAACCACAAATTTGTTATACATATTTAAATTTGAAATAACTATCTAAAACAATAGAGATGGCGATATCTGGGATCAAGCGATATATAGGATTCATTTATTCCAGAATAACTTGATTTAAAAAATAATAAAAAGACTAATAATGTTGTTGTCTTCAAGGTTATGTCTTAAATATACATGGCTATATGCACTTCAATATACTTTAAATAATTATATATATATCAATAAAAACTTATTATATATAATAATATATCAATTTGAAATTATTGAAATTAGTTTTCTAGAAACTAAATATAATTTGAAAGCAATGACTAACTAAGTTATTTATTTCTAATACTTTTATGTAATTACAATTATACATTATTAATTAATTTATGGTTCACAATTCAATGTTGCTGATATTGGTGATGTCCAATATATCGAGTGTACTTAATATTATAATACACATCTATGATAAACTTACTAGATTATATAAACAGCAAATGAGCATAGAATAATTTAGATTTTTAATTTACTCCGAATTTAATCCGAGTATACTCAGAAATTATAGTTGAATAATGTATTAAATAACTTATAATATATTAAATAATAATGTATTAAATATCATGGTCTGTATTAGAATTAATACTTTAAAGCATACATTTATGTAGTATTTATATTAATTATATAAGCATTACGACATTCCTATGATATAGCAATGGTAATTCATAGATAATTAATTTACTTAATAAATTACAAGCCCATAAATTACGAATTGTTATATTTTTTAAAGAATATAATGGAATTTTCATTTATTTGATAAATAAGAAGTATTTGTAAACATGTATTCAATTATAATTAAATGTGTATATTTAATAGGCATGGCATAATACAAATGTTATAAATCTTCTAATCTAAATTATAATTTCTAACATATTATATATATATATATATATATATATATATATATACTATATATATTATTTATATATATATTTATTATTATTATAATAATAATAATTTTAACAATAAAAATAATTCTGTTTTAAATAATGATTAGAATATTTTCAAATATGTTTTATTAAAAATATGTTATGCAAAATTTAGTTTGATATTTCTTAATAAGTTATCATCGTAGAGTTTACTAGATAATAGTATCTACTATAATATCGGTATTCTTATTTAATACTATTATTTTAATAATTATTAATATAAATCATTGAATATATCCTAATGTAATACTGTAATATTAAATCAAATTCAATGATATATTATAATGTATTTAAAAAATGTAAAACAACTTGTACAATTGATTTATGTTAGAAGGGATCATGATTGCTTCGCCTATTTGTCAAAATTAACGAGCAGATACGTAGTATAAATAGTCATTTGCAGCTTAGATCATATCATTATTTATAACCCAGAAAACTTAAGGTAATATACATTTTTTCTATTGATATTTACAACTTTATATATATAAATATTATTCTATACGGAAAATTGCAATAATGAACTTTATTATTTTATTTTAGATTTTACCATTATCGCTATGAAGAGTTTTATATTCATATTAGGTTAGTACTTAATTAGTTCACTAAAATGTTATCAATCAAGCTGTCATCAGCTTTATTATATAGGTTGTTAATGTTTATTTAAATTATAATGATATGCATATTCACAGCTATAGTCGTATTATCTATTTCCGCCAATAAATGCGATTTCTTCTCAAAAAAATATCAAAATGATCAATTTTGGTTATCCGTTTATGCTAACTGCCACTTGTTAGTTTATAAAATTAATATTTATATTTAATATCATCTATATGTTGTTGCATATGTTTACAGTTAATTTTCCGTATATCGAATACATTTAGATACATAGTCTGCTCGCCAAAGGGTAATGGCAAATACACGCAAGTTGATCAATCCTGCGGAGACTTGTATTGGAATGAAGAGTATTTAACTTGTGTTGAAAATATTCCGGATAATGCAACTTGCAAGAGAACCGATACTCAACAGACCACCGTTACAAATAGCACATATATAGGTTAGTCACACTTACTTCATAGATAATTTCACTTAATTTAATGTAATTACCTTACCGTGTAAGTTATATTAAATCCTCTATTTAGAAGTGTAATACATGTATTATAAATTCTATATGTTATCAGTCTAACCTTAATTAACTCACTATATATCAGTCATTCTATAATTTTAATAATTTTACAAACAAATTAGTTATTTAATATATATTAATGATTTAAATTTCTCTCAAAACGTTCCAGTCAAATGCAATTTTGTGGTGAATCCGAACAATAATGCAGAGTTCAAGCCAAAAGATACTGTAAATAATAAGTTTACAGTATACCAGAGCTGTGCTAAATATTTCTATTTCTCTTTGGAAAAATGCACATGTTTAAAGAATGTTAACGGTAACAATACGCGAAACTATATTGTAAATAATAATTACTATTCTAGACGACTAACAAATTATTCGTAAATTTTCAATTTCAGCACCAGCAAATACCTGCGACAATAGGAGTTTCTTGAACTTTAATTTCGATGGCAATTTCGACGATTCTTCATGCACAAACGCTCATGCTTCCGTAGTTAAAGGTTTTGTAGGATTTGAAGATCATCTCCAGGGAAAGGCAGCTGTATTCAATGGAAACGGTTACATTGATGTACGTTTCATTTAATAATTACAAAAAGATAACATTTAATAAAAAGTAAATCATATAATTTAATAACAATTTAATAATATAATCATATAATAATATAATCATATAATAATATAATCATATAATCATATAATCGTAATATTTCTCAATTATAATTTAAATATAAGTTTAATTAATTTTATTATATTTCGATATTTAATATGTATTTAATAGTATTCTTACACTAGTATTATTGAGTGAATTATAAGATATACTTCAATTATTAATAGATTGCAGCCATGAGAAATATTTTTGCAGGGAATTATATAACGGAATTTTCAATTTCAATGTTTTTCCTTACTGATAATACTAGAAGTTGGCTATTTAATTATGTTGTTTTTTTATATACAGCTATGTTATACATATATACAGCTATGTTATACATACAGCTATGTTATACATACAGCTATGTTACACATTCAGCTATGTTACACATACAGCTATGTTACACATAAATAGCTTTGTTATACATTCAGCTATGTTACACATACAGCTATGTTACACATAAATAGCTATGTTATACATACAGCTATTTTATACATATATACAGCTATGTTATACATACAGCTATGTTATACATACAGCTATGTTATACATATATAGCTATGTTATACATACAGCTATGTTATACATATAGCTATGTTATACATATATAGCTAAGTTATACATATATAGCTATGTTATACATATAGCAATGTTATACATATATAGCTATGTTATACATATAGATATGTTATACATACAGCTATGTTATACATATAGCTATGTTATACATATATAGCTATGTTATACATATATAGCTATATTATACATATAGCTATGTTATACATATATACAGCTATATTATACATATAGCTATGTTATAAATATATACAGCTATGTTATACATACAGATATGTTATACATACAGCTATTTTATACATATATAGCAATGTTATACATATAGCTATGTTATACATACAGCTATGATATATATACAGCTATGTTATACATATACAGCTATGTTATACATACATATATGTTATACATACAGCTATGTTATACATATATAGCTATGTTATACATACAGCTATGTTATACATACATAGCTATATTATACATATAGCTATGTTATACATATATAGCTATGTTATACATACAGCTATGTTATACATACAGCTATGTTATACATATAGCTATATTATACATAAATAGCTATGTTATTTTAAATAGATATTTTATAATATCCAAGATACAATAGTTATGCAATATTATAATATTCACATAATTATATAAAACTATGAATGTATATTTAATGTATATTTAATGTATAACATATTTATAAATGAGTATATATATTATATATATAATTATTTATGTATTCTAACATTTTTATTTATTTATTAAATATAGGAAATGAATTATTTTTCGATAATGGTAACGTCAACCATGATGTCAGCATTCTTTTAGGATATGTTGCTAAGCAAAGATTTCTATCCGCCCAAGTGAAAGTGTCGGGAGGTTTTGTAAGAAACAGACTCCTTAATGTGATTCTCCCATTGGTATGTTAATTTGAATTCAATGATAGAATATTTAAAATCTATTCAAATATATTTACGCAATCATAATTCATGACTATTACGTCATATATTAGGCCATTTATATTAAATTAAATCAATTGAATTTAATTCGGATCTTTATAAGACTATTAATGTATGGTAATATATATATATATATATATATATATATATATATATATATATATATATATTCATATAATATTATTAATCTAAATGTATATTTAATATTTCTAAATATTACATACATATATGTATTTATATCATGTAATAAAAATAACTAATAGAAATTATCAGAAAATAAATGGCAGCACATCGCCTATGTTTACAAAAATGGAAATTTGACTCTGACATTAAATGGAAATGATAGTGTAACTACAGGAATATATGAAGGTAATGTCGTATATTGATCTTATTTATAGTGTTTAATAATATATTTAAGGTGATTAATATAGAATGAATAGTGAAATACTAATAAATAATAATCCTTCGATAGCCATAATTTATAAACTACGTAAGTAATAACTAATAACATAATACATAATCTAACTTTGATATAAAATATTAACGAATTAAAATATTATTCAATATACCAGCTACCAATAAGACTAAGGTTAAATATACAATTGATAATATGGATGAACCATTATCTATTGGAGGTAGAAGTTCTGGACATTTCTTCTTCAATGGAATGATGGACGAGGTAAGAATATAAATCAAAAATCAAAAATCATTTAAATAAAAATATCATAAATATTTTTAATAAATATGATGAATATGTAATTATATCAACTAATATGATTCTCAATTAGTTAATTATTATCTTTTAAACAGTTTCGTGTATTCAAGCGAGCCTTATCACCTGCTGAAGTTATTAAGTTGGCGGATCATTCATTCTAACCCTATTGTTAACTAAGAACCCTTCGCAAATATACCATGACGATTTAATAATGTTGACATTATACTGTTGTATATTAAATAATAAATATTCTTGAATTATAATATTCTTTTTATATTTAGTATATATATATATATATATATATATATATATGCACATATTTATATATATATATATATATATATATATATATATATACGTATATACATATATATGGAAGTGGTATATTTTATTATATAAACTAAAACCAATATTGAAGTACTAAATAACGAATAAATCAGATAAATAAAGATAAAATCACAATAATATAATTAGATTTAATAATTCATATTAATTTAGCAAAAAATAGCTTTCAATCTCTGATTAACAAATGAATTTTGTTCAATTTAATTATAATATTCGTGTTAATAATATGTATCACCCGATTTGGAATATGATGTCTATCTTTCTGAATTTTTTATACCAAAAAATAGTAAACAAAATATACAGAAAATTTCTGATGATTTCTGTATAGGAGTAGTTTCTTAAAAGTATCAGCTATGCTATAACAATGAGTCCTTACGAAATAAGGTGATAATTTAATTTGATATTAGATAGTACGATATAAACTCTTAACTAACTATACCAAGATATACCTACAGTTCAGCTGTGAAAAACGGAAATACAATCGTTTAGATTTGAAGCAATCTAAAAAGATGATAAGAATATTACCAGAAGTAAAGGTAATTCATAGTCATATTTATTATAAAACTAAATTTTAATAAAAATGTAATCATAAGCTTGTACCATAATAGCACAATAACTTTAAAGAAAAACTTTGAAAAATTACTATAATAGAAAAAATAATTTTTTATGATTCAAGATAACAACAATAACTATACTTCAAGTATAATAAGCATAATGCATATGGGACTATATTTAACAAATAACAGAATCAGGTAAATAATTACTTTTAAGTTATTCATTTGGAAAAATATAATTAACACATAAATTTCACAAACAATTTCATCCAAAATCTTTCAACATCATAAGATGAGTTGCTGGTCTATCACATATTACTACAATAATATCTATCTTTGCATTATTTCGTTTTAAAATACAAAATATAGCTTTTTTGGAACAAAATCAACATGTGTCATTAATAAAATAATGTGTATACAATTTCACAACTATAGTTTTATCAATTATCCACAATTATAAATTTATTAATTGGTAGTTTCCACAATTATTTTATGCTTACTAACATCAAACTAGTAAAGCTTCTTATGCAATATTTTTATAATTCTTGATACTTACTTCTAATAATAATAATATATATTTTTTCCCAAATATTCATGTTATAAAATTATAAATTTTAAAATGTATATGATTATTATAAATATTATATATTGTAAATATATATTTATAAATATTATATATTTTAAATATACAATATTTATAATAATCATATGTATATGATCCAATATTGAAAACAATTATTATTTTCAAAGGGGATTAAGTAAAATTAAACTTTCTCGAACATAACACTTTATGAATAAACCTAAATAAATCAATATATTATTATTATTAAATACATGTATTTACTAAACAAATTACAAATTAAAGTGTATTCTATTTATTTGTAATTTAATATCAAAAGTATTGTTTCGTAGAAAAATGTATTTCTTCATACTTTGTTTATTCGATTAAATATACTTTATTGTATACATATAATAATTTCTTTAATTTATAATCTCAGATGCATATGCTATAATACTTTTATTTACAATATCATCGATCATTAAATATGTTTTCCAACATCTCTGCAATTGAAGTTGATATGCACATACGCGTATCTCTTAGATAATATTTTATTAATGTCATTGTTTCAATACAGACTACTTTTATCTCAGTCTGACTATATTTATTACTAAGAAACCATATATCTTATATAAATTAAATTATTATCTTCATTTGAAGATTTTTTATTTACTTTGATTTGTTTGTGAATATTTACTTGCACTTTTCAACACCAAATTAATATCCATGAAATAACTCTTATCATGACAAAATAATGATATACTTAACGCATTAGTTACATATTTTCTTTTGTTGTTTTTTTATATAAGCTAATCCGGTATTTCTTGATATTGATTTTCACATAATATAAACTTTGCTATTATTAGTTTGGGAGTTTGTAGATATTTTTGAAATTTCACTATCACTTATCTAATATATTTTTCACACATGTAAACATTATCTTTGAAAATTAATGTACATATTGTTACAGCTAGTACATGAACATACAAATAGCTTTATTTATACCGAATGGTTAATCATTTCATATATATTTTCCCATTATATTATATATACATATTCATAGCATGCATACACAAACTAAATTATTTATTCATAATTATAGTAATTTATATAATAATAAAGTATATATATAATTATTTTTTAAATACATATACCTAATTTTCAGTATGTATAAACTATATATAAATATAAATACCGGTACATATAATTATGGATAAAGAATAGCGAAAGTTAACTTTTTATTATTATTTATATTACATTTTTATAAATATTATGTAAACAATCAAAATGCCACCTATACACAGGACGTCACAAATTATTATATCATTTCAAAAAATACGTAAATTTCAAGTAATTCAGAATATATACTTTTTGTAATATAAGACAGATTGTATTAATAAACAAACCTTATTTATTATTAAATAATGTAATGTATGACATATACATGTTAATGTTATAACTGTTATAACTTAATAATGTGATATAACATAAATGTATTCACTATACATTATATGAGAAATTGTTTATATTTATAGTAATACACAATGGCCGACGTTACCTCCACCCATAGATTTCTATTTACCGATAACTATAAATCTATGCGGACCTCCACTAACGCTCACATTTTTCATTTATGTATAGTAAGATAGTAAGATATTCACTATCTAGGAAAATAAAAATCTATGATAAATATACTAACCGGTCTATTTTTAATTTACTGATTTTTATGTAAATAAATGTATTTAATTTGAAAATAATATCAATATTTTCTAAAGTATAGAATAAGTAATAGGAATAACATTATGACCATTGAATTAATTGAATTAATTTTTTAATTTTTTTGTAATTAATATAAAGTTGAATTACGTATGAATATAAATATGTATAAATATACCTGCCTGTATATTTTAAATGTTGGTTTTTTATTTAAATAATCAGTATAATTCAATTTGAAAATAATATAAATAATTTCTAAAATATAAAATATCGTAACTTTTTGACAATAAATATTTGTACAATCAACATATAAAAGTTGGAGTAATGTATTATATAAATAATGGAATTAAAAAATATTAGACATGATTAACTAATTAATCTTATATACTCAATTTATATAATGATGTGTAAAATATGAAAAATCATAATTAATTATTTAATCAATAATATTTAATTAATGCTTACTTATACAAGTTTTGTTAATATTCCATCTAAAAATTATTTAATTTTTTAAAAATGATGATAACTTATATTTAATAATTATTAGTATTTGATAATCTAAAAGTATGTTATGTGAGTAATAAATTTATAAATTTATAAAAAATACAAAAATCGCTTGGGGAAATATTGTAAACATTTTTTTAATCCGTGGGA
Source organism: Osedax frankpressi (assembly GCA_964035775.1). Lineage (NCBI taxonomy): Eukaryota > Metazoa > Annelida > Polychaeta > Sabellida > Siboglinidae > Osedax > Osedax frankpressi. Next base: position 19,120,227 of record OZ038312.1, on the reverse strand, counting down.
AGTAATCGTTTGATTGGTAAACAGTATCAAGACCTGTGAATCACCTACATATTATATTAAACACACATACATTTAATATACACATATCTTTTAACTCAATTATCAAACTTAAACTTCCCATTTATTATAATATATTTTAAAATATCATATACTATGTTACAGATAATAATCTAATAATGACTAATTAAACAATTGTAAACAACATTATTTATTACATAAATCCAAAAATGAAAATCATTGTATTAATATATCTTTAAAGAAGATTTTCCCACAACTCGTTAACATTGTTAAAACGAATGGTTAGCCAACAGTTTAACTTCAGACGCTGACAATGCTCGCTTGAATACACGGAACTGTAAGGTAGTTATAATTTCATTAAATAAGAGTATGCTAGAAAATAATATTTAATAATTAAAGTATCGGTTGAATCTATTGGATCTAGATTTCATGCAAAAGTTAATTAGTTTTATGATATTTATCCAATTAAAAGATGAATTTATAATTATTGTATAAAATATAATTATAAGTGCATTATTATCGTAATCTAAATCATTATACTTAATATATACTTATTAACATATCATAGCAATAGTAATAGTTTGCAATAGTTTTATCTTTTATGTGTATTGATTTATTATTACCTCGTCCATCATTCCCCTGAAGAAGAAACTTCCAGAACTTCTTCCTCCGAGAGATAATGGTTCTTCGATATTATCAATCGTGTAGTCAACTTTTTCCTTGTTAGAAACTGGATAATGAAATTAAATTTAACTTCATAAAGTTGATTATAATTAGTTGCACTTTATTTCAAATGTTTATTATTTATAATAAACAAATATCCCTCTTTTTATTAAATAATAGAGTTTACATTTTTTTAAATGAATATTATATAATATTACCTTCATTCACTCTAGTAGTTTTACTATTATCTCCATTTAATGTCAAAGTTAAATCACCATTTTTGTAGACATATGCAACATGCTGCCATGTATTTGCTCTTTGTTTCTATTTGATAATAATTAATTATAATCAAATGTATTGGTAATATACTAATGTATATTATTCCAACATTATGATTACTGGTTTAATAAATCTAATTAAAAAAATCGATGTAATAAATAAAATCAAAAAATCAACTTACCAAAGGAAGTGCCAATGTAACTTGTTTATTTTTCACAAGACCCCCTGATACTTTAATTAGGGCAGATAGAAAGTTGCTACGGGCAACAAATCCCAAAAGTATGGTAACATTATGGGAAATATCGCCATTATCAAAGAGTAATTCATTTCCTAAGTTGTAAATATTAATACATTTATAGTTGTATGTTTTATTAGTAAATTGTTACTAGTACTTGAAGATACATACTTAATTAACTATAGTTATATATCACGAATTATAAATATTATATTATCATTTATAACTTAGGTTATAATATATATTAAAACATTAATTAATTGTATATACCTATTTATAATAATAGACATATTGTGTCTAATAATATAATATTAAAATACTAACTACGAATATTATCAGTTCGGAAAAACATTGAAATTGAGAATTCCTTCATGTAATTGCCAGCAAAAATACCCCTCATTGCTGAAATCTGTATATATATATATATATATATATATATATATATATATATGATATGAATAATATATATATATTATATATATAAATAAAAATAACTAGTATTTGCTTGAAGTCACACTTATATAAAATGAATAAATAAACTAACGACTTAAATAAAATATTATCATATTATCATTATAAGAAAAAGATCATGTTAATATTGAAAATCAATACATTTTAAAATTACTTATATATATTTATATATATATCAAATGTTTTAAATATGAAATACCATTTTATAATTATCTTTTAAGATTATACTTTCTTATTTATTAAATGAAACGTACATCAATGTAACCGCTTCCATTGAATACAGCTGCACTTCCCTGGAGATGATCTTCAAATCCTACAAAACCTTTAACTACGGAAGCTTGAGCTTTTGTACATGACGAATCGTCGAAATTACCATCGAAATTAAAGTTCAAGAAACTCTTATTGTCGCAGGTATTTGCAGGTGCTGAGATAGAAAGTTTACGAATAATTTAATTAGTCGTCTAGAATAGTAATTATTATTTACAATATAGTTTCGCGTATTGTTACCGTTAACATTCTTTAAACATGTGCATTTTTCCAAAGAGAAATAGAAATATTTAGCACAGCTCTGGTATACTGTAAACTTATTATTTACAGTATCTTTTGGCTTGAACTCTGCATTATTGTTCGGATTCACCACAAAATTGCATTTGACTGAAACGTTTTGAGAGAAATTTAAATAATTAATATATATTAAATAACTAATTTGTAAAAATAATATACAATGAGTTAATTAATTATATAATATGGTATATATATAATATAGTATAACTAAAAATATTAATTGATACATATTTGTAGATTTATATTGTCTTTGCAGTAACTATACAAAATTGTACGATCTTAGAAAAATATAGCTATATATAATCTTAAAATAATATCTAAAAGTATCCTAAACATTGATTATGCATTAAATAGTATAACTCATATAACTTTAAGATAAGGTATTGATAAGTATAATGTAATTATAATATAAAGTTTGTTAGACTAACAAGGGTAAGGTGTAGTTGCAACGGTGGTTGGTGGTGTAGCGGATCTATCGCAAATAGCGAATTCGGGAATCTTTTTAACGCAAGTTAAAAAATTTTGATCCCAGAATAAGTCTTCGCAAGATTGATCAATTTGCCTATGTGTGTCGTCTCCATTTGGCGCGCAGACTATAAATCTAATAGAAATTAGATATTCTTTACATGGACAATTATATTCATATATATATACTAATAATTAATGTAAGTAAAATATTAGTATTATTGTGTTTATAAACTAACAAGTGGCAGTTAGAAGGAACGGATAACCAGAATTGATCGTTTTGATATTTTTTAGAAAGTTTATCACATTCGTTAGAGAAAACGGATATTACGAGAATAGCTGCAAATATACAATGATAAATTATTTAATAGTAGTTAATAGATTAATTAAAGTCATTAACTATAATTATTTTATATGAGTAAATCCTAGATTTTGAATACCTACTTTAAATCACAAACCTATTACGAATATAGATCTCCTCATTTTTGATATTGGTATAATCTGAAAAATATGATATCGTTAATATAATATAGTGTAGAACATATTTCCTTTATATTATTTTCCATGTTAATTACCAAAGAACTAAATCAATTGAATAGTTTTTAATATATAGGTTTAATATGGGAAATTCCCTTCCAGTAAAAAGTAGAAATGGTGCCATACTATTTCAAAGATTGGTTAACATAAATATTATCAATATGTGTTGAATATTATAAAGCATATATGTTAGTAAAATTGCCTTACTTGTAATTGCTTTGTCGAGAAGTTGAATTAAAAATTATATTGTAGCGACTACTAAATATACCTTCTGCGTTCACTCGTGCGTGACTTCTAAATATAATTACGGAATGTATAGATATAATAATAGATATAGCCTTGTATATCTCATAAATATATTTACTATCCTTAGATTTGATAAGATTACAATATTATAAAACGATTTTTTATTTGAACACGTAATTTCAAATTGATAAATATTACTATAAAATTCATAAATAAATATATTATATATATAATTTATATATATATATATATATATATATATATATATATATAATTACAATATATAGCATTTATCAATATATGTTTTATGCTTAAGTATATGAAAAGTAATTATATTATTATTAATAATTACATATTTTAACTATAATTAGTTAAGATATACCAGATAATTTTGTGTCACAATACGAGAGATTGGATAAACAATTTTTAATTAATAGATTAATAGATTAATATCAATATTTCCTATATATATGCCATATTTATCTGGATATTTAGTCATAATTAACAAGAAGGTAATATTTTATGTTTATATTTTAGTAATTTTTCATTTAGTTATTTTTTAAGCTATATGTCTAAAAATAATTCTGATAATAATGTGTTGGTAATCTTCCATTATCTTTAATGTATATATTTACATATACCTCTAAAACATACTCATGTATATTTATTTTTATTTATTTTTCCTCGCATATACAAACATTTTCATCTGTAATATAATTTAGATAATTTCTATACTTTTGCAACGTATTTTTAATTTTATTGGTGATATTAATTCACATTTTCCACATATATACATAATATATATATATATATATATATATATATATATATATACTAGACGCTATAGACACGACGATGCTCGGTATTCAATGGAATATGTTATGCAATTTAATACATATATATTAAGTTACATATATTGTAATAATCAAATACAAAACTCTATATATCTAGCCCGATAATCTAATGTTATTTTAGAGATAGTTTATGAATTATAAAAACAAACTCTCGTGGAACCTATTATACCTGGTACGCGATGTTATTTGTTGAGTTAGATATATTTCTCTATATTATATTAAACCCATAACCAAATTCAAAATAAACACAAAACCAAATTCAAAATCAAACATGTATGGATGGATGGACGGATTGATTGATAGATGGATGGCTGTATGGACAGATGTTTAGATGGATGGATATATATTATTTTCACTAGAATGTAATATACTTTATCACAATTTCTAAATGATTTCCTAACATCTACTTTAGACAAATTTGCTCTTATAAAAAGATTAAATGTAACATATCATGTTCATTCTTCATGGTATAATTAATGATCTTGAAGCTATAAAAAGTAAATTAAGAAGATTTGAAAAAATAAAACCAATTCCGAATTTAAGTATAATATTTGTAATATAATTCGCAAACAATATAGATAATTACTAAATCATAGTTTGTTTTATTAAAGAGCAAATAAACTCATATGGGAAAAATACTATACAAATATATTTATTGATTAATAGACTTTCTTGATTAACGCCAACTTTTTTGATGATAAAATAAAAAAATATAGTAAAATCAATTAATGATATAAAACATAAATTTCCAATATACATTCTACCACTTTACAATACAGTTAAATCATACTTTCTAAACGTTATATCACCCTCATCGTATGAAATACCAATACTAGTTAAAAGATATAAATCATCTTACTCTCATGATTCATTGTCGAAACAACTTACCGACTAAATAGAACCCACTCTTACAGAATTTTATCAATCCATAATATTCCAATCTATAAATAAATAAATGTTTCCAAAATCTATTAAATTTAATAATTACTCCATAATTACTCCCCTACATAAAAGCAGTAATCTCGATAATAAATTACTAAAAAACTATCGTCCTATTTCCAAACTTCCTTTTTTATATAAAATATTCGAAAAGGTTATTAGTAAACAACTCATTAAATATTTATCAAAAAAAGAACTATATCCATTCAAAGTGCATATCGATAAAAGTATAGTTAATAAACTGTAATAGTATCCATATTTAATGATATATATAATGCGATAAATAAAGGAAATAAAGTTCAACTTATGTTACTAGATATGTCAGCAGCATTTGATACTATCTCTCATAATATTTTATTAGATCGATTAGAGGAAATAGGTATAACGGATAAGGCACTACTGAAATACTTACTGAAATCATATATTACAAATAGAACATATCGAACATTGATAAATGATATAAAAGCAGACGAATTTCAACTAAAATATGGGGTCCACAAGGTTCAGTACTTGGACCATTATTATATATAATTTATTTAACTGCACTAATAATATACGCAACTGGCTAATCAATAACAAAGTACTACTAAATATCGACAAGACACAACTGATTAACATTACAAAAAAAATGTAACACAAAATGAGTTTCCTATATTTAACTGATAATGTAACTGTATAACCTTCTAAGACTATAAAATGTCTGGTTATCATTATGGATGAACACATTCTTTTAGATAACCACTTATGATTTATTGCTAATAAAACATTTTATTATTTTAGTTATGTCATAAAAATAAGAAAATCAATGTCATTTCATAATTAAAAAGTAATCTCTCAGTCTTATATTATATCACATTTAAACTATTGTTATTCTATATATTATGGGATAACTAAATCTAAAATAAATTATTTAGATCGTATATTAAGAATTATTATAATAATGATATATGGTTTTAAACGAAAAGACCATAATAGTATTACCAAATGTTTAAAATCACTAGGCTGGCTTAAAAAATGAGATAATATTCAGCGTATAGAAAACTATGTTTAACTTATACTGCACTATACGCTAAACAGCTGCGCTATATATGTGATATTATTAAACTAAAGGAAAATAACCGCCGATTAAGATCTAGAAACAGTTTGCTACTATCAAATTAAAAATGTAATCTTGATACCTATGGTAAAAGAAGATTTAGTGTGTTAGCGCTAATTTTATGGAACAACCTTCCTCTATCTCTACGAAGATGTAATTCCATAAAAACATTTAAGAATGCAGTGAAAAATCATTTACTATGCTCAACATGAGATCTTGGATTCACATTTTCCTCTGTATCTGCACTGATGTTCTGTAACTACTCCGATCACATATATATCTGCCCATATATCAGAGTCTTCTAACTGATTTGATATTACCATTTGATTCACTTATGATATTATTTGTACTCTCTTTAAAACACAAATGAAAACATATATATTTGTTATTTTGTGTATAAATAAACTTTTCACTTCAATTCAATTCATTGGATGGATATATGATTGGATGTATATGTGGTTGGTTGATAGATAGATGTTTGTATATAGATGTACATTGTACAAATTAAAACTAGTATATTAATTTACATATTAATATATTCATGTAAAAATCATTCAGTATCTTCTGAATTAATATTGTCATCCAAAATAGTATTAGTATTGTCTATTTCATTATGACTTGATAAGTAAATAATTGACTAATTGATGAATTAATTAATTATTATCATTATTTAAAAATGGTTCATAAATATATTCATCTGATATTTTACTAATAGATAATATTTAATTAATTTCTGAATTACTTGAAATTTACCTATTTTTTGAAATGATATAAGAATTTTTGACGTCATGTGTATAGGTAGCGTTTTATTGATTTACATAATATTTATAAAAATGTAATATAAATAATAATTAATAATAAAAAGTTAACTGTCGTTATTCTTTATCCATAATTATATGTAACGATATTTATCTTTAGTTTAAACATACTGAGAATTTTAAAATGCTTTCACTGGTGCTTTAATTTATTATTTATTTAATTTGTATTATACATTTAGTTAGGTATTAATAATAATATAATTATATTTTTCATGATGGCTATTAAACATCATACCATAAAGATATATTTATTATTGTAAATTCAAATTAGATTTTTTAAAAATTCTTTATATAATATCTTGTGAAAATGCAATTTTTTTAACTAAATTATACTTATTATTTCAACTCAAAATATAAATATAATATTTAAATATTAAAAATGTTGCAAAATTATTTCATATTTAATATATTATTTTGGTATTTATTATTAATTATTTTTAGTTTTATTAATTATAAAAGTATTTTATAATAAAAATAATTACCGTTTAAAATATAATTTTAAATATATATATATATAAATATATATATATAACTTATATAGCTTATGTATACAATATCATTATTCTCCAAACTAAATGATTTAAATAAATTTATATATATTATGATTTAAATTAACAATATCCCTTTACATTTTGAATCGTCACTTGATAAAATCATTATAGTCTTAAATCATGGCACCAATAGTATAATTGCAATATAAAAATACTATGGATGACAACATTTAATAACAAATTATTGTTTGCTATATTTATTCAAAAAAATATAGTATTTATATAGTTATATATATTTATATATATATATATATATATATATATATATATAACAATATCATCAGTGATTTATAATTATATTACATTATCTTCTGTACTAGTAGTATTGACTATTACTATTTTATTGATGGTAATATCATTTAATGGTAACACCATAACATTGGAAGATAGATAAACTATTTTAACGTGAAAATAACAAAATTCCATTGAAAATCATATTTTCAATTAAGACAAAATAAATACAATAATTAAAACCTTTTATAACATATAATTTAAACATAAATATGTATTAGTTCGATACATATATATTAGTTATATTTATATTTATACAAACGCAAGTTATTGCCTCCTGACTTGAAATTATATATCATCATAATCTAATGAGTATCTCACATTCTATACTAGATATCAAATCATATGAAGTCTTAACATGATAACTATAATAATCTGCATCTAGTTTCATTGATTCCATCCTTATTTAAAAAGGGTATACTCTCCTCCTTCATCTAACAGCATTTGTTTTTTATCTGACATATCTAATATTTTTGAACCCGTAAAACATACTGAGACCATCATCCGTGGTGAACTTAACATTCAAACTTACACTAATTATAAATACTCTATGATACATTAATAATCTCAGAATGTTCTATGACACAACAATATCTATTGTCTACACATATTAGTAATAATCTTAGATTTAAATTAGCAGTAATAGAATTAATCTTATCATTACCCCTTCAGACTCAAATCTTGTTTTATTCCCTTATTTCTAATCATTATATCATCTCTTTTATTATACATTCAAACATTTTTCTTAAATCTGCAACTCTAACAATTTACTGAAATATTTCTTCTGATTCCATTAATTCTTTATTGATACTATCTTTTCTCATCTTAACATAATTTCAGAAGTATTCTTTTAGACTTACATATCCTTTGACGTTTTCAATTAGACTTTATCTATCTTACTCAATAGTTATGCTCCTCTAATTCATTCTGCTTCTCGCTATCTCAATATATCTCTAGGATTTAATTATCTCTTTAAATCCTGTAGACGTGATCTTCGTTAGCTATAGGATACATTTGGTTCATCTAACTTGTTGATCGATGATAGGTTTATTTATAGAAGAAAACATTTTGAAGCGAGATCAACTTATTATATGAATACGATTAATAACCTTGAGTTGGTTTCAACTCAAACTCTTTTAATCTTGATTTTAAACTTATTGGTAGGTAAGAAAAAACATTATTTTGCCTAATTATTATGATCCATAATTATGTTCCATGTTTTCAAATTTCTTTCAAGAAAAAACTAAAGTAATTATTTATAAGCTTTGTTCATTTAATCACAATCTTTTTAACTCAGCTATTAATTCGTCGAATTATTGGTCCCTTTTCTCTCTACGAATATCATATTTCTTCCTATAGGATAATAGATCTATAGATCTACTAGCATCCACTAAATCTTATTTTCAACATGACCCTCTTCTATTTAATCTCTTTTCTTCTATCGCCTTTTTTATTATTTCTCCTATTACAGATATTATAAGAATCTCGTTCATCTCGTTTATTTTACATTCTACTATAAAACTTACTCCTATATGAGTAATATATATATTACTCCTATATTACTCCAATTTTGAAAAATTCAACTCTTAATTCTTTCTAATGATCTAACAATCATCCTATCTCGCAACTTTCAAATATTTCTAATACTCTGGAAAGAGTTTTTGCTCGCCAACTAATTGAATATATTACAACAAATTACATTTGTACAGCAAGTATATATAGTAGTCGCTACATTATATTTATTAATTCAACTTCTCGACAAACGCAGTTGAAAGTAAGTCAATTTTACTAACATATACATATTCTTTATCTGAGTAGCCCTTTTACTTTTATATTATTAAAATACAGACATTTATTAAAAATAATCAAATTATTATATTTTTAAATTAAAATATGTTTTAATATATGTATTTTAATTTTATTATTTATTAATAAATTGTAATCTATTATCCTATTGCTTATTATAGTATATTATAATATCCTATATGTATATGCTTACTATTCTATAATCAGATTGAATAATCCATTGTATTATATTACATGATTATATTAATTTATATTGTATATCGTGATTGGGGTTATTTTATATGCTATCAGTTTTATGAGTACATCTTAGGAATGATCAATAATATAGTAAAGAATATATTTATTTTATTTTATTTTCTATGTTATCCTAAATTACCAAATAACTAAATTAATTTAATATTTGGTAATGCATAGGTATACATTTAATATGGGAAATTCCTCCATTAAAAAATAAAGTTCAAGTTATTGGTAAGAGTTATAATGTGGGTAGTTACTGTAAAAGAGAGATAAATAGTCATGAAAATGGAATAATAGAGTGAAAATTGAGATGAAGGACGAGAAAGAATTATAGAATTCGTTTTTTTTAACATTGAAGGAAAGTGAATTACGAGAGAACGAGTTAATGAGGTTATTAATGCAGTTAAAGAAAGCAGAAAGAAACTTATTATCCTGATTTGGGGTTTTGGGGAAAGAGGTGTGGAGTTGGAGATCATACGCATAGATATAATAATGAATATTAGGATATTTAGAAAAAATAGACATAATCGATAATATATAAATAATGAAAATAATGGGACCATGTACCAAACCCTGAGGAACACCATAATTTTTGAATTACAATGGAAGATAATGCTGTTTTAATCTTTATTACGAAATAACCAGATAATACATAAACCACGAATGAACCTGACCACGAATACTAATAACATTAATTAGATGTGTGATTGTGAGTGTCAAAAGCAATTAAGGTTAAAATGTATAAAATAACAAGCGGTATTATGATCAAGAGATCTATATAAGTAATTAAGAATATAATTATGCGCAGTTTCAGTACAATGATCTGTGAGGTATGTACCATAGCAATGTAATTTGTTGTAATATATTCAATTAGTAGGCGAGCCAAAACTCTTTCCAGAGTATTAGAAATATTTGAAAGTTGCGAGATAGGAAGATTGTTAGATCGTTAGAAAGAATTAAGAGTGGAATTTTTCAAAATTGGAGTAATATAGGAGTAATATAGGAGTAAGTTTATTAGTAGAATGTAAAATAAACGAGATGAGCGAGGATCTTATAATATATAATAGTATATATATTTTACTGATTTAATGATAAAAAATATATAAAATATTTAATAAGTAAACATAACATAATAATTTATAATATACTTAAATTACAAATGTATTTATAAATTATATAATAATAATTATCTATTTGAAATTACTGTGTTCAAATAAAAGTCGTTTTATAAAATTGCAATCATTACAAATTAATGCTTATTAATATATTTATGAAATATGCAGCGTTATTATAATATCTAAACATTACGTTGTTATATTTAGAAGTTACGCATAATCAAGTGCAGAAGGTATATATATAGTAGTAGTCGCTACATTATATATATATATATATATATATATATATATATATATATATATATATATATAATAGACGCTATAGACACGACGATGCTTGGTATTCGATGGAATATGTTATGCAATTTAATATATATATATTAAGTTACATATATTGTAATAATTAAATACAAAACTATATATATCTAGCCCGATAATCTAATGTTATTTTAGAGATAGTTTATGAATTATAAAAACAAACTCTCGTGGAACCTATTATACCTGGTACGCGATGTTATTTGCTGAGTTAGATATATTTCTCTATATTATATTAAACCCATAACCAAATTCAAAATAAACACAAAACCAAATTCAAAATTCAACATGTATGGATGGATGGACGGATTGATTGATAGATGGATGGATGTATGGACGGATGGATATATATTATTTTCACTAGAATGTAATATACTTTATCACAATTTCTAAATGATTTCCTAACATCTACTTTAGACAAATTTGCTGACAAACAAATGTTCATCCTTCATGGTATAATTAATGATCTTGAAGCTATAAAAAGAAAATTAAGAAGATTTGAAAAAATAAAACCAATTCCGAATTTAAGTATAATATTTGTAATATAATTCGCAAACAATATAGACAATTACTAAATCATAGTTTGTTTTATTAAAGAGCAAATAAACTCATATGGGAAAAATAATATACAAATATATTTATTGATTAATAGACTTTCTTGATTAACGCCAACTTTTTTGATGATAAAATAAAAAAATATAGTGCAATCAATTAATGATATAAAACATAAATTTCCAATATACATTCTACCACTTTACAATACAGTTAAATCATACTTTCTAAACGTTATATCACCCTCATCGTATGAAATATCAATACTAGTTAAAAGATATAAATCATCTTACCCTCATGATTCATACTAATTTCTAAATTTCCAAAAATTAAATTCAACATATTTGCTGACGATATTATAATTTACCTGACTCTACTACTGTATAACAATAACAACTCATCTATCATTAACTGCACTAATAATATACGCAACTGGCTAATCAATAACAATGTACTACTAAATATCGACAAGACACAACTGATTAACATTACAAAAAAATGTAACACAAAATGAGTTTCCTATATTTAACTGATAATGTAACTGTATAACCTTCTAAGACTGTAAAATGTCTGGGTATCATTATGGATGAACACATTCTTTTAGATAACCACTTATGATTTATTGCTAATAAAACTTTTTATTATTTTAGTGATGTCATAAAAATAAGAAAATCAATGTCATTTCATAATTTGCAAAATTATAATATTCACATAATTATATAAAACTATGAATGTATATTTAATGTATATTTAATGTATAACATATTTATAAATGAGTATATATATTATATATATAATTATTTATGTATCCTAACATTTTTATTTATTTATTAAATATAGGAAATGAATTATTTTTCGATAATGGTAACGTCAACCATGATGTCAGTATTCTTTTAGGATATGTTACTAAGCAAAGATTTCTATCCGCCCAAGTGAAAGTGTCGGGAGGTTTTGTAAGAAACAGACTCCTTAATGTGATTCTCCCATTGGTATGTTAATTTGAATTCAATGATAGAATATTTAAAATCTATTCAAATTTATTTACGCAATCATAATTCATGACTATTACGTCATATATTAGGCCATTTATATTAAATTAAATCAATTGAATTTAATTCGGATCTTTATAAGACTATTAATGTATGGTAATATATATATATATATATATATATATATATATATATATATATTCATATAATATTATTAATCTAAATGTATATTTAATATTTCTAAATATTACATACATATATGTATTTATATCATGTAATAAAAATAACTAATAGATATTATCAGAAAATAAATGGCAGCACATCGCCTATGTTTACAAAAATGGAAATTTGACTCTGACTTTAAATGGAAATGATAGTGTAACTACAGGAATGTATGAAGGTAATGTCGTATATTGATCTTATTTATAGTGTTTAATAATATATTTAAGGTGATTAATATAGAATGAATAGTGAAATACTAATAAATAATAATCCTTCGATAGCCATAATTTATAAACTACGTAAGTAATAACTAATAACATAATACATAATCTAACTTTGATATAAAATATTAACGAATTAAAATAGTATTCAATATACCAGCTACCAATAAGACTAAGGTTAAATATACAATTGATAATATGGATGAACCATTATCTATTGGAGGTAGAAGTTCTGGACATTTCTTCTTCAATGGAATGATGGACGAGGTAAGAATATAAATCAAAAATCAAAAATCATTTAAATAAAAATATCATAAATATTTTTAATAAATATGATGAATATGTAATTATATCAACTAATATGATTCTCAATTAGTTAATTATTATTATCTTTTAAACAGTTTCGTGTATTCAAGCGAGCCTTATCACCTGCTGAAGTTATTAAGTTGGCGGATCATTCATTCTAACCCTATTGTTAACTAAGAACCCTTCGCAAATATACCATGACGATTTAATAATGTTGACATTATACTGTTGTATATTAAATAATAAATATTCTTGAATTATAATATTCTTTTTATATTTAGTATATATATATATATATATATATATATATGTACATATTTATATATATATATATATATACGTATATACATATATATGGAAGTGGTATATTTTATTATATAAACTAAAACCAATATTGAAGTACTAAATAACGAATAAATCAGATAAATAAAGATAAAATCACAATAATATAATTAGATTTAATAAATCATATTAATTTAGTAAAAAATAGCTTTCAATCTCTGATTAACAAATGAATTTTGTTCAATTTAATTGTAATATTCGTGTTTATAATATGTATCACCCGATTTGGAATATGATATCTATCTTTCTGAATTTTTTATACCAAAAAATAGTAAACAAAATATACAGAAAATTTCTGATGATTTCTGTATAGGAGTAGTTTCTTAAAAGTATCAGCTATGCTATAACAATAAGTCCTTACGAAATAAGGTGATAATTTAATTTGATATTAGATAGTACGATATAAACTCTTAACTAACTATACCAAGATATACCTACAGTTCAGCTGTGAAAAACGGAAATACAATGGATATATGGAAACAATGGAATCAATGGAAATATTTTTTAGATATTGTAATTTTACCATAAAAGTAGAAATTTGAAGCAATCTAAAAAGATGATAAGAATATTACCAGAAGTAAAGGTAATTCATAGTCATATTTATTATAAAACTAAATTTTAATAAAAATGTAATCTTAAGCTTGTACCATAATAGCACAATAACTTTAAAGAAAAACTTTGAAAAATTACTATAATAGAAAAAATAATTTTTTATGATTCAAGATAACAACAATAACTATACTTCAAGTATAATAAGCATAATGCATATGGGACTATATTTAACAAATAACAGAATCAGGTAAATAATTACTTTTAAGTTATTCATTTGGAAAAATATAATTAACACATAAATTTCACAAACAATTTCCTCCAAGATCTTTCAACATCATAAGATGAGTTGCTGGTCTATCACATATTACTACAATAATATCTATATTTGCATTATTTCGTTTTAAAATACAAAATATAGCTTTTTTGGAACAAAATCAACATGTGTCATTAATAAAATAATGTGTATACAATTTCACAACTATAGTTTTATCAATTATCCACAATTATAAATTTATTAATTGGTAGTTTCCACAATTATTTTATGCTTACTAACATCAAACTAGTAAAGCTTCTTATGCAATATTTTTATAATTCTTGATACTTACTTCTAATAATAATAATATATATTTTTTCACAAATATTCATGTTATAAAATTATAAATTATAAAATGTATATGATTATTATAAATATTATATATTGTAAATATATATTTATAAATAATATATATTTTAAATATACAATATTTATAATAATCATATGTATATGATCCAATATTGAAAACAATTATTATTTTCAAAGGGGATTAAGTAAAATTAAACTTTCTCGAACATAACATTTTATGAATAAACCTAAATAAATCAATATATTATTATTATTAAATACATGTATTTACTAAACAAATGACAAATTAAAGTGTATTCTATTTATTTGTAATTTAATATCAAAAGTATTGTTTCGTAGAAAAATGTATTTCTTCATACTTTGTTTATTCGATTAAATATACTTTATTGTATACATATAATAATTTCTTTAATTTATAATCTCAGATGCATATGCTATAATACTTTTATTTACAATATCATCGATCATTAAATATGTTTTCCAACATCTCTGCAATTGAAGTTGATATGCACATACGCGTATCTCTTAGATAATATTTTATTAATGTCATTGTTTCAATACAGACTACTTTTATCTCAGTCTGACTATATGTATTACTAAGAAACCATATATCTTATATAAATTAAATTATTATCTTCATTTGAAGATTTTTTATTTACTTTGATTTGTTTGTGAATATTTACTTGCACTTTTCAACACCAAATTAATATCCATGAAATAACTCTTATCATGACAAAATAATGATATACTTAACGCATTAGTTACATATTTTCTTTTGTTGTTTCTTTATATAAGCTAATCCAGTATTTCTTGATATTGATTTTCACATAATATAAACTTTGCTATTATTAGTTTGGGAGTTTGTAGATATTTTTGAAATTTCACTATCACTTATCTAATATATTTTTCACACATGTAAAATTATCTTTGAAAATTAATGTACATATTGTTACAGCTAGTACATGAACATACAAATAGCTTTATTTATACCGAATGGTTAATCATTTCATATATATTTTCCCATTATATTATATATACATATTCATAGCATGCATACACAAACTAAATTATTTATTCATAATTATAGTAATTTATATAATAATAAAGTATATATATAATTATTTTTTAAATACATATACCTAATTATTTAATTGAAATATATATATATATATATATATATATATATAAGTAACATACATGCGTAATAGAATATAGTTATTAATGATTAGAGAAGTATATCTATTAATATAAAGTGCATAATCTTATATCTTAAATAACATAAATTTATAAATTTGTAAGAAATAATACATTTTATGTTTAAACATATATAGAATATAATCATATATAAATTATATTTACTAATTAGTGTAATAATAATGATACTGCTTCTGTGTATTTATATCGAGTATTTCATATCTCAAATCGAGCGCTACCGATCCTTATTATAACACTTAAAATAGAAATATGTATACAAAATATATTATTTTAAAATTATATGAACTCAATATATAAGATGTAGATAAAGTTGTATCCACAGGCACTCGCATATCATATTGGCATTCAATATAAAGAACAATTGTAAACATCTGGTTAAGTCTCTGTACTGTGTTAATTTGTTTAGTTTTAAAGTATTAATAATTTATGAAATTTTCATATATTTATAGTTTATAGATATTTAATTGATCTTTATATAGCTTTTATTAATTTCCATCGTCTATAGAATAAAATGATATTCGGAAAATGCATATTTGTTTAATATTAATATATATATATTATATATATATATATATTATATATATATATATATATATATATATATATATAAGTATACTTAATACGAAATATGATATATGGTTTTAATATTCAAGTATTGAATTTAGTTTAATTATTAATTTAATTTAATAATCAACCACGCAATCAACGACATTAGGGATGAAATTGAAACTTGGTCATATAATTTTAATTTTAATATAATCCTAATAGCCATATTCTGTATATGTATCAATTTAGATATAAAGCAGTTGTGTGAGATAATATATAGTGAAAGACTGTACTTAAGATAATAAGAGATTTAGTTTGAGAGAAATATAATATATTACGAGATTTATATATATTTATATAAGCAATATTTAGCAGTACGTAGAATATGAGTAATATGTTTAGAAAAGTTCAAGTTATTGGTAAGAGTTATAATGTGGGTAGTTACAGTAAAAGAGAGATAAATAGTCATGAAAATGGAACAATAGAGTGAAAATTGAGATGAAGGACAAGAAAGAATTATAGAATTCGTTTTTTTTAACATTGAGGGAAAGTGAATTACGGGAGAACGAGTTAATGAGGTCATTGATGCAGTTAAAGAAATCAGAAAGAAACTTATTATCCTGATTTGGGGTTTTGGGGAAAGAGGTGTGGAGTTGGAGATCATACGCATAGATATAATAAGGAATATTAGGATATTTAGAAAAAATAGACATAATCGATAATATATAAATTTAGAAGATAATGCTGTTTTAATCTTTATTACGAAATAACCAGATAATACATAAAACATAAACCACGAATTAACCTGACCACGAATACTAATAACATAAATTAGATGTGTGATTGTGAGTGTCAAAAGCAATTAAGGTTAAAATGTATAAAATAACAAGAGGTATTATGATCAAGAGATCTATATAAGTAATTAAGAATATAATTATGAGCAGTTTCAGTACAATGATCTGTGAGGTATGTACCATAGCAATGTAATTTGTTGTAATATATTCAATTAGTTGGCGAGCAAAGGGAAAAGGAACCAATAATTCGACGAATTAGTAGCTGAGTTATAAAAATATTGTAATTAAATGAACAAAGCTTATGAATAATTCCTTTAGTATTTTCTTGGAAGAAATTTGAAATCATGGAACAAAGTTGTGGATTAGAATAATTTGGCAAAATTAATGTTTTATTTTATCTGTCAATACATTTAAAATCAAGATTAAAAGAGTTTGAGTTGAAATCAACTCAAAGTTATTAATCGTATTGATATAAGGTGATCTCGCTTCAAAATTATTTCTTCTATAAATAAGCCAATCATCAATCAACAAGTTAGATGAACTAAATTTATAAGTTAATTACTAATTTATTAATTTTATGTTTAATAGCCAACATGAAAAATATGACAATATTCTATTTTTATTAATACCTAAGCTAAATATATCATACATAGTACATAAAAATAAATTAAAGCACCAGTATTTTAAAATTTTCAGTATGTATTAACTATACCTAAATATAAATAATGGTACATATAATTATAGATAACAAATAGCGAAAGTTAACTTTTTATTATTTTTTATATTACATTTTTATAAATATTATGTAAACAATCAAAATGCCACCTATACACAGGACGTCACAAATTATTATATCATTTCAAAAAATATGTAAATTTCAAGTAATTCAGAATATATACTTTTTGTAATATAAGACAGATTGTATTAATAAGCAAACCTTATTTATTATTAAATAATGTAATGTATGACATATACATGTTAATGTTATAACTGTTATAACTTAATAATGTGATATAACAAAAATGTATTCATTATACATTATATGAGAAATTGTTTATATTTATAGTAATACACGATGGCCGACGTTACCTCCACCCATAGATTTCTATTTACCGATAAATATAAATCTATGCGGACCTCCAGTGGAGGTCCGCATTCATTTATGTATAGTAAGATAGTAAGATATTCACCATCTAGGAAAATAAAAATCTATGATAAACATACTAACCGGTCTATTTTAAATTTAGTGATTTTTATGTAAATAAACAGTATTTAATTTTAAAATAATATCAATATTTTCTAAAGTATAGAATAAGTAATAGGAATAACATTATGACCATTGAATTAATTGAATTAATTTTATTTTGTAATTAATATAATGTTGAATTACGTATAAATATAAATATGTATAAATATACTAGCCTATATATTTTAAATGTTGGTTTTTTATTTAAATAATCAGTATAATTAAATTTGAAAATAATATAAATAATTTCTACAATTTTTAACAATAAATATTTGTTATATACAATCAACATATAAAATTTGAAGTAATGTATTATATGTATAATGGAATTAAAAAATATTAGACATCAAACTAATTAATCTTATGTACTTAATATTACGATGTGTAAAATATGAAAAATCATAATTAATTATTTAATCAATAATATTTAATTAATGCTTACTTATTTATTATTTATTACATAAATCCAAAAATGAAAATCATTGTATTAAAGAAGATTTTCCCACAACTTGTTAACATTGTTAAAACGAATGGTTAGCCAACAGTTTAACTTCAGACGCTGACAATGCACGCTTGAATACACGGAACTGTAAGTTAATTATAATTTCATTAAATAAGAGTATAATAGAAAATAATATTAAATAATTAAAAATTATTATCGGTTGAATCTATTGGATCTAGATTTCATGCAAAAGTTAATTAGTTTTATGATACTTATCCAATTAAAAGATGAATTTATAATTATTGTATAAAATATAATTATAAGTGCATTATTATCGTAATCTAAATCATTATACTTAATATATACTTATTAACATATCATAGCAATATTAATAGTTTTCAATAGTTTTATCTTTTATGTGTATTGATTTATTATTACCTCGTCTATCATTCCACTGAACAAGAAATCTCCAGAACTTCTTCCTCCGAGAGATAATGGTTCTTGGATATTATCAATCGTGTAGTCAACTTTTTCCTTGTTAGAACCTGGATAATGAAATTAAATTTAACTTCATAAAATTCATTATAATTAGTTGCACTTTATTTCAAATGTTTATTATTTATAATAAACAAATATCCCTCTTTTTATTAAATAATAGAGTTTAAATTTTTTTAAATGAATATTATATAATATTACCTTCATTCACTCTAGTAGTTTTACTATTATCTCCATTTAATGTCAAAGTTAAATCACCATTTTTGTAGACATATGCAACATGCTGCCATGTGTTTGCGCTTTGTTTCTATTTGATAATAATTAATTATAATCACATGTATTGGTAATATACTAATGTATATTATTCCAACATTATGATTACTGGTTTAATAAATCTAATTAAAAAAATCGCTGTAATAAATAAAATCAAAAAATCAACATACCAAACGAAGTCCTATTGACACTTTCTTGTTTTTCAAAAGACCCCCTGAGACTTTAATTAGGGCAGATAGCATGTTGCCACGACCAACAAATCCCATAAGTATGGTAACATTATGGGAAATATCGCCATTATCAAAGAGTAATTCATTTCCTAAGTTGTAAACATTAATACATTTATAGTTGTATGTTTTATTAGTAAATTGTTACTAGTACATGAAGATACATACTTAATTAACTATAGTTATATATCATGAATTATAAATATTATATTATCATTTATAACTTAGGTTATAATATATATTAAAACATTAATTAATTGTATATACCTATTTATAATAATAGACATATTGTTTCCAATAATGTAATATTAAAATACTAACTATGAGTATTATCAGTTCGGAAAAACATTGAAATTGAGAATTCCTTCATGTAATTGCCAGCAAAAATACCCCTCATTGCTGCAATCTGTAAATATATATATATATATATATATATATATATATATATGATATGCATAATATATATATATTATATGGTTAAATAAAAATAACTAGTATTTGCTTGAAGTCACTTTTATACAAAATTAATAAATAAACTAACGACTTAAATAAAATATTTAAAATATTATAAGAAAAAGATCATGTTAATATTGAAAATCAATAAATCTTAAAATTACTTATATATATATTTATATATATATCAATTGTTTTAAATATGAAATAACATTTTATAATTATCTTTTTAAGATTATACTTTCTTATTTATTAAATGAAACGTACATCAATGTAACCGCTTCCATTGAATACAGCTGCCTTTCCCTGGAGATGATCTTCAAATCCTACAAAACCTTTAACTACGGAAGCTTGAGCTTTTGTACATGAAGAATCGTCGAAATTACCATCGAAATTAAAGTTCAAGAAACTCTTATTGTCGCAGGTATTTGCAGGTGCTGAGATAGAAAGTTGACGAATAATTTAATTAGTCGTCTAGAATAGTAATTATTATTTACAATATAGTTTCGCGTATTGTTACCGTTAACATTCTTTAAACATGTGCATTTTTCCAAAGAGAAATAGAAATATTTAGCACAGCTCTGGTATACTGTAAACTTATTATTTACAGTATCTTTTGGCTTGAACTCTGCATTATTGTTCGGATTCACCACAAAATTGCATTTGACTGGAACGTTTTGAGAGAAATTTAAATAATTAATATTTCTATTAAATATCTAATTTATTTGTAAAATTATAGACTAACTATAATATACAATGAGTTAATTAATTATATAATATGGTATATATATAATATAGTATAACTAAAAATATTAATTGATACATATTTGTAGATTTATATTGTCTTTGCAGTAACTATACAAAATTGTACGATCTTAGAAAAATATAGCTATATATAATCTTAAAATAATATCTAAAAGTATCCTAAACATTGATTATGCATTAAATAGTATAACTCATATAACTTTAAGATAAGGTATTGATAAGTATAATGTAATTATAATATAAAGTTAGTTAGACTAACAAGGGTAAGGTGTAGTTGCAACGGTGGTTGGTGGTTTAGCGGATCTATCGCAAATAGCGAATTCGGGAATCTTTTTAACGCAAGTTAAAATATTTTGATCCCAGAATAAGTCTCCGCAAGATTGATCAATTTGCCTATGTGTGTCGTCTCCATTTGGCGCGCAGACTATAAATCTAATAGAAATTATATATTCTTTACATGGACAATTATATTCATATATATACTAATAATTAATGTAAGTAAAATATTATTATTATTGTGTTTATAAACTAACAAGTGGCAGTTAGAAGGAACGGATAACCAGAATTGATCTTTTTGATAATTTTTAGAAAGTTTATCACATTCGTTAGAGAAAACGGATATTACGAGAATAGCTGCAAATATACAATGATAAATTATTTAATAGTGGTTATTAGATTAATTAAAGTCATTAACTATAATTATTTTATATGAGTAAATCCTAGATTTTGAATACCTACTTTAAATCACAAACCTATTACGAATATAGATCTCCTCATTTTTTATATTGGTATAATCTGAAAAATATGATATCGTTAATATAATATAGTGTAGAACATATTTCCTTTATATTATTTTCCATGTTAATTACCAAAGAACTAAATCAATTGAATATTTTTTAATATATAGGTTTAATATGGGAAATTCCCTTCCAGTAAAAAGTAAAAATGGTGCCATACTATTTCAAAGATTGGTTAACATAAATATTATCAATATGTGTTGAATATTATAAAGCATATATGTTAGTAAAATTGCCTTACTTGTAATTGCTTTGTCGAGAAGTTGAATTAAAAATTATATTGTAGCGACTACTAAATATACCTTCTGCGTTCACTCGTGCGTGACTTCTAAATATAATTACGGAATATATAGATATAATAATAGATATAGCCTTGTATATCTCATAAATATATTTACTATCCTTAGATTTGATAATATTACAATATTGTAAAACGATTTTTTATTTGAACACGTAATTTCAAATTGATAAATATTACTATAAAATTCATAAATAAATATATTATATATATAATTTATATATATATATATATATATATATATATATATATATATATAATTACAATATATAACATTTATCAATAAATGTTTTATGCTTAAGTATATGAAAAGTAATTATATTAGGATTAATAATTACATATTTTAACTATAATTAGTTAAGATATACCACATAATTTTGTGTCACAATACGAGAGATTGGATAAACAATTTTTAATTAATAGATTAATAGATTAATATCAATATTTTAAAACTGAGTTAATAAGAAATTAAGTAATATGATTATAAATATATTTGTTAGTAATATACCATCACCATATTAAAATCCTATATATATGCCATATTTATCTGGATATTTAGTCATAATTAACAAGAAGGTAATATTTTATGTTTATATTTTAGTAATTTTTCATTTAGTTATTTTTTTAAGCTATATGTCTCTATAAATAATTCTGATAATAATGTGTTGGTAATCTTCCATTATCTTTAATGTATATATTTACATATACCTCTAAAACATATTCATGTATATTTATTTTTATTTATTTTTCCTCGCATATACAAAAATTTTCATCTGTAATATAAATTAAACAATTTCTATACTTTTCCAACGTATTTTTAATTTTATTGGTGATATTAATTCACATTTTCCACATATATACATAATATATATATACATATATATATATATATATATATATATATATATATATATATACTAGACGCTATAGACACGACGATGCTCGGTATTCGATGGAATATGTTATGCAATTTAATACATATATATTAAGTTACATATATTGTAATAATCAAATACAAAACTATATATATCTAGCCCAATAATCTAATGTTATTTTAGAGATAGTTTATTAATTATAAAAACAAACTCTCTATAGGTAATATTTAATATGGGAAATTTCTCCATTAAAAAATAAAGTTCAAGTTATTGGTAAGAGTTATAATGTGGGTAGTTACTGTAAAAGAGAGATAAATAGTCATGAAAATGGAATAATAGAGTGAAAATTGAGATGAAGGACGAGAAAGAATTATAGAATTAGTTTTTTTTAACATTGAAGGAAAGTGAATTACGGGAGAACGAGTTAATGAGGTCATTGATGCAGTTAAAGAAAGCAGAAAGAAACTTATTATCCTGATTTGGGTTTTTGGGGAAAGAGGTGTGGAGTTGGAGATCATACTCATAGATATAATAATGAATATTAGGATATTTAGAAAAAATAGACATAATCGATAATATATAAATAATGAAAATAATGGGACCAAGTACCAAACCCTGAGGAACACCATAATTTTTTAATTACAATGGAAGATAATGCTGTTTTAATCTTTATTACGAAATAACCAGATAATACATAAACCACGAATGAACCTGACCACGAATACTAATAACATTAATTAGATGTGTGATTGTGAGTGTCAAAAGCAATTAAGGTTAAAATGTATAAAATAACAAGCGGTATTATGATCAAGAGATCTATATAAGTAATTAAGAATATAATTATGCGCAGTTTCAGTACAATGATCTGTGAGGTATGTACCATAGCAATGTAATTTGTTGTAATATATTCAATTAGTAGGCGAGCAAAAACTCTTTCCAGAGTATTAGAAATATTTGAAAGTTGCGAGATAGGAAGATTGTTAGATCGTTAGAAAGAATTAAGAGTGGAATTTTTCAAAATTGGAGTAATATAGGAGTAAGTTTATTAGTAGAATGTAAAATAAACGAGATGAGCGAGGATCTTATAATATATAATAGTATATATATTTTACTGATTTAATGATAAAAAATATATAAAATATTTAATCAGTAATCATAACATAATAATTTATAATATACTTAAATTACAAATGTATTTATAAATTATATAATAATAATTATCTATTTGAAATTACTGTGTTCAAATAAAAGTCGTTTTATAAAATTGCAATCATTACAAATTAATGCTTATTAATATATTTATGAAATATGCAGCGTTATTATAATATCTAAACATTCCGTTGTTATATTTAAAAGTTACGCATAATCAAGTGCAGAAGGTATATATATAGTAGTAGTCACTACATTATATATATATATATATATATATATATATAGACGCTATAGACACGACGATGCTCGGTATTCGATGGAATATGTTATGCAATTTAATACATATATATTAAGTTACATATATTGTAATAATCAAATACAAAACTATATATATCTAGCCCGATAATCTAATGTTATTTTAGAGATAGTTTATGAATTATAAAAACAAACTCTCGTGGAACCTATTATACCTGGTACGCGATGTTATTTGCTGAGTTAGATATGTTTCTCTATATTATATTAAACCCATAACCAAATTCAAAATAAACACAAAACCAAATTAAAAATCCAACATGTATGGATGGATGGACGGATTGATTGATAGATGGATGGATGTATGGACAGGTGGATATATATTATTTTCACTAGAATGTAATATACTTTATCACAATTTCTAAATGATTTCCTAACATCTACTTTAGACAAATTTGCTGACAAACAAATGTTCATTCTTCATGGTATAATTAATGATCTTGAAGCTATAAAAAGAAAATTAAGAAGATTTGAAAAAATAAAACCAATTCCGAATTTAAGTATAATATTTGTAATATAATTCGCAAACGATATAGACAATTACTAAATCATAGTTTGTTTTATTAAAGAGCAAATAAACTCATATGGGAAAAATACTATACAAATATATTTA
The DNA here is from genome assembly GCA_964035775.1 of Osedax frankpressi. Lineage (NCBI taxonomy): Eukaryota > Metazoa > Annelida > Polychaeta > Sabellida > Siboglinidae > Osedax > Osedax frankpressi. The sequence continues at coordinate 19,094,418 of OZ038312.1, read as the reverse complement.
TTGATTAATAGACTTTCTTGATTAACGCCAACTTTTTTGATGATAAAATAAAAAAATATAGTGCAATCAATTAATGATATAAAACATAAATTTCCAATATACATTCTACCACTTTACAATACAGTTAAATCATACTTTCTAAACGTTATATCACCCTCATCGTATGAAATATCAATACTAGTTAAAAGATATAAATCATCTTACCCTCATGATTCATACTAATTTCTAAATTTCCAAAAATTAAATTAAACATATTTGCTGACGATATTATAATTTACCTGACTCTACTACTGTATAACAATAACAACTCATCTATCATTAACTGCACTAATAATATACGCAACTGGCTAATCAATAACAATGTACTACTAAATATCGACAAGACACAACTGATTAACATTACAAAAAATGTAACACAAAATGAGTTTCCTATATTTAACTGATAATGTAACTGTATAACCTTCTAAGACTGTAAAATGTCTGGGTATCATTATGGATGAACACATTATTTTAGATAACCACTTATGATTTATTGCTAATAAAACTTTTTATTATTTTAGTGATGTCATAAAAATAAGAAAATCAATGTCATTTCATAATTAAAAAGTAATCTCTCAGTCTTATATTATATCACATTTAAACTATTGTTATTCTATATATTATGGTATAACTAAATCTAAAATAAATTATTTAGATCGTATATTAAGAATTATTATAATAATGATATATGGTTTTAAACGAAAAGACCATAATAGTATTACCAAATGTTTAAAATCACTAGGCTGGCTTAAAAAATGAGATAATATTCAGCGTATAGAAAACTATGTTTAACTTATACTGCACTATACGCTAAACAGCTGCGCTATATATGTGATATTATTAAACTAAAGGAAAATAACCGCCGATTAAGATCTAGTAACAGTTTGCTACTATCAAATTAAAAATGTAATCTTGATACCTATGGTAAAAGAAGATTTAGTGTGTTAGCGCTAATTTTATGGAACAACCTTCCTCTATCTCTACGAAGATGTAATTCCATAAAAACATTTAAGAATGCAGTGAAAAATCATTTACTATGCTCAACATGAGATCTTGGATTGACATTTTCCTCTGTATCTGCACTGATGTTATGTAACTACTCCGATCACATATATATCTGCCCACATATCAGAGTCTTCTAACTGATTTGATATTACCATTTGATTCACTTATGATATTATTTGTACTCTCTTTAAAACACAAATGAAAACATATCTATTTGTTATTTTGTGTATAAATAAACTTTTCACTTCAATTCAATTCATTGGATGGATATATGAATGGATGTATATGTGGTTGGTTGATAGATAGATGTTTGTATATAGATGTACATTGTACAAATTAAAACTAGTATATTAATTTACATATTAATATATTCATGTAAAAATCATTCAGTATCTTCTGAATTAATATTGTCATCCAAAATAGTATTATTATTGTCAATTTCATTATGACTTGATAAGTAAATAATTGACTAATTGATGAATTAATTCATTATTATAATTATTTTAAAATGGTTCATAAATATATTCATCTGATATTTTACTAATAGATAATATTTAATTAATTTCTGAATTACTTGAAATTTACCTATTTTTTGAAATGATATAATAATTTGTGACGTCATGTGTATAGATGGCGTTTTATTGATTTACATAATATTTATAAAAATGTAATATAAATAATAAATAATAATAAAAAGTTAACTGTCGTTATTCTTTATCCATAATTATATGTAACGGTATTTATCTTTAGTTTAAACATACTGAGAATTTTAAAATGCTTTCACTGGTGCTTTAATTTATTATTTATGTAATTTGTATGATATATTTAGCTTAGGTATTAATACAAATATAACATTGTCATATTTTTCATGTTGGCTATTAAACATCATACCATAAAGATATATTTATTATTATAAATTCAAATTAGATTTTTTTAAAATTCTTTATATTAACTATATTAACTATTACTATCTTGTGAAAATGCAACTTTTTTTAACTAAATTATACTTATTATTTCAACTCAAAATATAAATATAATATTTAAATATTAAAAATGTTGCAAAATTATTTCATATTTAATATATTATTTTGGTATTTATTATTAATTATTTTTAGTTTTATTAATTATAAAAGTATTTTATAATAAAAATAATTACCGTTTAAAATATAATTTTAATATTTATATATATATATATATATATATATATATATATATATAACTCAAATAGCTTATGTATACAATATCATTATTCTCCAAACTCAATGATTTAAATAAATTTATATATATTATGATTTAAATTAACAATATCCCTTTACATTTTGAATCGTCACTTGATAAAATCATTATAGTCTTAAATCATGGCACCAATAATATAATTGCAATATAAAAATACTTTGGATGACAACATTTAATAACAAATTATTGTTTGCTATATTTATTCAAAAAAATATAGTATTTATATAGTTATATATATATTTATATATATATATATATATATATATATATATATAACAATATCATCAGTGATTTATAATTATATTACAGTATCTTCTGTACTAGTAGTATTAACTATTACTATTTTATTGATGGTAATATCATTTAATGGTAAAACCATAACATTGGAAGATAATATAATATTTCAATGTGAAAATAACAAAATTCCATTGAAAATCATATTTTCAATTAAGACAAAATAAATACAATAATTAAAACCTTTTATAACATATAATTTAAACATAAATATGTATTAGTTCTATACATATATATTAGTTATATTTATATTTATACAAACGCAAGTTATTGCCTCCTGACTTGAAATTATATATCATCATAATCTAATGATTATCTCACATTATATACTAGATATCAAATCATGTGAAGTCTTAACATGATAACTATAATAATCTGCATCTAGTTTCATTGATTTCATCCTTATTTATAAAGTGTATACTCTCCTCCTTCATCTAACAGCATTTGTTTTTTATCTGACATATCTAATAATATTTTTGAACCCGTAAAACATACTGAGACCATCATCCGTGGTGAACTTAACATTCAAACTTACACTAATTATAAATACTCTATGATACATTAATAATCTCAGAATGTTCTATGACTCAACAATATCTATTGTCTACACATATTAGTAATAACCTTAGTAGTAAATTAGCAGTAATATAATTAATCTTATCATTACCCCTTCAGACTCAAATATTGTTTTATTCCCTTATTTCTAATCATTATATCATCTCTTTTATTATACATTCAAACATTTTTCTTAAATCTGCAAATCTAACAATTTACTGAAATATTTCTTCTGATTCCATTAATTCTTTATTGATACTATCTTTTCTCATCTTAACATAATTTCAGAAGTATTCTTTTAGACTTACATATCCTTTGACGTTTTCAATTAGACTTTATCTATCTTACTCAATAGTTATGTTCCTCTAATTCATTCTGCTTCTCGCTATCTCAATATATCTCTAGGATTTAATTATCTCTTTAAATCCTGTAGACGTGATCTTCGTTAGCTATAGGATACATTTGGTTCATCTAACTTGTTGATCGATGATAGGTTTATTTATAGAAGAAAACATTTTGAAGCGAGATCAACTTATTATATGAATACGATTAATAACCTTGAGTTGGTTTCAACTCAAACTCTTTTAATCTTGATTTTAAACTTATTGGTAGGTAAGACAAAATATTATTTTGCCTAATTATTATGATCCATAATTATGTTCCATGTTTTCAAAGTTCTTCCAAGAAAAAACTAAAGTAATTATTTATAAGCTTTGTTCATTTAATCACAATCTTTTTAACTCAGCTATTAATTCGTCGAATTATTGGTCCCTTTTCTCTCTACGAATATTATATTTCTTCCTATAGGATAATAGATCTATAGATCTACTAGCATCCACTAAATCTTATTTTCAACATGACCCTCTTCTATTTAATCTCTTTTCTTCTATCGCCTTTTTTATTATTTCTCCTATTACGGATATTATAAGAATCTCGCTCATCTCGTTTATTTTACATTCTACTATAAAACTTACTCCTATATGAGTAATATATATATTACTCCTATATTACTCCAATTTTGAAAAATTAAACTCTTAATTCTTTCTAATGATCTAACAATCATCCTATCTCGCAACTTTCAAATATTTCTAATACTCTGGAAAGAGTTTTTGCTCGCCAACTAATTGAATATATTACAACAAATTACATTGCTATGGTACATACCTCACGGATCGTTGTACTGAAACTGCGCATAATTATATTCTTAATTACTTATATAGATCTCTTGATCATAATACCGCTTGTTATTTTATACATTTTGACCTTAATTGCTTTTGACACTCACAATCACACATCTAATTTATGTTATTAGTATTCGTGGTCAGGTTCATTCGTGGTTTATGTATTATCTGGTTATTTCGTAATAAAGATTAAAACAGCATTATCTTCCATTGTAATTCAAAAATCATGGCGTTCCTCAGGGTTTGGTACATGGTCCCATTATTTTCATTATTTATATATTATCGATTATGTCTATTTTTTCTAAATATCCTAATATTCATTATTATATCTATGCGTATGATCTCCAACTCTTCCCCAAAAACCCAAATCAGGATAATAAGTTTCTTTCTGCTTTCTTTAACTGCATTAATGACCTCATTAACTCGTTCTCCCGTAATTCACTTTCCCTCAATGTTAAAAAAAACTAATTCTATAATTCTTTCTCGTCCTTCATCTCAATTTTCACTCTATTATTCCATTTTCATGACTATTTATCTCTCTTTTACAGTAACTACCCACATTATAACTCTTACTAATAACTTGAACTTTATTTTTTACTGGAGGAATTTCCCATATTAAATGTATACCTATACATTACCAAATATTAAATTAATTTAGTTATTTGTTAATTTAGGATAACATAGAAAATAAAATAAAATAAATATATTCTTTACTATATTATTGATCATTACTAAGATGTACTCATAAAACTGATAGCATATAAAATAACCCCAATCACGATATACAATATATATAAATGACATATATTATTAGTGTGTACCTATATTCTTATAATATATAAATAATATGAATGATATATACTCTATAGTGCCATTAAGCTATATAATAAATAACTTATATTACATCCTATTGAAGATTAACTATACATATTCACTATTGACATATATTTAGAAGTCACACATAAATGAGTACAGCAAGTATATATAGTAGTCGCTACATTATATTTATTAATTCAACTTCTCGACAAACGCAGTTGAAAGTAAGTCAATTTTACTAACATATACATATTCTTTATCTGAGTAGCCCTTTTACTTAAAATACAGACATTTATTAAAAATAATCAAATTATTATATTTTTAAATTAAAATATGTTTTAATATATGTATTTTAATTTTATTATTTATTAATAAATTGTAATCTATTATCCTATTGCTTATTATAGTATATTATAATATCCTATATGTATATGCTTACTATTCTATAATCAGATTGAATAATCCATTGTATTATATTACATGATTATATTAATTTATATTGTATATCGTGATTGGGGTTATTTTATATGCTATCAGTTTTATGAGTACATCTTAGGAATGATCAATAATATAGTAAAGAATATATTTATTTTATTTTATATTCTATGTTATCCTAAATTACCAAATAACTAAATTAATTTAATATTTGGTAATGCATAGGTATACATTTAATATGGGAAATTCCTCCATTAAAAAATAAAGTTCAAGTTATTGGTAAGAGTTATAATGTGGGTAGTTACTGTAAAAGAGAGATAAATAGTCATGAAAATGGAATAATAGAGTAAAAATTGAGATGAAGGACGAGAAAGAATTATAGAATTCGTTTTTTTTAACATTGAAGGAAAGTGAATTACGAGAGAACGAGTTAATGAGTTAATGAGGTTATTAATGCAGTTAAAGAAAGCAGAAAGAAACTTATTATCCTGATTTGGGGTTTTGGGGAAAGAGGTGTGGAGTTGGAGATCATACGCATAGATATAATAAGGAATATTAGGATATTTAGAAAAAATAGACATAATCGATAATATATAAATTTAGAAGATAATGCTGTTTTAATCTTTATTACGAAATAACCAGATAATACATAAAACATAAACCACGAATTAACCTGACCACGAATACTAATAACATTAATTAGATGTGTGATTGTGAGTGTCAAAAGCAATTAAGGTTAAAATGTATAAAATAACAAGCGGTATTATGATCAAGAGATCTATATAAGTAATTAAGAATATAATTATGAGCAGTTTCAGTACAATGATCTGTGAGGTATGTACCATAGCAATGTAATTTGTTGTAATATATTCAATTAGTTGGCGAGCAAAGGGAAAAGGAACCAATAATTCGACGAATTAGTAGCTGAGTTATAAAAATATTGTAATTAAATGAACAAAGCTTATGAATAATTCCTTTAGTATTTTCTTGGAAGAAATTTGAAATCATGGAACAAAGTTGTGGATTAGAATAATTTGGCAAAATTAATGTTTTATTTTATCTGTCAATACATTTAAAATCAAGATTAAAAGAGTTTGAGTTGAAATCAACTCAAAGTTATTAATCGTATTGATATAAGGTGATCTCGCTTCAAAATTATTTCTTCTATAAATAAGCCAATCATCAATCAACAAGTTAGATGAACTAAATTTATAAGTTAATTACTAATTTATTAATTTTATGTTTAATAGCCAACATGAAAAATATGACAATATTCTATTTTTATTAATACCTAAGCTAAATATATCATACATAGTACATAAAAATAAATTAAAGCACCAGTATTTTAAAATTTTCAGTATGTATTAACTATACCTAAATATAAATAATGGTACATATAATTATAGATAACAAATAGCGAAAGTTAACTTTTTATTATTTTTTATATTACATTTTTATAAATATTATGTAAACAATCAAAATGCCACCTATACACAGGACGTCACAAATTATTATATCATTTCAAAAAATATATAAATTTCAAGTAATTCAGAATATATACTTTTTGTAATATAAGACAGATTGTATTAATAAGCAAACCTTATTTATTATTAAATACTGTAATGTATGACATATACATGTTAATGTTATAACTGTTATAACTTAATAATGTGATATAACAAAAATGTATTCATTATACATTATATGAGAAATTGTTTATATTTATAGTAATACACGATGGCCGACGTTACCTCCACCCATAGATTTCTATTTACCGATAAATATAAATCTATGCGGACCTCCAGTGGAGGTCCGCATTCATTTATGTATAGTAAGATAGTAAGATATTCACCATCTAGGAAAATAAAAATCTATGATAAACATACTAACCGGTCTATTTTAAATTTAGTGATTTTTATGTAAATAAACAGTATTTAATTTTAAAATAATATCAATATTTTCTAAAGTATAGAATAAGTAATAGGAATAACATTATGACCATTGAATTAATTGAATTAATTTTATTTTGTAATTAATATAATGTTGAATTACGTATAAATATAAATATGTATAAATATACTAGCCTATATATTTTAAATGTTGGTTTTTTATTTAAATAATCAGTATAATTAAATTTGAAAATAATATAAATAATTTCTACAATTTTTAACAATAAATATTTGTTATATACAATCAACATATAAAATTTGAAGTAATGTATTATATGTATAATGGAATTAAAAAATATTAGACATCAAACTAATTAATCTTATGTACTTAATATTACGATGTGTAAAATATGAAAAATCATAATTAATTATTTAATCAATAATATTTAATTAACCCTTTTAGCGTCAATAACTTTTGCGTTACATGCTGATCGGAATCACTAGATTTTACATGTTTTTCATTTTTTTACTATGGTCAATAAAATAGCTCATAACTCGGAAAATACTAATATAATGACTATAAAAGTAACGAGAATATTAAATAAAACATAAATATACATGACATAGTATATTTTATAATTAAAATCAATACATTTCGAATATATCAAGAGTATGTAAAAAATTTTTTTTTTAATTATTTGGTTAAATTTACATAATATTATTTTACTAATATTTATATTCAATTAAAGTATATACATATCTCGTAAAAGTAATAGATAATATAATAATCTTTATAATAGATTTTAAATTTAATTAAAATAATTAATATCTAAAAAGTTATGTTATATAAACGGCACCGTATATTACGATTACATTTTTTTAAATATTCATTTCTAAATTTAATTTAGTATGGATTATTTAATTTATCATAACTCATGAACCATGAACATTTCTTATATAAAACTAAAACTAATATTAAAGATATTTAACTACTACAAACTAATATATTATCTATTTAATGTTAAAATAAAATAATAATTAATTATATTCATGTAAACTATTTTTAAAAAAAAATGTTTAATATAAAATTACAAGAAAGTTGTTTATTGCTATTTTACCAAATTAAATATATAATTTGGGAATATATGTATAACAAAATTTGGCCAGAATTCACCCAAAGAATCATCTGATGATAAATCACCTTGATCATTAGAAAAGTATTGAGGTATAGAAAAAGCGGACATATTAAAAAATTAAAAACGTAATGACGCTCTCTTTGTTTGTATCGTCTTTATTAAAATTCAAGCACTATTTTCATATGTATTAAAGCATTTTATTCATAACATTTCACTATTTTAATATATCTAATAAGTTTTATAATGATATATGTAATTATTTTTTGTTCAACATAAGTAACTTTATAAATCACATTTTCCCACCATTTTAAAAACATATTTTCATATTTTTTTGGGGTTTAAATCATCATTTATTAACAATATGGACTGTTTTTCTTTAAATTTTATTCCCAACAATAAACGTATGCTAATAAACAAGCATAGATCGAAAATTTTAAGTATATATATATGTTATACATTATAAAATATATGTTTTATTAAACCCTTTTTGAATAAAATTATTAAGCTTAATTTATTATTATTTTTTTTAACATATGGTTAAATATTTAAATAAATTAACATATAAACTGTTTGTTATTTTTATATAATATGATACATTAGATTGTTATCTATAAAATGTATATTTTGGAATTATATTAATATAATTTAATAATTTATTTTAAGTAATTAAGTATTTAATTTATTTGCGATCCGTTCCGATCCTTCGGTTATTTCGCTAGGGATCCTCCCCGGTCCTTTGACGCAATAAGGGTTAATGCTTACTTATTTATTATTTATTACATAAATCCAAAAATGAAAATCATTGTATTAAAGAAGATTTTCCCACAACTTGTTAACATTGTTAAAACGAATGGTTAGCCAACAGTTTAACTTCAGACGCTGACAATGCTCGCTTGAATACACGGAACTGTAAGTTAATTATAATTTCATTAAATAAGAGTATAATAGAAAATAATATTAAATAATTAAAAATTATTATCGGTTGAATCTATTGGATCTAGATTTCATGCAAAAGTTAATTAGTTTTATGATACTTATCCAATTAAAAGATGAATTTATAATTATTGTATAAAATATAATTATAAGTGCATTATTATCGTAATCTAAATCATTATACTTAATATATACTTATTAACATATCATAGCAATATTAATAGTTTTTAATAGTTTTATCTTTTATGTGTATTGATTTATTATTACCTCGTCTATCATTCCACTGAACAAGTAATCTCCAGAACTTCTTCCTCCGAGAGATAATGGTTCTTGGATATTATCAATCGTGTAGTCAACTTTTTCCTTGTTAGAACCTGGATAATGAAATTAAATTTAACTTCATAAAATTCATTATAATTAGTTGCACTTTATTTCAAATGTTTATTATTTATAATAAACAAATATCCCTCTTTTTATTAAATAATAGAGTTTAAATTTTTTTAAATGAATATTATATAATATTACCTTCATTCACTCTAGTAGTTTTACTATTATCTCCATTTAATGTCAAAGTTAAATCACCATTTTTGTAGACATATGCAACATGCTGCCATGTGTTTGCGCTTTGATTCTATTTGATAATAATTAATTATAATCACATGTATTGGTAATATACTAATGTATATTATTCCAACATTATACTTACTGGTTTAATAAATCTAATTAAAAAAATCGATGTAATAAATAAAATCAAAAAATCAACATACCAAACGAAGTCCTATTGACACTTTCTTGTTTTTCAACAGACCCCCTGAGACTTTAATTAGGGCAGATAGCATGTTGCTACGACCAACAAATCCCATAAGTATGGTAACATTATGGGAAATATCGCCATTATCAAAGATTAATTCATTTCCTAAGTTGTAAACATTAATACATTTATAGTTGTATGTTTTATTAGTAAATTGTTACTAGTACATGAAGATACATACTTAATTAACTATAGTTATATATCACGAATTATAAATATTATATTATCATTTATAACTTAGTTATAATATATATTAAAACATTAATTAATTGTATATACCTATTTATAATAATAGACATATTGTGTCTAATAATATAATATTAAAATACTAACTACGAATATTATCAGTTCGGAAAAACATTGAAATTGAGAATTCCTTCATGTAATTGCCAGCAAAAATACCCCTCATTGCTGAAATCTGTAAATATATATATATATATATATATATATATATATATATATATATATATATATATATATATGATATGCATAATATATATATATTATATGGTTAAATAAAAATAACTAGTATTTGCTTGAAGTCACTTTTATACAAAATTAATAAATAAACTAACGACTTAAATAAAATATTAAAAATATTATAAGAAAAAGATCATGTTAATATTGAAAATCAATAAATCTTAAAATTACTTATATATATATTTATATATATATATCAATTGTTTTAAATATGAAATAACATTTTATAATTATCTTTTTAAGATTATACTTTCTTATTTATTAAATGAAACGTACATCAATGTAACCGCTTCCATTGAATACAGCTGCACTTCCCTGGAGATGATCTTCAAATCCTACAAAACCTTTAACTACGGAAGCTTGAGCTTTTGTGCAAGAAGAATCGTCGAAATTACCATCGAAATTAAAGTTCAAGAAACTCTTATTGTCGCAGGTATTTGCAGGTGCTGAGATAGAAAGTTTACGAATAATTTAATTAGTCGTCTAGAATAGTAATTATTATTTACAATATAGTTTCGCGTATTGTTACCGTTAACATTCTTTAAACATGTGCATTTTTCCAAAGAGAAATAGAAATATTTAGCACAGCTCTGGTATACTGTAAACTTATTATTTACAGTATCTTTTGGCTTGAACTCTGCATTATTGTTCGGATTCACCACAAAATTGCATTTGACTGGAACGTTTTGAGAGAAATTTAAATAATTAATATTTCTATTAAATATCTAATTTATTTGTAAAATTATAGACTAACTATAATATACAATGAGTTAATTAATTATATAATATGGTATATATATAATATAGTATAACTAAAAATATTAATTGATACATATTTGTAGATTTATATTGTCTTTGCAGTAACTATACAAAATTGTACGATCTTAGAAAAATATAGCTATATATAATCTTAAAATAATATCTAAAAGTATCCTAAACATTGATTATGCATTAAATAGTATAACTCATATAACTTTAAGATAAGGTATTGATAAGTATAATGTAATTATAATATAAAGTTAGTTAGACTAACAAGGGTAAGGTGTAGTTGCAACGGTGGTTGGTGGTTTAGCGGATCTATCGCAAATAGCGAATTCGGGAATCTTTTTAACGCAAGTTAAAATATTTTGATCCCAGAATAAGTCTCCGCAAGATTGATCAATTTGCCTATGTGTGTCGTCTCCATTTGGCGCGCAGACTATAAATCTAATAGAAATTAGATATTCTTTACATGGACAATTATATTCATATATATATACTAATAATTAATGTAAGTAAAATATTATTATTATTGTGTTTATAAACTAACAAGTGGCAGTTAGAAGGAACGGATAACCAGAATTGATCTTTTTGATAATTTTTAGAAAGTTTATCACATTTGTTAGAGAAAACGGATATTACGAGAATAGCTGCAAATATACAATGATAAATTATTTAATAGTAGTTAATAGATTAATTAAAGTCATTAACTATAATTATTTTATATGAGTAAATCCTAGATTTTGAATACCTACTTTAAATCACAAACCTATTACGAATATAGATCTCCTCATTTTTGATATTGGTATAATCTGAAAAATATGATATCGTTAATATAATATAGTGTAGAACATATTTCCTTTATATTATTTTCCATGTTAATTACCAAAGAACTAAATCAATTGAATATTTTTTAATATATAGGTTTAATATGGGAAATTCCCTTCCAGTAAAAAGTAAAAATGGTGCCATACTATTTCAAAGATTGGTTAACATCAATATTATCAATATGTGTTGAATATTATAAAGCATATATGTTAGTAAAATTGCCTTACTTGTAATTGCTTTGTCGAGAAGTTGAATTAAAAATTATATTGTAGCGACTACTATATATACCTTCTGCGCTCACTCATGCGTGATTTCTAAATATAATTACTGCATATATAGATATAATGATCTTGTATATCTCATAAATATATTTACTATCCTTAGATTTGATGATATTACAATATTATAAAACGATTTTTTATTTGAACACGTAATTTCAAATTGATAAATATTACTATAAAATTCATAAATAAATATATTATATATATAATTTATATATATATATATATATATATATATATAATTACAATATATAACATTTATCAATAAATGTTTTATGCTTAAGTATATGAAAAGTAATTATATTAGGATTAATAATTACATATTTTAACTATAATTAGTTAAGATATACCACATAATTTTGTGTCACAATACGAGAGATTGGATAAACAATTTTTAATCAATAGATTAATAGATTAACATCAATATTTTAAAACTGAGTTAATAAGAAATTAAGTAATATGATTATAAATATATGTGTTAGTAATATACCATCACCATATTAAAATCCTATATATATGCCATATTTATCTGGATATTTAGTCATAATTAACAAGAAGGTAATATTTGATGTTTATATTTTAGTAATTTTTCATTTAGTTATTTTTTTAAGCTATATGTCTCTATAAATAATTCTGATAATAATGTGTTGGTAATCTTCCATTATCTTTAATGTATATATTTACATATACCTCTAAAACATACTCATGTATATTTATTTTTATTTATTTTTCCTCGCATATACAACAATTTTCATCTGTAATATAAATTAAACAATTTCTATACTTTTCCAACGTATTTTTAATTTTATTGGTGATATTAATTCACATTTTCCACATATATACATAATATATATATACATATATATATATATATATATATATATATATATATATATATACTAGACGCTATAGACACGACGATGCTCGGTATTCGATGGAATATGTTATGCAATTTAATACATATATATTAAGTTACATATATTGTAATAATCAAATACAAAACTATATATATCTAGCCCAATAATCTAATGTTATTTTAGAGATAGTTTATTAATTATAAAAACAAACTCTCTATAGGTAATATTTAATATGGGAAATTTCTCCATTAAAAAATAAAGTTCAAGTTATTGGTAAGAGTTATAATGTGGGTAGTTACTGTAAAAGAGAGATAAATAGTCATGAAAATGGAATAATAGAGTGAAAATTGAGATGAAGGACGAGAAAGAATTATAGAATTAGTTTTTTTTAACATTGAAGGAAAGTGAATTACGGGAGAACGAGTTAATGAGGTCATTGATGCAGTTAAAGAAAGCAGAAAGAAACTTATTATCCTGATTTGGGTTTTTGGGGAAAGAGGTGTGGAGTTGGAGATCATACTTATAGATATAATAATGAATATTAGGATATTTAGAAAAAATAGACATAATCGATAATATATAAATAATGAAAATAATGGGACCATGTACCAAACCCTGAGGAACACCATAATTTTTAAATTACAATGGAAGATAATGCTGTTTTAATCTTTATTACGAAATAACCAGATAATACATAAACCACGAATTAACCTGACCACGAATACTAATAACATTAATTAGATGTGTGATTGTGAGTGTCAAAAGCAATTAAGGTTAAAATGTATAAAATAACAAGCGGTATTATGATCAAGAGATCTATATAAGTAATTAAGAATATAATTATGCGCAGTTTCAGTACAATGATCTGTGAGGTATGTACCATAGCAATGTAATTTGTTGTAATATATTCAATTAGTAGGCGAGCAAAAACTCTTTCCAGAGTATTAGAAATATTTGAAAGTTGCGAGATAGGAAGATTGTTAGATCGTTAGAAAGAATTAAGAATGGAATTTTTCAAAATTGGAGTAATATAGGAGTAATATAGGAGTAATATAGGAGTAATATAGGAGTAAATTTATTAGTAGAATGTAAAATAAACGAGATGAGCGAGGATCTTATAATATATAATAGTATATATATTTTACTCATTTAATGATAAAAAATATATAAAATATTTAATCAGTAATCATAACATAATAATTTATAATATACTTAAATTACAAATGTATTTATAAATTATATAATAATAATTATCTATTTGAAATTACTGTGTTCAAATAAAAGTCGTTTTATAAAATTGCAATCATTACAAATTAATGCTTATTAATATATTTATGAAATATGCAGCGTTATTATAATATCTAAACATTCCGTTGTTATATTTAAAAGTTACGCATAATCAAGTGCAGAAGGTATATATATAGTAGTAGTCACTACATTATATATATATATATATATATATATATATATATATATAGACGCTATAGACACGACGATGCTCGGTATTCGATGGAATATGTTATGCAATTTAATACATATATATTAAGTTACATATATTGTAATAATCAAATACAAAACTATATATATCTAGCCCGATAATCTAATGTTATTTTAGAGATAGTTTATGAATTATAAAAACAAACTCTCGTGGAACCTATTATACCTGGTACGCGATGTTATTTGCTGAGTTAGATATGTTTCTCTATATTATATTAAACCCATAACCAAATTCAAAATAAACACAAAACCAAATTAAAAATCCAACATGTATGGATGGATGGACGGATTGATTGATAGATGGATGGATGTATGGACAGGTGGATATATATTATTTTCACTAGAATGTAATATACTTTATCACAATTTCTAAATGATTTCCTAACATCTACTTTAGACAAATTTGCTGACAAACAAATGTTCATTCTTCATGGTATAATTAATGATCTTGAAGCTATAAAAAGAAAATTAAGAAGATTTGAAAAAATAAAACCAATTCCGAATTTAAGTATAATATTTGTAATATAATTCGCAAACGATATAGACAATTACTAAATCATAGTTTGTTTTATTAAAGAGCAAATAAACTCATATGGGAAAAATACTATACAAATATATTTATTGATTAATAGACTTTCTTGATTAACGCCAACTTTTTTGATGATAAAATAAAAAAATATAGTGCAATCAATTAATGATATAAAACATAAATTTCCAATATACATTCTACCACTTTACAATACAGTTAAATCATACTTTCTAAACGTTATATCACCCTCATCGTATGAAATATCAATACTAGTTAAAAGATATAAATCATCTTACCCTCATGATTCATACTAATTTCTAAATTTCCAAAAATTAAATTAAACATATTTGCTGACGATATTATAATTTACCTGACTCTACTACTGTATAACAATAACAACTCATCTATCATTAACTGCACTAATAATATACGCAACTGGCTAATCAATAACAATGTACTACTAAATATCGACAAGACACAACTGATTAACATTACAAAAAATGTAACACAAAATGAGTTTCCTATATTTAACTGATAATGTAACTGTATAACCTTCTAAGACTGTAAAATGTCTGGGTATCATTATGGATGAACACATTATTTTAGATAACCACTTATGATTTATTGCTAATAAAACTTTTTATTATTTTAGTGATGTCATAAAAATAAGAAAATCAATGTCATTTCATAATTAAAAAGTAATCTCTCAGTCTTATATTATATCACATTTAAACTATTGTTATTCTATATATTATGGTATAACTAAATCTAAAATAAATTATTTAGATCGTATATTAAGAATTATTATAATAATGATATATGGTTTTAAACGAAAAGACCATAATAGTATTACCAAATGTTTAAAATCACTAGGCTGGCTTAAAAAATGAGATAATATTCAGCGTATAGAAAACTATGTTTAACTTATACTGCACTATACGCTAAACAGCTGCGCTATATATGTGATATTATTAAACTAAAGGAAAATAACCGCCGATTAAGATCTAGTAACAGTTTGCTACTATCAAATTAAAAATGTAATCTTGATACCTATGGTAAAAGAAGATTTAGTGTGTTAGCGCTAATTTTATGGAACAACCTTCCTCTATCTCTACGAAGATGTAATTCCATAAAAACATTTAAGAATGCAGTGAAAAATCATTTACTATGCTCAACATGAGATCTTGGATTGACATTTTCCTCTGTATCTGCACTGATGTTATGTAACTACTCCGATCACATATATATCTGCCCACATATCAGAGTCTTCTAACTGATTTGATATTACCATTTGATTCACTTATGATATTATTTGTACTCTCTTTAAAACACAAATGAAAACATATCTATTTGTTATTTTGTGTATAAATAAACTTTTCACTTCAATTCAATTCATTGGATGGATATATGAATGGATGTATATGTGGTTGGTTGATAGATAGATGTTTGTATATAGATGTACATTGTACAAATTAAAACTAGTATATTAATTTACATATTAATATATTCATGTAAAAATCATTCAGTATCTTCTGAATTAATATTGTCATCCAAAATAGTATTATTATTGTCAATTTCATTATGACTTGATAAGTAAATAATTGACTAATTGATGAATTAATTCATTATTATAATTATTTTAAAATGGTTCATAAATATATTCATCTGATATTTTACTAATAGATAATATTTAATTAATTTCTGAATTACTTGAAATTTACCTATTTTTTGAAATGATATAATAATTTGTGACGTCATGTGTATAGATGGCGTTTTATTGATTTACATAATATTTATAAAAATGTAATATAAATAATAAATAATAATAAAAAGTTAACTGTCGTTATTCTTTATCCATAATTATATGTAACGGTATTTATCTTTAGTTTAAACATACTGAGAATTTTAAAATGCTTTCACTGGTGCTTTAATTTATTATTTATGTAATTTGTATGATATATTTAGCTTAGGTATTAATACAAATATAACATTGTCATATTTTTCATGTTGGCTATTAAACATCATACCATAAAGATATATTTATTATTATAAATTCAAATTAGATTTTTTTAAAATTCTTTATATTAACTATATTAACTATTACTATCTTGTGAAAATGCAACTTTTTTTAACTAAATTATACTTATTATTTCAACTCAAAATATAAATATAATATTTAAATATTAAAAATGTTGCAAAATTATTTCATATTTAATATATTATTTTGGTATTTATTATTAATTATTTTTAGTTTTATTAATTATAAAAGTATTTTATAATAAAAATAATTACCGTTTAAAATATAATTTTAATATTTATATATATATATATATATATATATATATATATATATAACTCAAATAGCTTATGTATACAATATCATTATTCTCCAAACTCAATGATTTAAATAAATTTATATATATTATGATTTAAATTAACAATATCCCTTTACATTTTGAATCGTCACTTGATAAAATCATTATAGTCTTAAATCATGGCACCAATAATATAATTGCAATATAAAAATACTTTGGATGACAACATTTAATAACAAATTATTGTTTGCTATATTTATTCAAAAAAATATAGTATTTATATAGTTATATATATATTTATATATATATATATATATATATATATATATAACAATATCATCAGTGATTTATAATTATATTACAGTATCTTCTGTACTAGTAGTATTAACTATTACTATTTTATTGATGGTAATATCATTTAATGGTAAAACCATAACATTGGAAGATAATATAATATTTCAATGTGAAAATAACAAAATTCCATTGAAAATCATATTTTCAATTAAGACAAAATAAATACAATAATTAAAACCTTTTATAACATATAATTTAAACATAAATATGTATTAGTTCTATACATATATATTAGTTATATTTATATTTATACAAACGCAAGTTATTGCCTCCTGACTTGAAATTATATATCATCATAATCTAATGATTATCTCACATTATATACTAGATATCAAATCATGTGAAGTCTTAACATGATAACTATAATAATCTGCATCTAGTTTCATTGATTTCATCCTTATTTATAAAGTGTATACTCTCCTCCTTCATCTAACAGCATTTGTTTTTTATCTGACATATCTAATAATATTTTTGAACCCGTAAAACATACTGAGACCATCATCCGTGGTGAACTTAACATTCAAACTTACACTAATTATAAATACTCTATGATACATTAATAATCTCAGAATGTTCTATGACTCAACAATATCTATTGTCTACACATATTAGTAATAACCTTAGTAGTAAATTAGCAGTAATATAATTAATCTTATCATTACCCCTTCAGACTCAAATATTGTTTTATTCCCTTATTTCTAATCATTATATCATCTCTTTTATTATACATTCAAACATTTTTCTTAAATCTGCAAATCTAACAATTTACTGAAATATTTCTTCTGATTCCATTAATTCTTTATTGATACTATCTTTTCTCATCTTAACATAATTTCAGAAGTATTCTTTTAGACTTACATATCCTTTGACGTTTTCAATTAGACTTTATCTATCTTACTCAATAGTTATGTTCCTCTAATTCATTCTGCTTCTCGCTATCTCAATATATCTCTAGGATTTAATTATCTCTTTAAATCCTGTAGACGTGATCTTCGTTAGCTATAGGATACATTTGGTTCATCTAACTTGTTGATCGATGATAGGTTTATTTATAGAAGAAAACATTTTGAAGCGAGATCAACTTATTATATGAATACGATTAATAACCTTGAGTTGGTTTCAACTCAAACTCTTTTAATCTTGATTTTAAACTTATTGGTAGGTAAGACAAAATATTATTTTGCCTAATTATTATGATCCATAATTATGTTCCATGTTTTCAAAGTTCTTCCAAGAAAAAACTAAAGTAATTATTTATAAGCTTTGTTCATTTAATCACAATCTTTTTAACTCAGCTATTAATTCGTCGAATTATTGGTCCCTTTTCTCTCTACGAATATTATATTTCTTCCTATAGGATAATAGATCTATAGATCTACTAGCATCCACTAAATCTTATTTTCAACATGACCCTCTTCTATTTAATCTCTTTTCTTCTATCGCCTTTTTTATTATTTCTCCTATTACGGATATTATAAGAATCTCGCTCATCTCGTTTATTTTACATTCTACTATAAAACTTACTCCTATATGAGTAATATATATATTACTCCTATATTACTCCAATTTTGAAAAATTAAACTCTTAATTCTTTCTAATGATCTAACAATCATCCTATCTCGCAACTTTCAAATATTTCTAATACTCTGGAAAGAGTTTTTGCTCGCCAACTAATTGAATATATTACAACAAATTACATTGCTATGGTACATACCTCACGGATCGTTGTACTGAAACTGCGCATAATTATATTCTTAATTACTTATATAGATCTCTTGATCATAATACCGCTTGTTATTTTATACATTTTGACCTTAATTGCTTTTGACACTCACAATCACACATCTAATTTATGTTATTAGTATTCGTGGTCAGGTTCATTCGTGGTTTATGTATTATCTGGTTATTTCGTAATAAAGATTAAAACAGCATTATCTTCCATTGTAATTCAAAAATCATGGCGTTCCTCAGGGTTTGGTACATGGTCCCATTATTTTCATTATTTATATATTATCGATTATGTCTATTTTTTCTAAATATCCTAATATTCATTATTATATCTATGCGTATGATCTCCAACTCTTCCCCAAAAACCCAAATCAGGATAATAAGTTTCTTTCTGCTTTCTTTAACTGCATTAATGACCTCATTAACTCGTTCTCCCGTAATTCACTTTCCCTCAATGTTAAAAAAAACTAATTCTATAATTCTTTCTCGTCCTTCATCTCAATTTTCACTCTATTATTCCATTTTCATGACTATTTATCTCTCTTTTACAGTAACTACCCACATTATAACTCTTACTAATAACTTGAACTTTATTTTTTACTGGAGGAATTTCCCATATTAAATGTATACCTATACATTACCAAATATTAAATTAATTTAGTTATTTGTTAATTTAGGATAACATAGAAAATAAAATAAAATAAATATATTCTTAACTATATTATTGATCATTCCTAAGATATACTCATAAAACTGATAGCATATAAAATAACCCCAATCACGATATACAATATAAATTAATATAATGATGTAATATAATACAATGGATTATTCAATCTGATTATAGAATAGTAAGCATATACATATAGGATATTATAATATACTATAATAAGCAATAGGATAATAGATTACAATTTATTAATAAATAATAAAATTAAAATACATATATTAAAACATATTTTAATTTAAAAATATAATAATTTGATTATTTTTAATAAATATCTGTATTTTAAGTAAAAGGGCTACTCAGATAAAGAATATGTATATGTTAGTAAAATTGACTTACTTGCAACTGAGTTTATCGAGAAGTTGAATTAATAAATATAATGTAGCGACTACTATATATACTTTCTGTACTCATTTATGTGTGACTTCTAAATATAACAAAGATATCTAAATATTATATTAACCTTATATATTTCATAAATATTTGTATTAGTCTTAAATTTGATAAGATTAAAATATTATTAAACGACTTTTATTTGAACACATAATTTAAAATTAATAATAATTATTATATAATTTGTAAACATATTTGTAATTTAAGTATATTAAAAGTGATTATATTATGATTACTGATTACATTTTTGATATATTTGTTATCATTTAAATCAGCAAAGTATCTATCCTATTATATAAATTGATGTTATATCATGTCAATAGTGAATATGTATAGTTAATCTTCAATAGGATGTAATATAAGTTATTTATTATATAGCTGTATGGCACTATAGAGTATATATCATTCATATTATTTATATATTATAAGAATATAGGTACACACTAATAATATATATCATTTATATATCTTATAAGTTATCGTAATGCAAACTACATTCACCGTTAACGATTCTACGATATATTCAGCAAAATATAATAGTAATAGTAAATAGTAAATAGTAATAGTAATAATAATATAAATAATATAAATAATATAAATAATATAAATAATATAAATAATAATAGTAATAGTAAATATAATAGTAATGCTAATAATAACATTTAATTATATTATTACAAAAAAACAATTATGCCTAATTTATTTACATACATATCACTGACTATAATATCATTCCATTTAACTATACTGATGATTATATCAAATTAACTATACATACATCTAAGTTTTGACATTGACATTGAATAGCATATATCACATATAATAATGTGATTTATTTTAATAAAATATGTTATGTAAACGTAAAATATAACAGAGGGAGAGGGAGAGGGAGAGGGAGAGGGAGAGGGAGAGGGAGAGGGAGAGGGAGAGGGAGAGGGAGAGGGAGAGGGAGAGGGAGAGGGAGAGGGAGAGGGAGAGGGAGAGGGAGAGGGAGAGGGAGAGGGAGAGGGAGAGGGAGAGGGAGAGGGAGAGGGAGAGGGAGAGGGAGAGGGAGATGGAGATGGAGAGGGAGAGGGAGAGGGAGAGGGAGAGGGAGATGGAGAGGGAGGGGGAGAGGGAGAGGGAGAGGGAGAGGGAGAGGGAGAGGGAGAGGGAGAGGGAGAGGGAGAGGGAGAGGGAGAGGGAGAGGGAGAGGGAGAGGGAGAGGGAGAGGGAGAGGGAGAGGGAGAGGGAGAGGGAGAGGGAGAGGGATGTAGTTATTCCTTATATACTTTTCAGAGGAGAATCTCCACTAGAGGACAACCACAGTTATTATTAATATTATTACAATTTATATAATACTAATAAATTAGTAATACGTTGGATCAATGAATGTTTTCAAATAAGTTAATGCACAATTAGCATCAAAGTACTTTTTACAAAACTCAATAAAACTTAATAAAATGCACGCAATAAAAATACAAGAATGTTATATTTTTAGTTTATTCTAATTATAGTTGAAATTATTTTAATTTATTTATTTTATAAGTATATATATTCTATAGTATATATAATGAATATAATATTAGGGTACACGCTATTAATTTTAAATTCTCCATTATCTTGTACCTTAAAGATGAATAAATTCGTACCATAATTTATATAATTTATATTCAGGTACTTTAATTAGGATTAGCATTATAAAAACCAAGCATTTTTATAACTTCTGTGTCCTAAAACCCGCACACCTGTGCCCCAGCAGTTTTTACAGTGTATATATAGGCTCCTAGACTTTGATATAAAATTAATTTATTTATGATGTAATCTACCAATAATTCATATTTGTAATAGTTAAAAATACTGTAGATTCATACTAATATTCATTTTCTGACAAATAAAATTATATACTTTATTGGCGAATATTTCGTTTATATAACATATTTTATTAAAATATATTTAATGTGATTTAATAAAGTTATTTAATGTCAATGCCAAAACTAAAAACATCATTGGATTTATGGTTAGATGTATGCATAGTTAAATTGATATCGTCATCAGTATAGTTAGATGGAATGCCATTATATTAAGTAATATATGTGTTTGTATATATATTGTTAGTTGTATTTTTACAGTTATTATTTGCGATGTAATTAAATTAGGCGTAATTGTTTTTTGTAGTAGTATAATTAAATGTTATTATTATCATTACTATTATATTTACTATTACTATTATTATTTATATTATTTATATTATTATTACTATTACTATTTACTATTACTATTACTATTATATTTTGCTGAATATATCGTAGAATCGTTAACGGTGAATGTAGTTTGGAGTACGATAACTTATAAGATATATAAATGATATATATTATTAGTGTGTACCTATATTCTTTAACTATATTAATAATATGAATGATATATACTCTATAGTGCCATACAGCTATATAATAAATAACTTATATTACATCCTATTGAAGATTAACTATACATATTCACTATTGACATGATATAACATCAATTTATATAATAGGATAGATACTTTGCTGATTTAAATAATAACAAATATATCAAAAATGTAATCAGTAATCATAATATAATCACTTTTAATATACTTAAATTACAAATGTGTTTACAAATTATATAATAATAATTATTAATTTTAAATTATGTGTTCAAATAAAAGTCGTTTAATAATATTTTAATCTTATCAAATTTAAGACTAATAAATATATTTATGAAATATACAAAGTTCATATAATATTTAGATATCTTTGTTATATTTAGAAGTCACGCATGAGTGAGCGCAGAAGGTATATATAGTAGTCGCTACATTATATTTATTAATTCAACTTCTCGACAAACGCAGTTGCAAGTAAGTCAATTTTAATAACATATACATATTCTTTATCTGAGTAGCCTTTTTTACTTAAAATACAGACATTTATTAAATTATTGTTATCCTAAATTAACAAATAACTAAATTAATTTAATATTTGGTAATGTATAGGTATACATTTAATATAGGAAATTCCTCCAGTAAAAAATAAAGTTCAAGTTAATGGTAAGAGTTATAATGTGGGTAGTTACTGTAAAAGAGAGATAAATAGTCATGAAAATGGAATAATAGAGTGAAAATTGAGATGAAGGACGAGAAAGAATTATAGAATTAGTTTTTTTTAACATTGAAGGAAAGTGAATTACGGGAGAACGAGTTAATGAGGTCATTGATGCAGTTAAAGAAAGCAGAAAGAAACTTATTATCCTGATTTGGGGTTTTAGGGAAATAGGTGTGGAGTTGGAGATCATACGCATAGATATAATAATGAATATTAGGATATTTAGAAAAAATAGACATAAGCGATAATATATAAATATAGAAGATAATGCTGTTTTAATCTTTATTACGAAATAACCAGATGATACATAAAACATAAACCACGAATTAACCTGACCACGAATACTAATAACATTAATTAGATGTGTGATTGTGAGTGTCAAAAGCAATTAAGGTCAAAATGTATAAAATAACAAGCGGTATTATGATCAAGAGATCTATATAAGTAATTAAAAATATAATTATGCGCAGTTTCAGTACAATGATCTGTGAGGTATGTACCATAGCAATGTAATTTGTTGTAATATATTCAATTAGTAGGCGAGCAAAAACTCTTTCCAGAGTATTAGAAATATTTGAAAGTTGCGAGATAGGAAGATTGTTAGATTGTTAGAAAGAATTAAGAGTGGAATTTTTCAAAATTGGAGTAATATAGGAGTAAGTTTATTAGTAGAATGTAAAATAAACGAGATGAGCGAGGATCTTATAATATATAATAGTATATATATTTTACTGATTTAATGATAAAAAATATATAAAATATTTAATCAGTAATCATAACATAATAATTTATAATATACTTAAATTACAAATGTATTTATAAATTATATAATAATAATTATCTATTTGAAATTACTGTGTTCAAATAAAAGTCGTTTTATAAAATTGCAATCATTACAAATTAATGCTTATTAATAAATTTATGAAATATGCAGCGTTATTATAATATCTAAACATTCCGTTGTTATATTTAGAAGTTACGCATAATTACGCATAAGTGCAGAAGATATATATATATAGTAGTAGTCGCTACATTATATTTATTAATTCAACTTCCTGTAAAACGAAGTTGCAAGTAAGTCAATTTTACTAACATAGATATATACTTTATAATTGTATGCATTCAACCCATATTGATAATATCTATGTTAACCAATTTTGAAATAGTATTAGAGATATTCTGAATAGCTCTTTTACTAATGACATTTAATAAAAAATCTTAAATTATTATATTTTAGAATTAAAATATATTTTAATACATGTATTTTAATTTTATTATTTATTAATAAATTATAACCTATTATCCTATTGCCTATTATAGATTATTAGAATATCTTATTGTATATGCTTACTATGCTGTAATCAGATTGCATAACCCATTGTATCATTCATCAGTATATTAATTTGTATTGTATATCGCGATTGGGTTTATTATATATATGCTATAATTTTTACTCTTTACTTGAAGGGAATTTACCATATTAAATATATACCTATGAATATAATATTAAATTAATTTAGTTATTTGGTAATTTAGGATAATATGGAAAATAAATTAAAAGAAATATGTTCTTTACTATATTATATTAAATATATTATACTTTTTAGATTATACCAATATCAGAAATGAGGAGATCTATATTCGTATTGGGTTTTTAATTTAAAGTATTATCATTATTAAGATTATCCCATGTAAAATGTTTATAGTTAATGACTTTAATTAATCTATTAACTACTGTTTGATAATTTGTAATTTCATATTTGCAGCTATAATCGTAATATCCGTTTTCACTAACGAATGTGATCAACTTACTTTTAATACTCATCAACATGATCAATTCTGGTTACCTGTTCATTCTAACTGCCACTTGTTAGTTTATGGGCAACACTAATAATAATATTTTACTTACATTAATTATAAGTATATATATGAACATAATTGTCCATGTAAAGAATATATAATTTCTATTAGATTCATAGTCTGCGCGCCAAATGGAGACGATACGCATAGGCAAATTGATCAATCTTGCGGAGACTTATTCTGGGATCAAGATTTTTTAACTTGCGTTAAAAAGATTCCCGAATTCGCAATTTGCGATAGATCCGCTAAACCACCAACCACCGTTGCAACTACACCTTACCCTTGTTAGTCTAACTAACTTTATATTATAATTACATTATACTTATCAATACCTTATCTTAAAGTTATATGAGTTATACTAGTCAATGCATAATCTCTGTTAAGGATACTTTTAGATAATATTTTAAGATTATATATAGCTATATTCTTCTTTGATCGTACAATTTTGTATAGTTATTAAAAGACAATATAAAGATTTTTAAATATGTATCAATTAAGATTTTTGATTATACCATATTATATATATACCATATTATTAAGTTAATTAACTCATTGTATATTGTAGTCAGTCTATAATTTTAATAATTTTACAAACAAATTAGTTATTTAATATATAATAATGATTTATATTTCTCTCAAACGTTCCAGTCAAATGCAATTTTGTGGTGAATCCGAACAATAATGCAGAGTTCAAGCCAAAAGATACTGTAAATAATAAGTTTACAGTATACCAGAGCTGTGATAAATATTTCTATTTCTCTTTGGAAAAATGCACATGTTTAAAGAATGTTAACGGTAACAATACGCGAAACTATATTGTAAATAATAATTACTATTCTAGACGACTAATAAATTATTCGTAAACTTTCTATTTCAGCACCTGCAAAGACCTGCGACAATAGGAGTTTCTTGAACTTTAATTTCGATGGTAATTTAGACGATTCTTCATGCACAAAAGCACATGCTACGGTAGTTAGAGGTTCTATTGGATTTGCTAATACTCTCCCGGGAATTGCAGCTGTATTCAATGGAAGCGGTTACATTGATGTATGTTTCTTTTAGTAAATAAGAAAGTATAATCTTTATGAAAAAGATAATTATAAAATGGTATTTCATAATTAAAATGATTGATTGAATAATATATATATATATATATATATATATATATATATATATATATATATATATATATGTGTGTAATTTTAATATTTACTCATTTTCAATTTTAACATGATCTTTTTCTTATATAATAATATTTTAATATTTTATTTACGTTGGTAGTTTATTTATTTATTTTGTATAAGGAAATACTAGTTATTTTTATTTAACCATATAATATATATATAATACATATCATATATATATATATATATATATATATATATATATTTGCAGATCTCAGCTATGGGGGGTATTTTTGCAGGCAATTATATGAAGGAATTCTCAATTTCAATGTTTTTCCGAACTGATAATACTCGTAGTTAGTATTTTAACATAATATTATTGGAAAAAATATATCTATTATTATAAATATATATAATTAATTAATATTTGTATTATATACAATTTATATTTTTAGTATAGCCTAACTTATAAATGATAATATAACATTTATAATGTATGTTATATAGTTAAATAAGTATATATCTTCAAGTACTAATAAAACTTTACTAATAAAATATACAACAACAAATTCATTAATTTACAACTTAGGAAATGAATTAATTTTTGATAATGGTGATCTTTCCCATGATGTAAGCATACTTTTGGGATATGTTGCCCGCAGACACTTTTTATCGGCCCAAATAAAAATCTCAGGAGGTCTTGTGAGAAACAGATACGTTGTAGTGAGGATTCCTTTGGTATGATGATTTTATATGCAAATTTGTTTATTTATTACATCGATTTTTTAAATTTAGATTAAAGCATTAATTAAAATGTTGGAATAATATCAACTATTATATTACCAATAACTGTGATTATAATCAATAATTATTATCAAATAGAGATTAAAAGCAAACACGTGGTATCATGTTGCATATATATACAAAAATGGTGATTTAACTTTGACGTTAAATGGAAAGGACAGTAAAACTAAAAGAGTATATGAAGGTATTAGTAAAAATATTTTTAAAATATTTAAACTTTATTGTTTAATAAACTATAGTAATGTCATTATAAATAATAAACATTTGAAATAAATCGTAATGTTTATATCTAATTATAATACATTTTATGAAATCAAATCTAATTTCATTATTCAGCCCCAAACAGGGGAAAAGTTGACTACACGATTGATAATATGAATGAACCATTATCTCTCGGAGGAAGAAGTTCTGGACATTTCTTCTTCAGTGGAATGATGGACGAGGTAATAATAAATTAATACATATAAAAAATAAAACTATTGTTAACTATTAACATTGCTATGATATATCAATAATTATATATTAAGTATATCGATTAACATTACGATAACATGTTACTTATAATTATATATTAAGTATATCGATTTACATTATGATTATAATTTACTTATAAGTATATCTTATACAATAAATATTAATTAATCTTTTAATTGTATAAGTATCATAAAACTAATTAATTTTAGTTTAAAAACCATGAGGCAATATATTCAGCAAACTATTTAATTATTAAATATTATTTTCTAGTATACTTTTATTTAATAAATTATAATTAACTTACAGTTCCGTGTATTCAAGCGAGCATTGTCAGCTTCTGAAGTTAAACTATTGGCTAACCATTCGTTTTAAAAATGTTAACGAGTTGGTTGAAAATCAACTTTAACGATATATTAATACAATGATATTGATTTTGTTGTTGTCATTTGTTATTATATAATATTGTATATAATTGTTTAATTAGTCATATAAACGATTATTATATGTAACATATTGTATGATATGATAACATATATTATAATAGATGAGAAGTTTAAGTTTGATAGTTCAATTAAATAGATATGTGTATATTGAATATATTTGTGTTCAATATATTGTACATGTGATTCACATATCTTAATAATGATTCCCAATCAAACCCTTTACATCCCACGGATTTTTCAAATGTATTCAATATCTTCCCTTACGATTTTTGTATTTTTTATAATTTATACTATTACTTACATAACATACTTTTAGAATATTAAATACTAATAATCAATATAATGTATCATATTTTAAAAAGAATTGAATTATTGTTCTGATGGAATATGAATAAAACGTGTATATTAAATATTAGCGTTATTTAGATATTATAGATTATTAATTATAATTTTTCATATTTTACACATCATAATATAAATTTTTGATTACATTATACAGATAATATAACACTCCAACTTATTGATTGTATATAACAAAATATTTATTGTTAAAAAGTTCGTTACGATATTTTATATTTTAGAAATTATTTATACTATTTTCAAATTTAATTATACTGATTATTTAAATAAAAATCCAACATTTAAAATATACAGGCTAGTATATTTATACATATTTATATTCATACGTAATTCAACTTTATATTAATTACAAAATAAAATTAATTCAATGGTTATAATTGTAATCCTGTTATTATGGAATACAATTTATATTAAGGTTTATTTTTTAATTTCAGACATATAATATTTATAATTAATAAATATTGAATATTAATTGTATGAATTTTTAAATAAATATATTGATAAATAAATAATTTTCAAATGCATTTTATATTTTTAAATGTAACATTTAAAGTAAAATATTTTATTATAATGCTCTTTGTGAACATTTTCGAATTTAAAATAAATATTTTAACGGATACCTGTGTTTATTTATAATAGCTTTATAAATAATATTTAAAACTATTTAAAACTATATTCGATGTAATAGAAAAATAAATTGGTTATTATCATGTATTTACGATTTAATATATCGTTCAGTAGTTATTGAGTTATAAGTATTTTTAAATGAGTATTTCAAAATCGACCGTTGAGAAAATGCAAAGGTCGAGTGATCATGTGGGAATTTCACAAATATAGATTTACTAAATTAATAAATAGTTTAAACTTTATAATTAAGTATTAAAATTAAAATATAATTAAGTAGTAGTGTAAGTAATTATGACATTATAAGATAATAGAATATATGAAGAATAATAGAAAACACCAGATAAGACAATAATAAGTAATATAAGCTAATAAATATCATGTTAACATTTATTCAGCTAACATAATTATTATCACATAACGTATGTAATATGTTTATTTCGTATAATTACAATTAAAAATAATAAATTTAAACATATGTTATGTATTAATATGTTTAACGGTAAATTCAGTTTAATCCAATGGGATTTCTTATTTCTCTGTTATAAAGTAACCAATAAATGCTGGGGAAAAATAGTATACTCTACATGAATCCAACGTACCCTGGTTTAATATCATTTACAATTGAAATATGTGGCTCATCACTATTGAGATCTTTGTTTTAAATATAAAATATTATATATTGCTAGACATTTATTAATAAATAAATAATAAATATTCCCTAATTATCACAATTACCTAATTACCCTAATTACATGATACTAAAAAATTTTAAATAGAAAAATATTAATATTTAAAAAGCATTGGTGTATCTTTTAAGGTCTATGAGTGATATAATATATATGTTTGTGATTATAATCTATATAATCTATATATATTTTATAGAAGATGTTTGTTCAAACACATAATTTGTGGTTTTTTAAAATATTTTAAATTACCAATATATATTTTATTTTTAATTAAATAAAAATGATATTATAAAAATGTTATTCATTAAAAAATTATTACATTTTCAAAAATATTAAGTTTTTTTTGTAGAATTAAAAATAACTTGTTATTTTTAAATCATAAAAGTATATTTATAATTAAATTAATAATATTGTTATTAAATTAGCATATGCATTATTATAATTATCTATATATCATGTGTTATACCTATTTATTTATTTATATCGTAATTATAATAAAGCTATTACCATAGGTGATATAAGAAACACGCATAATTAAATTTATAGATATTGAAATTCTACGAAATATATTAGTAATCCACTCTCTAAATAGGAAAACACTTTTAAGAGGACATATTAATGTTACTGTAGTTTTTATAATGACAGTTATAGTTATAAAATCTAAATCTTATATATATTTAATAATATTATATATATATATATATATATATATAAATAAGATTGTGCTATCTTTTGAAATTAAATACAATTTAAATGAACGTCATTCTACCGATATAAATTAATCAAATACAATTATATAATTATAGCAAATTACCAAAGATGTAAATAATTTAACTCTGTGTATCCAGTTATCATTACATATACAAAATAATAACATAGTATAATAGTTATTATTCATACACAAATTGTAGTCACAATGCTATTATGATGAGCATAAATCAATGACAGATATATCTATAGACACTATAAACAATGGTTATTCACCTGGTTGTAATCGAGTATATTACGTAATTCAGTTACAAAATTAAGTCGTTTAATTTGTAATATACATTGCTTCGCGGAGTTAAATTTTTTATAATGAAAATATGAAAAGTGGATGTTTCAAATAAATTTATAACCACAAATTAACAATAAATAGACTTAGTTAAACCGACGTATTAACCGATTTTATAAAATTATATATGTTTAGAAAGTGAAAGTGTATTCTATATGATAAGATAAAATAAATATCAATAATATATTATACAATTGATTTATTTCGAATAACATATTTTATTGTAAGAGAAATTACTAATATTATATTATTTATTATAACTTATTTTATAGCGTAAAATTATATTTTTTTAGTATACGTGGATTTTGAATTTTTAATAACTTAAATCTGTTTATGATATGGTTTATAATTGTCCACCTAAAAAAATGATCAACGTTATAATATTATTAATAAGTACAATAAATACATCAAAAATATTTGGTTATGTAATAAATTAAATAATGTTACCCTTTAAGACAAATATTATCGATTACTTATATTATAACTACTAAATTCTACTGTAAAATTTAAATTAACTTAAATTGAATTCAATAATATCATATTTTATAACTACTTTTACTTTATTTAGATTAATCTCAGCATTATATAGTTAAGCTTATTCGACATTATTTAAAATATCCTATATATAGGTTCCTAAATTTAAATATAAAGTTATCTTATTTACGAAGCAAATTAATTTTTTTTAATAAATTAATAAATATAAAAAATAAAACTATTGCTAACTATTAACATTGTTATGTTAATAATTATATATTAAGTATATTGATTACCATTACGATAACACGTTATTTATAATTATACATTAAGTATATCGATTAACATTACAATAACACGTTACTTATAATTATATATTAAGTATATCGATTAACATTACAATAACACGTTACTTATAATTATATATTATACAATAATTATAAATAAATATTTGTAATAGGATCATTATCACAAAATCAATTAATGTTAGCATAAAATCATGATATAATATATTCAACCGACAATTTAATTATTCAATATTATTTTCTATTATACTCTTATTTAATGAAATTATAATTAACTCCCAGTTCCGTGTATTCAAGCGAGCATTGTCAGCGTCTGAAGTTAAACTTTTGGCTAACCATTCGTTTTAAAAAATGTTAACGAGTTGGTTGAAAATCAACTTTTACGATATATTAATACAATGATATTGATTTTGTTGTTGTCATTTGTTATTAAATAATATTGTATATAATTGTTTAATTAGTCATATAAACGATTATTATATGTAACATATTGTATGATATGATAACATATATTATAATAGATGAGAAGTTTAAGTTGGATAGTTCAATTAAATAGATATGTGTATATTGAATGTATTTGTGTTCAATATATTGTACATGTGATTCACATATCTTAATAATTAACAAACGAATAATTTATAATTATTTCAGTTTAAATTAACTTGATAAATAAAATTAATAAATTAAAAAACACTTACAAATTATTATATCATCATTAATAGAAATTATAAATAGTGGGAATACAAATATTACATATATTTATTTTAGTTATATCTAAATACAAAAATATTTTAATATCATAATCTAATGAAAATAATCAGTGTACAATTGATTTAGATGAATATAAGTATATACAATATTATATAATACTAAATATTATTAAAAATATATCATATCATAATTTGAATATAATCATTTATTAAGTTATAGAATTTATAGACACTAAAATATGGATTTACTATAAGATCTTATATAATTAAATTATTGTTAATTATAGAAAGTTGTATTACAAAATTCATTAAGAAAGTTGAACAGTTAATATTAAAATATAGTTAACTGTTTAAACTAAAAATTAAGTATTAGTATATGCAATACACTAATTAATATTTGTAAGATACAACAATTAGTATCAGCACATGTGTTCAGTTTATTTTCGGTTATCATACATCTAGCTATGGTATATTCAAAGATTTTTCAAAGTAAAATAGGTTCAGGATTTGTATTGCTTACTTTTAGGAATTGTGTTACTTTTTCTATAACTATTTTGTATGGTTTCATTGTTGTTATTGGTAATGGTAATTTCAAGTTTGACTTTTGAAGTTAAAGTTTCCTCTTTTCTTAATTTGACTTTTTCTAATATAACAATCGTAACTCCTTCAATGTGCATATCGAGGATAGCTTATACACAGAATCAACTATAAGGTTCACCATGTGCAGTATATATCTATATAGTTAGTGGAATCAGTTGAATGAAGATTGTCATTAGTAGGTAATATTAGATAATTTAGTGGTGAATTTATACCATGGGTAGGTAATATATGTAGTATATAAATTTAATAATTGAAATGGAAATCATAAGTATTATAAGATTTATCTAGTAAGTGATCTTCCTGATCTTGAAATTATTCTGATTTCTTCTGCATTCGATTTGTTATGCTTTATTGAAATGTTGTGTTATAATAGAGATTATGATTCTATATCGCTTTATAATTCTTACTCATTTTTACCATTCCATAATGATATAATATATATTAAGGGTGGTGGAGAAGCTTTATTAATTAAAAATAATAACAATTCAATCCATTGGTATTGTTGATTACGAACATATAAAGATAAGGATAAATATTTCAAATAGATTTATAATAAAATGCATATACGACGCATATTATGCACCCTCCTGATTGTAATTCCATTACACATATTCAATTCTGTAAACATTTTGGGACCAATAGTTTTTCACGAATATATTCTTTTATTTTAAGATATTTCAATCTCATTTTGATATGTACACTGTACAATACAATACAATACTGTACACTGTTTAATACTGTACATTGTACAGTATTAAATATATACACAATAATACTAAATATTCAGTATTTTATGAACTCTCAGTCACAAACTCATTTATTCAATTTTTACCAATTATAAAGCATTATTAAAATACTTTAATTCAGTTTATATTAAATATAATGGAATTATCCATACATTTTACTTTGAGTACTTTTAGATATATATGTATAGACAATATATTAATATATCCAGAAAATACACGTACATATTATTTTATACTTGAATATTCATTTTCATTAAATCCCTGAGTACAAACCCTTTATAATTAAAGCACGTGTCTATATATTTATATTATTTCATTTCCATGAATTATTTCTTCATCGATTTCTAATGGCTGAACATTATATACGAAAAAAATTATTTTTTTGCACAATATTTAAAAATAGTGACCGTTTAATTCCATGTGAGTATATACCTGATCTCAAAACT
Organism: Osedax frankpressi; assembly: GCA_964035775.1. NCBI lineage: Eukaryota > Metazoa > Annelida > Polychaeta > Sabellida > Siboglinidae > Osedax > Osedax frankpressi. The sequence continues at coordinate 19,059,526 of OZ038312.1, read as the reverse complement.
TGACCTCACCTCATAGTTTAATGTAATTTATATAATAAACCATATTTTTATCTCTAAGTAAAAAATACTTCATGAAATTCCGGCGCCTAAAATATCTTTTATATAATTCTCCAGTGAAAACGCCAATAGTATTAAAATTACTTAATTAACCACCACTGGGCGAATTTGAATTTGTTCAACATTTGTATTCATAAATGTGTCATACCCTTTGTAATGATACTTTATAATGTCAGAAGTTATAGCTTCTAAATCTATAGATTTAAATAAATAATAGTAAAAAGAATGGATTTATGATTTCAAATATATATATATATATATATATATATATACTGGAGCCAGTTATTTCGTTTATATTCAAACACCACAAGGCGCGCCTAACGGCTGTTTGAAGGCAAGTTATTCAATTACGTATATATTTGAATAATAAGGTTACTATTACTAACTATTACTATTACTAATATGAATAAATATAATTTTAAATATTTAATTTCGGCAAGTAAATCTAATGTACGCTTACAAATACTACTCCATTTATTGAAGTATTGTAAATAATTAGTTCGGATCTATAGATCTTTCAGTGTATATAGACACTGAAAAAAAAGATTCAGATCTATGACACTTGATTAGAAAAATATTATATAATAAACTCATAAATCTCCTATATTCTTATAACTTCATGAATCTAAATACATAATCTTTAAAAACATTATGTCAGCCCACGTAGTGACGTTTGATATAAACGACGTTGTATACGTAACAAGTAGATATTGACGTTACGCTATTAATAAATATTGATACACATTACTTAATTATTTATAATCTATTTTATTATGATCATTCTATATATATATCAATCTATATATTTTATTATGATCATGACAATGAGGTCATGACTATTAATAGTAGTAATAGTATACAATGCATACTATGTATACTATACATGTTGATTTGCCTTCAATAAAACTATCCCGACTAGAAAACCTTATATATAAACACTATACAGTGTAATAGTGTATAGTATACACTATTTATCACATATCATATTAAACTTATTGAATATGCTTTAAGAAATAAATATATATATAAAGATAATTTATTAATTTTTCAGTTTTTAAATCATTTTTAATTTTAATTAATTATAAGTAAATTAATAGTTTTTATATATAAATTCGAATGTGTATTGAATTAATTATATAATGTGTATTGAATTGATTATATAATGTGTATTGAATTGATTATATAATGTGTATTGAGTTGATTATATAATGTGTATTGAATTGATTATATAATGTGTATTGAATTGATTATATAATGTGTATTGAATTGATTATATAATGTGTATTTGTGTGTATAAAAATCACAAAATATATAAAATATAATTTATATTATTGCTTTACCCAAAAATTTATATTAAAATTCACAGAAATTCATCGATACAAAACATATAATACATATTGAATTGATATTATTATTATTAATATTAATAATGGTATATTACCCTATAATAGTATAACTATACAGTCTTTGTTTGGCTATTAACGCTATAATACTTATATTTCTACTTTCTCATTAAAATTAATACTCCAAACATAATTGTTTTATATGTATAAGAATCGACAAACCAACCAGTGCGTTTAAGTTAACGGTGTTGCGTCACTCTACAGTTCGTGATTGATCGGGTTTACGCCTATATTATTTATTCGAATTATATGAGTTAACTGAGTAATTTCATAATTAATAAATTCCAGGTATTACTTTATAAACAATTATCAATTATAATTGAAGAGTATCTTACAAGATGTTTATATTTGGTAACGCGACTTCGTGTTGATAGATAAGCGCATACATTAGTAAAGTAGATAAGTAACGAGAAACTTCTTCTCAGACTTACAGAATATGACTACAATAAATTACTCTATTCTGTGCTTTTGGTGATCTACTAATTATGACAAAAAGCATTAAAATAATGAGTTATTATTCATAACTCTTAGTTTTTTTTTAAACTAATTGTTATCATACATGAAAATGTTAGTTATAATATTAGTCATACGTTGATTTACTATGAATAACCACATACGTGTTTCAGGTTAATTGCACAATATATCAAACTGATATATAAAATCTTTGTCTACGATTTAATAAAAGTCATACTAAATGGGTCATTACGATACGAGTGAGACATAATAAGATATATTAGGAATGAATGAAACTAATGTATAGCCTAGTCTTATTCTGAACAATGTAACCGTTATCTTTATGATAGATAAGAAATATTTGAATACTTTTAACATGGCATGGTTTCCGGGACACGAATAATTTTATAACTGTTTATTTTTAAATTATAGTTTTGTATTCTATATTGAATTAGCAGATATGCTAAATATATTATAGTAAGTAACATTACCCCGAAGTATACTTCTATTTTGAATTCTGCCAAAATTAAATTAATAAGCAAATATGATATAATCCAAGATTGTCGTAATATATTTATTATTATAATATAGTTTATATATATCTAGTAGAATTTGTACATCATATTTATAAAAATTAATATGTAGAGAGATCTAAAAAAAATTAAAATAAAGGGAAATTTAGTTTGTTATAAAAATTATATTTTGATATTAATTTCAATATAAATATGAATAAGAAATATATAAAAAATATATAACGGTGTACTCTAGTTCCAACACTTTCTTATTAAGATTATAATATAGTCTATAATGAATATTTTAATTAATTCTAGATAAATAACGTGTAAGATCATCATTTTTAATGAGATCAATATATGTTATTTTAATTGCAGTTTAATTAAACTATTGCCATGGTAAAAAAAAATGTATTTATTTTGTATTTTTATTATTGCTCTTATTTTATATAGTTTATATTTATTAGTTTACATTATAGATAATCAGATAATTATTAAATAATACATCCACCCTATAGGGTGTATATACCCAAGTATCATTATAAAGGGTATCAATTATGACACATTTATGAATACAAATGTTGAACAAATTCAAATTCGCCTAGTGGGGGTTAATTAAGTCATTTTAATATTATTGACGTTTTCACTGGAGAATTATATAAAAGATATTTTAGGCGCCGGAATTTCATGAAGTATTTTTTACTTAGAGATAAAAATAAGGTTTATTATATAACTGACATTAAAATATGAGGCGAGGTTAATTGATTGCATTTGATCAAATATAATATAAAGAATTAGTCATACCCAGGATTTACATAATAATGACTATTAACTAGTCATTTAAGTTACTATAGAAGTTTGGAATGGATATAACCATTCCATAATTTAATTGTGCATATACTCTTCATATACTCTCATTTACTATTAAATAGTTTAGTCTAAAAAAACTAAGCTATAATAGAAAATAATAATTTCTAGAAAATAACAATATAGTATTATTGTTAACCTTCATTTTTAACAATTGTAACCAAATCTAGCATATCACGGAAGTGGAAACTCCGTGTTATATTAGAAAATAATATTTAAAACCAGTATACATATGTGGGTATATGTGCGCTTTAATATATGTAACGTTTGTGGCATGAATAATAGGGTAGATGATGTTTTCCAATTAATTGAAAAAGTTAAAAGATATCTTATCACCAATTATTGTAACCAATAAAAAAATGGATAACTTTTAGCTCTACTATTTATACAATTAAAATAATACATATAGAAACTATGATTGCATTATGAACCACATTATTGTCTATATGTTCATGGCATTCTTATATGTTTCTGGTATAGAGCATTAATGTAAACAAAAAGTACAAATGCTACGAAATTGTTAAACAAATTAATTAGGTGTTAATTATAAAAGGATTTATATTAAAAATTGTTTGAAATATAAAATATAATGAATTGATATTTTTTAAAGAACAGTTTGTATGTACCATAAATTTTTTTTATACACGTATATGCCTACACGCATGGTCTTATATTCAAGTGCTTATCAATGATTTATATTAATTATTAATATGATTTTTATTAATTCCAAGTTGTATTTTAATTCTATTATTTCATCAACCATGTAATTATATATATATTATATACAGTTCTTATAATATATTATATTATACCTATTATACTATATCTGCGAAGAGACGGAATCTAACTCATAAATATAAATTAGTTTATATGGTATAAATATATATATGATCTATAAAGATATACACTATACAGTTAATATGTTAGAATATGGTCATATAACACTCAGTAACGATATTAATATCATTAGAACAATCTTTTATAAAACATCAAAATAAGATTTGATTATAACGCATTTCTGAATGTTAATTTCTAATTTTAATATTTAATTTCTTTCAAATAATAAAAAGCTGCTTTATGAAGTTATATGTATAAGTACATATTAACTACTGCAATTGGCATCGTCAGACACTATGTAACTATGCTTGAGTGACGATATATTTTAAGCCATGAGTAATATATCTTTTTATTTCGAAATTATGAAGTTTATTTTTACACTATCGCAGCTGTATATTTACTGCTTGGGTTCATCTTCTTTGCAATATATAGGGATGGGCTTTCACTTCACGAGTCACTGGTTTTGATTTATCTACTTTCGTCTATAAATGAAATTAAAAGTACATAATGTTAACATAGAGCACAAGAAACAAGTATGTATTATCTTATTTCGCAAATCATATTTTAGTCATAACTTCTAGAATACTGAAAAGTAACTTTAAATCTATATCTAGTTAACACAAATACGTTACCGCATATAATTAATCACTTTTACTTTTCTATCATACATTACTTGTAAAGTAGTTTTTTAGCCTACATATTTTATCAACTTAATTCAACAATATGTTTATGTATTACTAAATAGGTAATAATCTATAGTTTTAGTTCATTTCGATTTAAAATGTATTATAATTTCAATTACTATAATATTATAATACAAAATGTATTATATTATAATATTTTAATATGTAATTCACATTATAAAATTATTAAAATTTTAAATAATTGTATTATAAATACATGTTGTTTCAATATGTGTAACCATATTAATGTATATAAGTAACATCATATATTTATTTATTATATATAGTATGCATTATAATCATGTATAATCATATATAATTATATTGTATTATATTATAAATTTTTCCTAATTTCGAGATGGGTTTCCCATCATATGTTACAATATATACAATAGCTATATTATATATTAAAACATACTATACATAGTAATGCATACATTAGTGATAATGAATGTGCATATTATACAATTGTATATCATATAGTCTATAATATACATTGTAATACAATCTCACGGGTTCCGTGCCTGATTAAATACATATGATATGGGATATGAGTATTTATATATAATGTATATATCATATCATTATTATAACAAATGGTCTACCTTCAGTAAATACAATTGGTTATACGAACATATTTCAATAACATTCGCTTTTGAGTTATATTTTTTGTTGTATGCATATCCAATTATTATTTATAATTAACCTTAAACCTTAACAATTGTAACCACTGCAAAGCTGGGAATATAATATATATTATTAATAGTATTATTATTATTATTATTCTTTATATTATTATTATTATTATTATTATTATTATTATTATTATTATTATTATTATTATTATTATTATTATTATTATTATTATTATTATTATTATTATTATTATTATTATTATTATTATTATTATTATTATTATTATTATTATTATTATTATTATTATTATTATTATTATTATTATTATTATTTTTATTATTATTATTATTATTATTATTATTCTTATTCTTATTATTATTATTATTTATTATTTTTATTATTTCTAACATTACCATAATACTATATATATATAGTTTACGTTGCATAACTTATAAACCCATTTAGGAAACAACTATCAAACTTAGAAATAAACACTTAAAGCAAAATGAGGATTCCAATCATATTTCTAGGTCGGTATTTAAATTTTTGTTTAAGATAAGTTTTTAATTTTTGTTTAGATAAATTCTTATTGTAGAAATAAACGCAATATTCATCTACTGAATAAATTATCATTGTTATTACTTTTATAAATATATAAATATATTTGTAAGCGTATAATATACGACGTACATTGCATATATATATATATATATATATATATATATATATATATATATATATATATATATATATATGTGTGTGTGTGTATGCGTATGTATTTTACATATGCATTATTTTAGATAAATAATGTATACAGTAATAAATATAAATTATTAACAATATATGTCAACATTGCAGCCTGCATGATAATAGCTACTCAAGCAAACAAATGTGATCGTTACTCTAAAACTTACAAAAATGATCAGTTCTGGTTAGCTGTGGATACAAACTGCCATTTGTTAGTAAACCAAAATCAATATCAGTAATATCAGTAACATTATCTTAGACGAATATATTAATATCACAGATATATCGTCTGCGTGCCAAACGGCGATAACACACATCGACAAATTGACCAAACGTGCGGTGTATTGTTTTGGAACCAAGAATACAAAACATGCGTGCAGACGGTACCAGACTTCGCCTCTTGCGATGTGGGCGTTACTGTGGTCACTACACAGGGCACCACCGTGAAGCCTGGTTAGTACACTATGCCACTGTGGGCCTGCCTCATGCATCATCAATATACCAGCCAATAACTACATACATATCAACACCTACACATATACACACCCATATATATAACAATATATATCCAAATTACCTACCTACCTAATGATGATACAATGAGATAACGATCTCCCCTTTATACTCATACTTATCCTCATCCTCATCTTCATCATTATCCACTTCACTCTCATACCCATCCTTATTTTCATCCTCATCATCACCCTTATCCCCATCCCACCCTTATCTTCGTACTCATATTCACCTTCATCCCCACACTCACCCTCATACTCATCCTCATCACTACCCTCACTCTCGTTATCACCACTACCCTTACGCTTTCCCTTACCATCAATATTCCCATACCCTACACCACTAACTCCATCCTCATCCTAACTTAAATTAATTTTAAACCGCCACGTAGATGCTTGCGATTACGAGGTAAACCCAAATAATGACCGAGAGTTCAAACCTCGCGATTCTTCATCCGATAATTACCAGAGTTGCGCCGTAAACTTTCACTTCTCTTTAACGGAGTGTACATGCCTGAAGAATACTAACGGTAAACATACTCACTCTTATTCGGTGTATAATATATTTCGCATTACAAACATCGTATAAAATTAATATCACCCTAGCTACGTTTTCTCTCTCTTTCTAACTCTCACTCTCTCACTCTTTCTCTCTTTCTCTCTCTCTCTCTCTCTCTCTCTCTCTCTCTCTCTCTCTCTCTCTCTCTCTCTCTCTTCTCTCTCTCTCTCTCTCTCTCTCTCTCTCTCTCTCTCTTTCTCTCTCTCTCTCCTCACATTATCCACTCTGGTTTTAGCGCCAACAAACACCTGTGATCATCGTTCTTTCCTTAACTTCGACTTCAACGGAGATTTTGCCGATTCATCATGTACAAGAGCATACGCCAAAATTGCTGAGGGTTTCGTCGGATTCGCCGAGTCCATGGGAGAAACTGTAGCGGTGTTCAACGGCAGCGGCTATTTGGACGTAAGCATACTTACATTGATATATATTCTATAACATATATATATATATATATATATATATATATATATATAATACTACATAATAGGAATATATCATATGTTATATAGACATAAATTCAAAAAGTATTACATAATCCAAATTCATTGACATATAGAAATGTATAAATATCACTGCAATTTAATTTAATGATGTAATATATTACATAACCATTTACTCGGTAATAACGAATTATAATTATGAATAATTGATCATAACATAATCTCTTGACTACGTTATTTTCTAGATACCCGTAATGAGAGGTATATTTGGCGGACATTACGTAAAAGAATTTTCAGTTTCTATGTTCTTCCGAACCGACAACTTACATAGTAAGTATTTTCTAAATATAATTCTTTATAATTTAATTTAACATAGTCAAACGTATATTATTTATTACTTTAATTTAATAATCACTAACACCATTACGTTTTAATCATTAATGTAGAATAATGGCGATGCTTTAATATTGTTGTTAACAACGTTACTAATGTTTAAAATTGAATTACATGCACTAAAGAGATGATAATTATGTGCATTAATAGTCAAAATGCTTATATCTAATAGAAACTGACAATTAAAATTAGATATATACGATGGTTCATAGGTTCTATTAACAATAGAATTATTTACATCGAGATGATATTATATAATAGAGAATGCGTATTCTTATAACTCAACGATATCTAATAGGAAATGAATTGCTATTTGATAATGGAAACGTAAATCACTTTACGAGCATAATGTTAGGCTACCTTTCCGATAAAAACCAACTCTCCGGAGCGGTAAAAGTATCCGGTGGTAATGTTCAAAACAAAATTTTCGGAGTAAAAATTCAAATGGTACGTCTTATCATTAATATATTATCATCATTATCATTAATATCTTAAAATATCTAAAATATTATTTCGATAATTTAATTCCGCTCATAAAACATAAAATGAATTATTGTAAACGAAAAATAATTGGCAACTTACGATTTCGGTGAATAGACGAAATCCGTAAAAGAGTGGCAGCATGTAGCCTACGTCTACAATAATGGAGATTTGACCCTAACCATGAATGGACGCGAGAGTGTCACTAGTCACATATTTGGATGTTCGTATATTGAGTTTAACTATGCTAATTCATAAACTTGGCCTATCACTAAATATTTACTTATTAGCTGATTATTTTATAATTGAATCATTGGTATTCTTATTATAATTAATTATATAAAATTTGTTTTATACATTAATTATCAATTTAAAATATGATTTTGATGCGATATTTAAGTGTAGATTATATTTTGTATTACATAACTAATTATTAAATATATATATATATATATATATATATATATATATATATATATATACATATATATAGATATATATACATATATATATATATATATATATATATATATATATATATAATATATAATTGATATAATATCTACACGCAATATATATTTAATATAAATTCTCTCTCAGCAATGAATGCTGGCCACGACGAATACACAATAGATAATATGGACGAACCTTTGTCTCTGGGTGGGCGAAGTAACGGCAATTTCTTCTTCAGCGGAATGATGGACAAGGTCAGTATTGTAACATATAATATGTTACACATCAAGTAATGTACTTATATATATATATATATATATATATATATATATATATATATATATATATATATACAATACTATTGATATTAATAATATTCTAAAGAAATATAATGCATAATTAATAATTCTTAGTAATTTATTATTTATAATTAAAACACTTATAATATATTAATTAATATTTTATTTAATATATTTACAGTTCAGAGTTTTCAAACGAGCTTTGTCTAAGAAAGAAATCATATCTTTATCGCTTGGCACATTTTAAAAATGGACATTATAATTCCCAAGGAAAATTATATTATCATAAATTGGTGAACTTTACAAATTGACTACGTTGTCCTTTACTCTGACAGAGTATTTATTCACATGAATAAATATATTCAAACTATATTAGTATTACTCTAATCAAATTAATTATTTTATTTAGACAACAAATTTAATTTAATTATAAATTTATATGAAAGTTTATAAATAATTTACTATATCAATATATGTATATATATATATATATATATATATATAGTTTTGGCTCAGAAGAGTGTTAAAGAGTGTCAACTAATCAAATATATTAAATCAAACCATCTAGTTCTTCATAGAAAACCACTATCAAACAACATGACTTCTTTAATAGTAGACATTCTGATTATTGTCTAAGATACCCTGAATATACCTAGCTCGTCAATTAAAATACAAATATCGGAGGGCCATCTATCTATATATATAGATAGATAACTACGAATAAAATGATAAATCCAAAATTATAGTTATTGTCGAGTTTTTTTTATTCGACATTTTTCATATTGTCTGAACTATAAAACATAACCATAATATTAATTATATATTTATTAGTATTAATAATTTGTCATTAATGTCGAGTGCATGAATGACGTACGGGTATTGGTTTCTCCATAATATTGTTATCTTGATCCATAGATAATACAGAGGTGCAGTCACTTATACGTGAATAGTAATTTACTATCCAGCAAAATATCTTCGCTAAACTATATATGTTTATCGTGGTAATGTTATAAAATATATTACCTGCAAATTCGCCTTGTCACTATTCATAAGTTTAGAATGATAACGTTAGGAAACGTTTGGTAGATTGTGATAGATTACGTATGTCCTTCACGATCTTTCATCTGCTGCTTTTAGTGGTTAATTGAGAAATTTCAATATTGACAAATTTCACAGTGCAATATGGGGTAATATGATTACCTTAACTGGAACAGAGCAGATGTCATCTATATAAATTTTAATTTTCTAAATCTGATATATCGATATTTGCAATTAAACGTTTTAAAGAATATGCATTTATGTGCATATGTCAGTTGTTTGGTTTAAATCATCATATTCCTTCCTCGTGTGGTAGAAAAAAGCTGCACTATTATATGTATTAACCAAGCTTTTAATTATTCTGTTAATCATGAATTGTGGTAATTACCTATAATGTAATAATCAACCCAAAGCTGTTATCTACACTGTAAAAAGGAGGGTACAGCGATACCAATTTTTAAGGTACATAAGATATAAAAACACTTGATTTTTATCATGTACTCAACACATGGATTACGAATTAATATAGTATTATAGTATGCTAGATTTAAAATGATGATTATAGGATACGCATCTATTCATTTGTAGGGTACACCAATAATAATTGTTAGGGTAAAAAGGTTTGAAAATATATATTTTGTTGAGTGTAACCTAATATTATATTTATTAGTTAATAACATAATTGGTTACGTATATGTTAATATTAATTATAACGATATGTATATAGTATATTATATATATATTTATATATATATACTATATATATATACTATATATATACTATATATATATATATAAATGCATAGAAAAGTTAGTTACCTCTACACCTACCTAAGTTGTTACATGCTTATAATAGCACCCCACATTCAACAACTGGTTATTCACAATTTATGTTATAGTTCGGAAGATAGGAGAAGTTACCGATCGATAGCAGACTATAAATGATCGATATTAATACTGGTAATGATTGGATAAGCGAAACCAATGGGAACGTGAGTAAATTAATTTGAAATTAGTATAGTAGAGTTCAGAAAATAGAGTTTAGAAAATGTAGTTTGGAAATCTGGGGCAAATTTCTTTTTAAGGGGGGATATTATAGTGTATAGTGTTATGGTAACTTGTTGATGTCTGAGATGACGTAATTCTTGATTGCACATTGTACGTTATATATAGTTTAACGTAGTTATGTGCGAGGAACCAATGAAGCGTGAAGTACCGCATTGTCGTGGATAAACCAGTGTCCACTACTTATTGATCGGTAATACCTGCTATCTTTACGGTTATTGTCTTTATGATTGTTTGTATATTACTACTATCATCCCATGTTTATGTTTATATTTTGTCACCCCACGTTAAGGTTTATACTAATAAAGAAAAGCATACTAAGAGAATTTATCATACAACATACATATATAAATATATATATATATATATATATATATATATATATTATGATAAATATGTGTATAATTTATATATGCGGAATTACACCTCATAATTTTAATTCAGAAAATTGTAATTATATTAATAAATAATACTTATCTATAATATTATGAATTTATTATCTTATATACGACAACGGAATATAGTTCACACCAATAGTACGTTTGTAATACATAATGTTGTCGTGTACAATGTACACTATACATCACAATTAACGTTACAATGATTGAAACATGGTCATTAACATGGTCGTTAAATGTACTGATAATATAATAAATAATATAATTTAGATGCTTATTTGTTAAATTACATTATATAGATGTATACATAGCAGGTACTATACAATGTCCAATATATCATTTATATATATCCACATACACTTCGCTATTACATATACAATAATGTATTTGATATTAATAATTTAATAAATAATAAATATATAAATAATATTTATATTATTATAATATTTATATTTATTTATTTTCATTATAACAGAACACATTAATTCTTTTATTATTTATATATTAATATTAGTAGAATTCTGGATCATACCATGTCTGTTTTAACGAATAAATATTATAATAAAAATCATATATTTATAAAAATATTTCTATTTAATATGAATTTACATATATTGTGTTACTATTATAAAATATCCCAAATATATGCATGTTTCTTATATTACTAATATCATTGGTTTATTACAAATTAAATTTGTAATTATATATGATTATGTTATGTAAATTATCTCGAGTAATTGCAGTTAAATTATATTCATATTTGTTATTTGTTATTTTTATTTAAATACTCATTTCTATATATTAGATTGAAAATATGTAGATATTACTTTATATTATAATTTATTTAGTATTACTTATTGGCTGTATCATAATAATTTATGTACATAACTAATTATAAAACATAAATTCAATTAACAATGATATGAATATAATATCACATATAGGAACATAAGCTATACTCAATATTAACTACAATTATCTTGAATTTTATTGTAGGTAATCACATTTAGAGAGATGTATAGAGTGGTAGACTAAAATATGTATAGGGGAGGGTATCATGAGAATAATATGGAGAGGGCGGTGGCAAGGAAGGATATATGTAAAGGGTGATAGAGAGGGAGGGGAAGAGGGAGAGCGATATGGAGAGGGAGAGGGAGATGGAGAGGTGTGTAGTTCTCCTTTATATACGATTATTAGATAGTTATTATTAATTATTATTAATATTATTATAATTATTACAATAATATTATATACTATAATGTATGTGATATATTATCCATTTATTAAATATAAATTAATTTAATAATATAGGATTTATTATATTATATCTAATATAATTATTATTATAATATAATAAGTAATATGTTATTCATAATCACACATGTATATATATATATATATATATATATATATATATATAATACTAACAAATTTGGTATACGTTGTATCAATGAATGTTTTCAATTTTACAATAAGCATCACACGTACTTTTTACACAACGCACGCAATAAAAATATAAAAATAAAATATTTGTAGTCTATTCTAATTATGGTTGTGATTATTCTAATTATTTATTATATACGTATTCTCGTATATAATATTAGGGTACATAAAACAATTGTGCATTTTCGAACATAATTGCACCCTAAAAAATAGTATTGGTGTACCCTAAAAATGAATCATTGCTTACCCTAATTGATTTTTTAATCATTAGCCTAATTAGAGTACAATACAAATATTTTGCGTTTTTTGTGTCTACTGTACCCTAAAAATGTGCCCTTCTATACCCTAATTGTTTACAGTGTTGATGATGACATTTGATTACAATCAATATACGTTAGACGACATCCGGCAAAAAAAAACTCTTGGCTGGAATAGAAATGTTACATACTCACCATAAGATCGTTTAGATTTATGCCAAATCTAATAGTATTGCAATATATAAATATTCATATAATATATATTATATAATAATTTATAAGATATCATATTTAATATGATGTTATATTCGACAATGGATCACACGTATATTGTATACAACCTTACAATGTGTTCTTGATTAGTATACATTGGAAAATTATATTGCAAATTATTTTCGCTTTAACAATACATAGATATGGATTTTAGAGTTTAGTTACTTGGTTAATGTAATTCCCTGATCATTTAAATGAGATACATTAAGATGCTAGGAAAATTAATAGAATAATTTTGTAGCTGATTAGACATCCTATTGAGAATCATAAAACTATTGGTATCATACTTGGATGACACGATTTTTAGTTCCATCTCATTGTTCCAGAAAGAGAGTTCATGCTGATAGATAATAAGTAATTTACTCGATACGTTGAATTTTATTAAATTGATAGGATGCATTCCATTTAAAATATCACCAATGATGCCAAAGTTGCAATATTTCGATTTATTGTGATGGTATTCTATCGAAAGATTTTACCATATCAATATGATATATCACATGCACGTAATTTATCAATTTTATTACAGAGGTTGCGATAGAGTATTTAAAGTTGCAGTTGAGTGCAGTTGAAGAATTTTAGAGAAAATAAATGATAACTGGATGCATAACTCAATTTAAAATAATTTTATAGAGGTTTTAGTCAAGTGGACAGAAAATATATTAAATTTACTTTGTAATTTACACATACATTTCCGAGTGATATGTATACTATTGTTAATATATTTGTAAATTCAGAAAAATATTGTGCATTCCGCATATTATTGATAATTATTATATCAATATCATAAATAATATAAATGTTATATCAATTAATCTTATATTATATGAGTATTAAATTTGCTTAGCAATTTGAAATATAACTTATAAAATATATAAGTTAAAAAGATACCTCTTATTATTTATTAGATTATGTCTCTACGTTTAGACCTAGCCCATATTATAATATGGAAATCTTTGGTAATAACATTCAATGACATTAGAAACAATATTTTAAAATAATATATTCAAGTATAAATTCTAGTAATTTCAAATTATTAATTTATACATGCAAAGATTTAAAAATGTTGTATGTGGAATATCTGGAGGTGTTGATAGTGCCGTGTCAGCTATTTTGCTCCAAAAAAAAGGTAAGAAATATTACAATATAATTATATTAATTATGTATACTGTCGTGTCCAATTTTGTCACCTATAAATCACTTAATATATTATTTAATTATATATATGTGAATATTATTTGTATAACTGAGTATAGAAATATATATATGAGTATATGATATTACTTCATATTATACTATATATGATACAAATATCATATTTATATCATATTTAACAAATTATTGTAGTTTTAAAGTGCTTTTGTAAATTAATACATCACATATCTTTATACAAATTATTTAAATAATTTATATTGAAAATCATTGACATCTTATAAAAAATGTTTTTATTGTCTTAGAAATAATGTTACATTATAAATTCATGTTTATCATGTTTTGCATTATATAATTACATATGACCCTATGAACATTTACCTTAAATTGATTTATATATGCAAAACATTCTTGGAATTGGGATTTCAATATTATAAAATGAATTATATATATATAATATATATAGATCTATATTGATTATGCTGAATTACAATTTAATTGGCATATTATATACTAAATATTATTATATAATATAGTATATATCTATTATAATATATTATAATTTGTAGCAATTAAATTATGTGAGAAGATTAATCGAAATATATAAAAACCCAATATTATTATTGATTTATAACATAAATCATAACATATATATTTACTATCATTAATTACAATTAAATGTGGAATCATGAAGATTATTGATTAGGTTTCAATGTTATCGGTGCATACATGAAGAACTGGGAGCCTGCCGACGAAATGGACGCATGTACATCGGATCAAGAAGCCGACGATGCTGCCTACGTCTGCGATCGCCTCGGCATCGAACTTCATCGCGTCAATTTCGTCAAGGACTACTGGAATGGAGTGTTCGAGTTAGTCTAAGGTAAATGAATGGAAAGGATTCATTTATTTATTAATATTAGACCTCAATAATAATAGCATCATCTACTTAGTGTATTAGGAAAACATTAACATAGATATAATTACGTAAACATTAATAAGAACAAATTAGGTTTCCAAAACATTCCAAAATCTTCAGGAACATCTCGTAGAACAACTATTATTAGATTGATTTCGGAGATCTACAGGAATGTTGTTCCATTCACTTGGAGCAGCCACTATGAAGTGCTGTGAGTTGGTAATACGACCATAAGCTGGGTAGTAAGCCTTAGTTTTACTGATAGCCAATGGAATAACTTCATATCTAGTAGTAATATCGTCAATGGAACATCTCGGAATGTTATAAAGCCAACATACACACTGCCCGTGTATTATTTAAGTGGCAGATTGTGAGAGGTAAGTTAATTAACAGGGAATTACTTTAATCTAACCTTGCCAGTACAAAGAGATTGAATTCATTCTTTTATAAGATAAAAGATAATAAATAACATATCATTCGAATATTAAAGAGGTTACATGTATTACAAATGATAATTTAGATTCTTGTGATTTAACAGTTCGAGAGAGTTCGCACGAAGAGGAGTTCATTGTAATTGAAAGTTCAAATATATTTAAGGGTGTTATTTAGAAAATATAGTGGCTTCTATTTTAAATAGATTTAGATTTAAACCTAGATAGAGTGGAGTTATCTATTTTACCAGGAAGTTCACAGTATATTTGGAGATCGTCTGCATAAATATGAAATTTAAATTTGAAGAAATGAAATGAGATAGATGAGTTAGGAAGTAATATATTATGAACAAACGGGGGTCTAGGACAGACCCTTGCAGAACATCATTTGTAATGCATATAGTGATGAAACTCGTTGAATTTATCAATGTATGTTAGATGTATGGTTAGATATGTATAATATGAACCAATCAAGGAGAGACAAGCGTAGATCAAATACCATGTCGATGAGTAATTAGATATAGAGATATGGAATGAGGAGATGGAAGATGATCCAAGAATCTAGGAATTCTATTAGTAATTTGAGAGATATATGCAGAATTATCTTGAGTATATGGGTTTATGGTACATAAATACATCTTTATAAGTAAGTTTAATGAGCAAAATTAAATTCCTACTCTATAGAGGTTCCTTTAGTTTGAGAATATAAAGATTGTGTTCTTTGTCAGATTATTTCAAGTTTACGTAGTTCATGTTTATATTCAATAGCTTATATAATACAATATGTATGTTATATATTTTTAATTGAAATTGAAATATTTATATTACTAGAATAAATGTAATAAAAAAATACATTTTGATATTGTAACCAATGTTACTAGTTTAATATTTCCAAAATCCCTTACCACCCCTACATCCATTACCTTTTGACTGTTACAACCACTCAGAGACCTGATTGAGGGTTACAGACGTGGAATCAGCCCAAACCCCGATGTGCTGTGCAATAAATACATCAAGTTTGGAGCGTTTCATCGGTACGCTTTTGAACGGCTTGGAGCCGATGCCGTTGCTATGGGTCACTATGCTCGCAGCAGCGCCGGAAGCTTCCTCGATAACTTGCAACGTTAGATTCTCCTGCCGGCCAACGCTCCGGATTCATTTACCGATGGCCAACCTAGTATATGCCACGTTAAGCGAAATATGCCATGTTATCAGCCAGTAGTGGTCGTATTTGCAACTTATAATTTTGCAATCCGTTTTATGCCAACTATTCCCACCTTTTGGCCAGCGGGACAAGACGTGCATCTTCTGCGTTCGGTAGACCCGGCCAAAGATCAGACGCTGTTCCTGAGCCAGATCTCGCAGGCGTCCTTACGACGAACCATGTTCCCTATTGGTGAATTGTTGAAACCTCGGGTGAAGGACATCGCTCGGGCGGCCGGTCTAAATCGCATTGCAGACAAGAAGGAGGTTAGATAAGAGTTCACAAATGTTTGTGATTCTTGGTACATGCTTCAATTGTAATAATTAACTAAATCTAGCCTAGAATTGATTTCATTGGCATATTGTCATTTTTTTGTTTTAAAAATTCATTTTAAAATTATTATAATATTCATTTTGTTTAATTAAAAGTTCAATTCACTTGATATTATTAATTTGTAACCTTTTTATTAAATTGTGAGATTTTCATTAATATATTTATTTTGGCAGAGTGCTGGCATATGCTTCATCGGAAGGAGGAACTTCCAGAAATTTATATCGGATGTTATTTTTATGATGTTAAGATTTGTTGGATTTATAGATTGAAAGAAATATATTTATTAATCAATTCATAATATAAACTTAATATATCATTTTTACATATATTGATTTTATCAATTAATTTTAAATGCAAATTATTTCTAGAGCATTTAATATTTTATTAATTTTTATATTTAAATTCCTCCAAATACCCAAAGTAGCTTTGCTTTACAAACTGTAAATCTATTTTAAATACTCCGTATTTCTATTCTGAACACGCGATGATTTCATCCTTTGTTGCCCCGCCAGTACATCGATCCCGCACCTGGTGACTTCATTGATGTTGAGACCGGACAAGTGGTTGGCAAGCATTCAGGTTTACCGACTTTCTAATCAATCTACTGCAAAATCATAAAACGTAAGAATTTTAAGCAATCTTGATTATAACTTAATAATTATATAATATTGATAAAAACTACGAGAGGTAATGACCGAGGTAATACTAATAGTTAGATAAATCCAGTTTTAATTTAATTAATTCGAAAGGTTAAAAATTAAATATTATGAGGAATGTTTACTTCATTAATTAAATACATCTGATCTTAAATAATGAAATACTAAATTCACTTAGGGATTCATTATTGGACCCTGGGACAACGAATACATTTAGGAGGATTAGATGTTGCTTACTTTGTTTCCAAAATTCTACCTGAATCTAAATTAATCTTAGTGGTTAGTTTGTTAACATTTTTTTAAAACTAATCAAATATGGAAATTAATAATATAGACCTAAGTCTGTTTTAATAGACTTAGGCTGCGGTCATACAGAAAAATGTATTAAATTGGATTTAAAGAATTACATTTGAATTTGTATCTCTCGTATAGCCAGCGAGTGCTAAATGTATTCTGATTAATAAAAACAATGGTGGAGATGTTGAATAACTCATGATTTACAATTACTATGATGACCACAGATAGAAAAATAAATATATTGTGAATATCACAAATCGACATAACCATAATCTATAAATTTAGGTGCATTTTCACAATGACAATAGCAAATCATTAATAAACAAATATTATATTTAAATATACAGATATACATTATTATTTAGATTATCTTTAGGAAATTATGTATTTATGTATTAATTAAGTAATTCCAAATAAATATTGTAACATATCATATTCATATCTATATATTTTTTTAGAATATATATAAAATAATTATCTAATATATAATATTTACATTTGATATATTATTAAAGTTTTATTAATTAATTAATACAATTTTAGATACAAATACATAATATAATATGATACATAAATTCTATATTTAAATACTAATCACGAAATGTAGACAATATTACAATTACATATTTAATAAATACTTTTTAATATGTTATTACTGTTGACAACCAGCATTCTATTTATTTTAAGATATTAAAGTAGATATTGGCTAGTCTATAAATAAGTATCTGCTTATTATTTGGAGTACCTAATAGTGTATTATGCAATATCTATTAATAGAATTATAATTGGCTGTTAAAATGACATATACCACTATATACTATATTATTTGTAAGTATATGGTCAAGTACCCTACTATTGTTACTTCTAGTTGAATTATTGCAGTTAAACACCAATATATATCCAGAACAGTTTATATGGGTTATAATGAACAATATCATCAGTATATAAACATTTCATTAGCATCTCATAATATACAAATCTACCAAAGACTTTTGATTATTTATTTTAACTAAGAAGTAGGATTAGGAAAACCATAATTTATTTTTAAAATCATGAGGAAATTTACAATATGTGGAATATATTCTCATTTTGGTAGTTACTTAATGGACTGGTCTTTATATATATTTAATACTTACTCAATGGACTGGTCTTTATATATATTTAATACTTACTCAATGGACTGGTCTTTATATATATTTAATACTTACTTAATGGACTGGTCTTTATATATATTTAATACTTACTTAATGGACTGGTCTTTATATATATTTAATACTTACTCAATGGACTGGTCTTTATATATATTTAATAGTTACTCAATGGACTGGTCTTTATTTATATTTAATACTTACTAAATGGACTGGTCTTTATATATATTTAATACTTACTCAATGGACTGGTCTTTATATATATTTAATACTTACTTAATGGACTGGTCTTTATATATATTTAATACTTACTTAATGGACTGGTCTTTATATATATTTAATACTTACTCAATGGACTGGTCTTTATATATATTTAATACTTACTTAATGGACTGGTCTTTATATATATTTAATACTTACTCAATGGACTGGTCTTTATATATATTTAATACTTACTCAATGGACTGGTCTTTATATATATTTAATACTTACTCAATGGACTGGTCTTTATATATATTTAATACTTACTTAATGGACTGGTCTTTATATATATTTAATACTTACTTAATGGACTGGTCTTTATATATATTTAATACTTACTCAATGGACTGGTCTTTATATATATTTAATAGTTACTCAATGGACTGGTCTTTATTTATATTTAATACTTACTAAATGGACTGGTCTTTATATATATTTAATACTTACTAAATGGACTGGTCTTTATATATATTTAATACTTACTCAATGGACTGGTCTTTATATATATTTAATACTTACTCAATGGACTGGTCTTTATTTATATTTAATACTTACTAAATGGACTGGTCTTTATATATATTTAATACTTACTAAATGGACTGGTCTTTATATATATTTAATACTTACTCAATGGACTGGTCTTT
This sequence comes from Osedax frankpressi, assembly GCA_964035775.1. Taxonomy (NCBI): domain Eukaryota; kingdom Metazoa; phylum Annelida; class Polychaeta; order Sabellida; family Siboglinidae; genus Osedax; species Osedax frankpressi. The sequence continues at coordinate 19,038,673 of OZ038312.1, read as the reverse complement.
ATATATATTTAATACTTACTCAATGGACTGGTCTTTATATATATTTAATACTTACTCAATGGACTGGTCTTTATATATATTTAATACTTACTCAATGGACTGGTCTTTATATATATTTAATACTTACTCAATGGACTGGTCTTTATATATATTTAATACTTACTCGATGGACTGGTTTTTATATATATTTAATACTTACTCGATGGACTGGTCTTTATATATATTTAATACTTACTTAATGGACTGGTCTTTATATATATTTAATACTTACTCAATGGACTGGTCTTTATATATATTTAATACTTACTTAATGGACTGGTCTTTATATATATTTAATACTTACTCAATGGACTGGTCTTTATATATATTTAATAGTTACTCAATGGACTGGTCTTTATTTATATTTAATACTTACTAAATGGACTGGTCTTTATATATATTTAATACTTACTAAATGGACTGGTCTTTATATATATTTAATACTTACTCAATGGACTGGTCTTTATATATATTTAATACTTACTCAATGGACTGGTCTTTATTTATATTTAATACTTACTAAATGGACTGGTCTTTATATATATTTAATACTTACTAAATGGACTGGTCTTTATATATATTTAATACTTACTCAATGGACTGGTCTTTATATATATTTAATACTTACTCAATGGACTGGTCTTTATATATATTTAATACTTACTCAATGGACTGGTCTTTATATATATTTAATACTTACTTAATGGACTGGTCTTTATATATATTTAATACTTACTCAATGGACTGGTCTTTATATATATTTAATACTTACTCAATGGACTGGTCTATATATATATTTAATACTTACTCAATGGACTGGTCTTTAAATATATTTAATACTTACTTAATGGACTGGTCTTTATATATATTTAATACTTACTCAATGGACTGGTCTTTATATATATTTAATACTTACTCAATGGACTGGTCTTTATATATATTTAATACTTACTTAATGGACTGGTCTTTATATATATTTAATACTTACTTAATGGACTGGTCTTTATATATATTTAATACTTACTTAATGGACTGGTCTTTATATATATTTAATACTTACTTAATGGACTGGTCTTTATATATATTTAATACTTACTTAATGGACTGGTATTTATATATATTTAATACTTACTCAATGGACTGGTATTTATATATATTTAATACTTACTCAATGGACTGGTATTTATATATATTTAATACTTACTCAATGGACTGGTATTTATATATATTTAATACTTACTCAATGGACTGGTCTTTATATATATTTAATACTTACTCAATGGACTGGTATTTATATATATTTAATACTTACTCAATGGACTGGTATTTATATATATTTAATACTTACTCAATGGACTGGTATTTATATATATTTAATACTTACTCAATGGACTGGTATTTATATATATTTAATACTTACTCAATGGACTGGTCTTTATATATATTTAATACTTACTCAATGGACTGGTCTTTATATATATTTAATACTTACTCAATGGACTGGTCTTTATATATATTTAATACTTACTCAATGGACTGGTCTTTATATATATTTAATACTTACTCAATGGACTGGTCTTTATATATATTTAATACTTACTCAATGGACTGGTCTTTATATATATTTATTACTTACTCAATGGACTGGTCTTTATATATATTTAATACTTACTCAATGGACTGGTCTTTATATATATTTAATACTTACTTAATGGACTGGTCTTTATATATATTTAATACTTACTTAATGGACTGGTCTTTATATATATTTAATACTTACTTAATGGACTGGTCTTTATATATATTTAATACTTACTTAATGGACTGGTCTTTATATATATTTAATACTTACTTAATGGACTGGTATTTATATATATTTAATACTTACTCAATGGACTGGTATTTATATATAATTAATACTTACTCAATGGACTGGTATTTATATATATTTAATACTTACTCAATGGACTGGTATTTATATATATTTAATACTTACTCAATGGACTGGTCTTTATATATATTTAATGCTTACTCGATGGACTGGTCTTTATATATATTTAATACTTACTCGATGGACTGGTCTTTATATATATTTAATACTTACTCGATGGACTGGTTTTTATATATATTTAATACTTACTCGATGGACTGGTCTTTATATATATTTAATACTTACTCAATGGACTGGTCTTTATATATATTTAATACTTACTCAATGGACTGGTCTTTATATATATTTAATACTTACTTAATGGACTGGTCTTTATATATATTTAATACTTACTCAATGGACTGGTCTTTATATATATTTAATACTTACTTAATGGACTGGTCTTTATATATATTTAATACTTACTCAATGGACTGGTCTTTATATATATTTAATACTTACTTAATGGACTGGTCTTTATATATATTTAATACTTACTTAATGGACTGGTCTTTATATATATTTAATACTTACTCAATGGACTGGTCTTTATATATATTTAATACTTACTTAATGGACTGGTCTTTATATATATTTAATACTTACTCAATGGACTGGTCTTTATATATATTTAATACTTACTTAATGGACTGGTCTTTATATATATTTAATACTTACTCAATGGACTGGTCTTTATATATATTTAATACTTACTCAATGGACTGATCTTTATATATATTTAATACTTACTCAATGGACTGGTCTTTATATATATGTAATACTTACTTAATGGACTGGTCTTTATATATATTTAATACTTACTCAATGGACTGGTCTTTATATATATTTAATACTTACTCAATGGACTGGTCTTTATATATATTTAATACTTACTTAATGGACTGGTCTTTATATATATTTAATACTTACTCAATGGACTGGTCTTTATATATATTTAATACTTACTCAATGGACTGGTCTTTATATATATTTAATACTTACTTAATGGACTGGTCTTTATATATATTTAATACTTACTTAATGGACTGGTCTTTATATATATTTAATACTTACTTAATGGACTGGTCTTTATATATATTTAATACTTACTTAATGGACTGGTCTTTATATATATTTAATACTTACTTAATGGACTGGTATTTATATATATTTAATACTTACTCAATGGACTGGTATTTATATATATTTAATACTTACTCAATGGACTGGTATTTATATATATTTAATACTTACTCAATGGACTGGTATTTATATATATTTAATACTTACTCAATGGACTGGTCTTTATATATATTTAATACTTACTCAATGGACTGGTATTTATATATATTTAATACTTACTCAATGGACTGGTATTTATATATATTTAATACTTACTCAATGGACTGGTATTTATATATATTTAATACTTACTCAATGGACTGGTATTTATATATATTTAATACTTACTCAATGGACTGGTCTTTATATATATTTAATACTTACTCAATGGACTGGTATTTATATATATTTAATACTTACTCAATGGACTGGTATTTATATATATTTAATACTTACTCAATGGACTGGTATTTATATATATTTAATACTTACTCAATGGACTGGTCTTTATATATATTTAATACTTACTCAATGGACTGGTCTTTATATATATTTAATACTTACTCAATGGACTGGTCTTTATATATATTTAATACTTACTCAATGGACTGGTCTTTATATATATTTAATACTTACTCAATAGACTGGTCTTTATATATATTTATTACTTACTCAATGGACTGGTCTTTATATATATTTAATACTTACTTAATGGACTGGTCTTTATATATATTTAATACTTACTGACAATAGTTCTAAAGGTGACAGGTGACATATAATCAGCATCTCGCAGGAAAACCAAATACTCTTCATTTTGTTAAATATTTAATTTAAAAAAAATTATAAAAATATAACGTTTATATATTGTATTGGGTATAAAGAAATGTTATGTGTAAAATGAGCAACTATTCAATCATAATATGTAATGTATACTTTGATACACAATCAATCTTACAATATTATAATTGAGATATATTTATACATAAAATATATTTGATCTATTTGGTATATTTACATATAGAATAAACACATGTATGTTATACGAATTTCATGATATTTTAAAATATTGATATATCAAAATGTATTAATTTACTATTTAACATAAATAATAAAGGTATTTTTTAAAATATAGAGATATAAGACTCTATATATATATCACAAAATGATATAAAATTGCCAATAAATTATATATAATTCATTTATAAAAAGATTAACAATTGCAAATTAAATCATGATTTATATAACCCTATTAGTTTATATATTAAGTGCATATTATATAGTTGAAGAAAACTAACCTAAACACATATCAACATTTATAAAGTTGAAATGTGTCCAAATCACATCAGAATTAGCAATAATATATTTCACTCGGATGTTTTGTGTTCAAATTTGAACACCAATGAACAAACTATCATTTTTATTATATTACTTTTAATCCTCCAATCGGTTACATTTATATGTTATAATATGATTTAACTAGTAATACAAATAACATACAGATCTATATTTATTATTGAATTTAATTATTTACTAAAGAGATATATAAATTGTAATAATGCCTTATTTTCTTTTTGCATTCATCCTAAAATAAACCAGAAATCATTATTTTTTACATATTTTGAAAATCTGACCTATTTAACATTTTTACTAGTAGAACTTACTAATTACTATGTCTCCGTTCTAATTATCATCATTAATACATGCCCGCCTCATCAGGCAAAGGGGACACACCATCCTTCTCTGTACTTCCGGACGCTGCGAATGGATTGCGCCCATTGGATCGCTCCCTATCATCCGGTAGTCGGGAACCGACTCTCCTTTCGGTTTCAGCACACCCACGAGCCGACTCCGTGCGTCATCCTCGCTGCGGACCCGACTTCCGACGGAGTTGGCCACCAACTGACCGTGCGGCTCGAGAACCCGCTGAGAGCCCTCAACCTGGGCCAGTATGCGGTGTTGTACAGCGGTCAAGAATGCCTCGGTGGTGCTCGTATTCTCGACAATGGGAAATCGCAATACGAACTACAGACCGATTAATGTGCGTTGCCATATTGCATAATAAAATATATTTTAAATCTTTAAGATGTATAATATATACATAATTCTATTGTCTATATTCTATATATATACAATAGAGCATTACAAATCTCAGCCACCTCTTTTGATCCCACTTTTAAAGTAGAGTTTAAAGTAGTACCTACCCAGAAGTTTTTGATCTACGATTACTACGTCCAGCCAAATTTCCGAAGCTCGGCCAAAATTTTGGAATTTAAAAAAATTCTTCCCCCTAGAAAAATGTCTATACCGAGAAATCTGGGATTCTAGAACCATCATTCAGTTTATATGGAGAGATAGCTATCTTGGTTATTTTAGAAGTAAACAAGTTTTAGCCAAGTATGACCTCGTATTTGTACAAATGAGATGGACTTTCTTTTTCGAAATTAGTTTACATTCGATATACTTAATCTACTTAACTAATGAAATTGGTATTTTTCAAATAGATTTTCTATTACCCTTCTCCGACTAGTATATAATACGGGAAGATGAAAAAAGATGAAAATAATTTAATCAGTATAATAAATTAAGTATTCAAAAATGTAAAACATAATTATAGTTTATGTACATTGCCTAACATTAAATTTATTTTAATTTATTCAAAAACACCCAAACACATGCCTCATAGTATATGTAAGTATATAGTATTATAGTATATATTAGTAGCCTAACATTAAATTTATTTTAATTTATTCAAAAACACCCAAATATATGCCTCATAATATATAGTATATATAACACAGCTACCATTAGTATTTAGTAAATTAGTGCATTGTGTAGTGTCACTTTATGGTATAGTAGCCCAGTCAAGTTTAAACATTTATATGCTAAGGGTGACACTAACTTTGCTCATTAGTATCATATGATTGCAAGCTTGTGCAGTTCATATATCCTACATGTCGGGGGGTTATGTCAAAGTAGTGAAGCCTAATTCAATTCATATATCGGAATTTAACTATATAGCATTATACAATACATACATTTTAATTCACTTTTACATTAGCATAAAGTATAAAGTAGGAATACCTACATACGCATATAGAGATTGCGAGCATGGAGTGTTTTTTTGGAATATTATATATTCATCCAGTAATCGAACATGAGAACTGAGGTGCTGGTAGGAGTTTTTAAAATTCACTGTTAAGAATTTTAAAAATAAAAGTTTGCTTTTTGGGTTTAATTTCGGGTTTGGTTCTATGTTTTTTTAAATTAAATTTGAATAAATTGTATGTTATGTTATCTTCATACAGTAATTATAATATTTGATTAACAATCTTATGCTAAACTTTATTTATATTATAAATATATGTTATATTATATTGGTTTCTGATTTTGTTCAGTGTGGATTTTTGTATTTAAATCAAATAAATTATATACATCCAACGATATATAATTTATAAAATTAAATATCCAATATCTGTAGTCTGCTGATACAGAGGCATGTTTAAATATAATTAAATGCACCCACCATTAACTCACTGTAAATAGCATGCATTGAATATAATTATAAAACTAATTATTCTTCACTATAATTATTAATATATATTTTTACTATAATTTATATGTACCGGTATTCCGACTTAATATTTATTGATTGCAATCCGCAATATATTTCGCTTGTATTGTGTAATAATATGGGATAAAATACTTATATATGTATTGGATTAAATCTATATCAAAATAAGTATAATGCAAAATTAATATAATTTGAAATACAAATACCCTAATATAAATGTAATTAATAAATACCAGAAATCTAGATGTTAATATTAATACAATAAAGTGTACAATGTACACTGTACATTGTTGTAAAATATTTCTATAGGTTGTTGTATAATGTACAACAACCTATAGAAATATTTTATAAAAATGAAGTATAATATTACATATGTCAAGCGTTTTACTCATAAGTACTCTGTTTTTAAAAGCATGTATGTTTAAAGTATGTGCTTATCGAAATTGAATATAGATCGATTTATTAAAAAATAAGAAATGTACTCATATAATACAATATCATTAAATAAATAAATAAATAATAAAATATTAATAAATAATTAAATAAATATCATTAATTGGAAATATAAGAAGTTTAAATTTTCAAAGAAATATATAAATTAAAAATAATAAGTGAACAAACTTATAATGAAGTATAAATACGAATAATAAAAAGTGATACTTATTGAAATAGAAGAAGTATATATACGAATATTAGTATATATAATTATACAAATTTACGTAAACAATTTTAAAACATGCACTTATTTAGCAATTAAGATTATCTTTTTATTAATATATATATATAAATATATATATATATATATATATATATATATAAATTTATAAGAATACTTAGGTAACTCTGTTAGTAATAACATTATATAATATGCTAGATCTACAAAATAATAGCAATCCCATTGAAACAAAATTAGGACATTGTCTTCTATTTCGATGAAAAAAGATGAATAAAACAAATGAAATTCCTGAGACTAGTAAAATACAATTTTCGCCTATTCTAAAGATATATAAAATTACATACACATTACTCTAGATATGGTAAAGAAAGTCGGTAATATAACGGTGGACATGGAAATTTCATATGCGGAAAGAGAAAAACGATCGCATCCAATAGATCGTGGATATTCTTGGGCTATTCTCACCGGTAATCTCAATATTCTGTGAATATTATGTAAGCTTATGATTTATTGTATACATAAATAATATGATTAAATCCAGAACACGATATTTATAACATATAATATAGAACATAAAACATTATGTAATTAATGTATTATTATAATTATCTTATATGTATACCAAAGCAAATAAATATATACAAATTATAACAATAACTATTTTAAAACACCCTTGAAATCGAAACACCTGCTTTTAGGGTGTATAAATTTCAACTATATATAACATAATATTGTTAGTTTTAATATTATAATTTGGATATTTTAATTAAATGCGATATACTTCGTGAATATCTTTATATGATATTATTGTATTGATAATGGTTGTCGATTTATAAATTTTAGTATTTATTGATGCATAATGTAATAATATGTAAAAACGTATACACACTCCATCTAATGTTATTTTTATAAAAATAGATTATTTTATATTTTGTTTGAAAAATATTTGTTATATTTGTTATATTTATATATAATATCTAATCTGTATTTTCCAATAAAATCTATCATATTAATGTATTTAGAAATACATATTTCTGGAATATATATATTATAAAATTAAAAAGGAACAAACATAATTATTTTTTCAAACATTATCTTTATATAATAATTATGAAAGATTACATAAATATAATCCTTCGTAATTATTTTAATTTAAACACCAAGTTGTCAATTTTATAATACAACTCTTTTAAACTCAAATGTCATGATGCATTATATTAATTATGTTAATAAAATAATACAAATATTAATATATATTATATATATGTTTTTATAAATTTAATATTAGTGATAGTATTGAGAAT
>OZ038312.1:18965031-19025031 GCA_964035775.1 Osedax frankpressi | reverse complement strand
TTATGGTACAAGAAAAGTAATGTCCGTCGGAGGGGCCATGGTAATGATTGGATTCATGGCCAGCTCCCAAAGTAAATCCATCCTGGTAAGACTATAAACTATTGTTTTCTAAATCAGTGATACATTTAATTGTAATTGATTTGAGTTGCATATTATTTGTTTTATTATTTTTAATTTGTAATATTAAATCAAAGAATTTTACAAAACTATTACATCACTCTCTGTTGTTACTCTGTTTATATATATATATATATATATATATATATATATATATATATATATATATATCTATATATATATATAGCTATGCATGTGTATATATATTTATATATATCATATGATTAATGTTACATAATGTTGTCGGAATACTCTATTAATTAACCCTTTACTATAACATTAATATAGCGATATTTTAATATACCTTTAATACTAATGATTATATTGTATAATGGATATTTGTGTTGATTTCAGATATGCAAATTGATGGCACTAATACAATTACATTATTAGCAAACAATTGTTCTATCGCCTTATACAAAATAATTGTAGATATTCATAAAATATATGCAAATGAATAATACAAATTTGATTTTTGGATCCAAGCATATCCTCGAATACCTCCAGATGTTAGTAGTAAGCTACGGACTGGTGCTCGGAGTGGGTATGGGTCTCGTCTACTCGCCTTCCGTCGTTATATTGAACAGTTATTTCCAACGGAACCGTCCACTCGCAAACGGTATGAGCACGGCTGGATCTGCTCTGGGTTCGGTGAGTTATTTACAGCAATACGTGCATCGCTATTGATGACAACCCTTCGAGCGCCACGTATGTATGTGCATTACGATGTAAGAATACGTAAATCAGTTTATTTGCCGAGAAGTGAAGACGATTTATAGAAAACAAAATATATTCATTTATTTGTGTTTTCTAAGACAAATAAATAAATATGTTTTTAATTTATTTTTTATAACAATATAACCTAATTCATTTATATAACTACTAAATTAGTGTATAATAATATGTCACGTGATAATCGTATGATTTATCAAATTAATATTATAGTTTATATTATAATAGTTATCATATATGTCAATGCAATAGTTATTCAAATGAAAATAAATAAAATAAATGATGAATTATTGAAAACATTATAATATATTAATATAAAACGAAATTAATTATCTAAATTATTTTCTAAATACTTGCTTTGTTCAAGTCAGGCATAAACATAAAAGTACAATTATTTGAGAATCGTAACGAAAACCTTTCATATTTAATTATATATCCCCACAGATGGATGTCGTAGAATAGACAGACTAAAACTCTCAACACATTCGCCAGGTGGTATATGCCCCGATGTTGAACTATCTTTTGGAGACGGTTTCCTTAACCGGAAGTCTATTCTTGATGTCAGCTTGGTCCGGTAATATTTTCCTTTGCATATGTCTCCTCAGACCAACATCCTTCTGGAGATCCTCAACGCAGGACAACTCGGCTCCGAAAAACTGTTAGAGGCACTATTAGTGGGCAGTATGTTATCAGTAACAGCGGGTTAAAGGTCAGTTATTGTTTCAATTATAGTGAACTAGTTATCAGGATAGAATACAATAGTATTTCAAATGAGTAAATACAAACGCATACATATATATATATATATATATATATATATATATATATATATATATATATATATAAAGCACGTGGTATGGTTACAAATTGAGTGTTATTCAATGTTAATATAATTATAACGTTACATTCTATTGTTTAAAATAACTAAACATTTGGCAAATAATCGATATTAATATATTAATTAACCTAAGTTAAACTTGAATATGTATAAATATTATCAATCAAGAATCCAGGTGATATTTGTATTGTTCAATAGTTTTTAAAATATATTTTTATATATTGAAAATATATTTACAATTCATATTTATCATTTAATGTAAACATTTAATATAAACATTTGATATACTAATGATATGATTCTGTGTTTTCTGGCTAGATAATGACCATATAAGTATTAGCGGTATTATTCAGAATGTACTTGGTGCATTGCACATTAATGTTCAAGTAAATACATTTAAATATTAAATTCACTATTTTGGTTAATCAATGATACAAATTAATGTTGCAATCACAAAAATTGTTCTTTGAGTAATTTTAATCCGTTATCATAAAACTGTTAAAAAGAAAATAATCAATTATGACGTATTTTAAACAAAGGTGAGTTTGCAATTATTAATCGCATTGCAACCATTTTATATTAATAATAAGGGCAACATATATATATATATATATATACTATTCTATATTAAATCATATAAACTAATATATTTAGTTTATCTAAATACCATACATATAATATGAAAATGATAAAAATCCTTCAATATATATTTAATAATATTTAATATCTTTACTTATCGATTACATTAATCTAAATGATATGCGTGGATATACAAATCGATGAGACATATGTTATTTAAATGAAATACTTCAGTTATATTCTCTTAACATATATGTAGGGTATGGTATAGAGAGTTTCTATAAAAGAGGTAAACACTCCACTCGCAGAATAAAAGGAAGTTCCAACCGCACTTCACTTTTTTCCCACTTCATCTTTAATTCTAATAATCGGACCCTCTTATCCCGTATAACAATGTGCTGCTGGTTCCACTAACTATACTCTTCAACCACTTCATTTCACTAATCCCGTTATAACATACCCATTATTTATGATCATTAAATTCCACCGAATACGTCCCTTAACTCTACCATCAGGGATGATCCATCCCTTAACTCTTCCTAGACTCCATCGACCAAACCAATTGTAGTAGCGAATAAGACAGCCTTCTACTGGCCAAACCAATTATAGTAGAGAATAAGACAGCCTTCTACTGGCCAAACCAATTATAGTAGCGAATAAGACAGCCTTCTACTGGCCGATATTGAAGTCTCCTGTGTTGTGGCTGTATTCTATGTGTGCTTCTCTATCTTTCGCCATTTACTTGAATGGATTCATCATGATTTCACCATTTCTCGGTTAGCCAACCACACGGTGTAGAACTTCTCCAGCAATACGGACTATGTTATAGCTATGTCCTATCTAAACACGCCCATCATAGTTTCCCCTATCTAAATACGCCCATCTATGCAATACCCTATCTAAACATGCCCATCATAGTTTCACCCTATCTAAACACGCCCATCTATGCAATACCCTATCTAAACATGCCCATCATAGTTTCACCCTATCTAAATACGCCCATATTAGCAATTACTTATTTAAACACGCCCATATTAGCAATTCCTTATTTAAACACGCCCAACTTTAACTGCAGCACTCCTCTTTTGTACAAATTCTTACTCTAAGCTAAATAACTACCTACCTAATACCTAATATCCACGTCTCCGCAGAAGAACACGATTACTCTCTGACCGTATCCTCTGCCGTGATAGCAGTTATGGGAATCTGCGATATATGCGCTCGAGTAGCCATTGGTTTACTGTCTAATGTGGGATGCGTACAAAAAAAATACGTGTACCAGGTGGGTACTTCGCTAGTACATCTTGTACTAGATGTCTATGCTCTATTACATACGTATACCAGGTGAATGTGTTCTACTAAGTACTTATACCAACTGGGCATGCGTTAGTATATAGATAGTATCGATACACTGTACATTATACATTGTACACTGTACAGTGTACACTGTACACTATACATTATACACATTCACGTTGTATTACATATCTGCATATAATTTAATTAGTTTTACTTTTTTTGATCTCAACGGTGTATATAGCATTACATATAGTTTATTTTATCGCATAGTAAGTATATATTAAAAAAATGTATTTCTAAATTAAATATTTGGATTTTTTGAAATTTTTCATGAAAAACACTTAGAAATCCAAATTAAATTTAAATTGGTAATATTTTTTTTATCATTATCCATTTCATAAGGAACTAATGTAATATTGCTTATAAATTTTACAATATTTTAAGAACAAAAAATTTCAAAAATATACAACAAATTATTACAATTTTATTTTCCTGGAATTTCCTAGTAACAATTTTTTTTTAAAGATTTTAAATATTTTTTTAATTAATAATATATTATATAAATCTTTTAGCCATTTTTCATTATTAAAAAATCATTATTACCATTCAATTTTATAATTTTAATATTGCTCCTATATTTTGCATGTTAAATATTGTATCTATCCCATGTTAAATTTAAATGGGGAGGCACACATTGTGTTTTTTTTAAATTATAGCTGTGCGCCATAATTTAAAAAAAAATTAAAATTTACATATATTCATTATAACTCATATCTTTACTATATATAATAGATAAGCCAATAAATAATATTGAAAAAAGTATCAAAGTGATCCACTCTACTGTGCACTATACACTGTATATTACACACTCTAACCTATACACTGTACACTATACACTATACACTATACACTGTATACTATATATTGTACACTATACCCTGTACCCTATACACTATCATTCGATATCTAGCCATTATACTGGTCGGACGTGTTTTCTTTACAATAGCCATTATCACGTTTCTTAGTCCATTACATCACATTAGACAGTAATTTGTATTTGCTTTTCAAATGCATTAACAAATATCTGCTTATTTAATGCATATCAGATATATTAATCAGAACTTGACATTTAGTTGCGTATAATAACGTTATCATATACCTGGAAATTCACCGGAGTTCTACAACGGTGCGGATTTAATCTGTTGTCAGTTACCTCATCAAATAGTCATGACAACGGATCCTGGACTGTCATCCTGTTAAGATGCTATGCCTCTACCGCAAAAACCCCACAGATAATGTTTCCAGCCATACAGAAGGACACGCTATCTGTATATGTTCGTCTACAATCAACTACCATTGTCTTTATCCATTAGAACTCGCTCTTCCATGGGGTAACAACAACTCTACATCAAATATGGTAATATCTATAATGAGCTCATCAGCATTTAGTTACAAATATAAAACATGCCGTAACTTAACAACCTTTTCAACTAACAATACTCTACAAACGACTCCCACTAAAACTACCGATACTTCTAAAAACCAAATCTACAATTACTACTATGAAAACTGAAATATAACTGAAAACTCAAAATCATCTCTAAATAACTCAACTTACGAACGTAAACTAGACAATATACTTAAAATTACAGAAACCCATACGACACAAATTACTAACATAGAAAAACTAAACAATACTACAACCAAATCATTCTCACAAGCACTTACCTTGAATAACAAAACTGTACCTACTCCAGGAACTAAACCAACTGAAACTAAATATACTGCTACTATTGAAAATATTAATAAAGATAATCTAAACCTTAATTACAAAAATCACTACTAAATAAAAAAAATATAAACCCAACTTCAATATCAAATGCAATATTCAAAAATAAATATTGCAATATTACATTTACTACAAGCTATGCAAAATATGCATTTATAGCCCTTAAAGGAACACTAGCAAACACAATTCACGACTTTCTACCTGATAAGTAGAAGTTTAATACAGAAATTAAAATATATATATTAACATGCTATTAAATCTGATCTTATAAAAAATTATAAATGTTCACTGAATCTAAAAAATAACAAATATGAGCTAAGACTTATGGACAGACTCATTTTCCAACTATATTAAGAAACTAGATATACCTAAGCCAACTAAAAACTTACTATCTTCCCCAAAGCAGACGCTCTTACATTGACTCTTCTAAATGCACTCTCTTTCTCTGCCAATTTCCATACAATACTCCAATATATTACAGACTATAAATTCTCTATAGTTGCTATCACTTAGACATGGCTGAATAGTCAAGATACGGTTACAACTGCATCTCTAGAAGCTTTAAATTACAAACTCTGTAGTAAATCTAGAAATGACGGTAGGAGAGAAGGTGGTATTACGTTACTTGTAAAATACAATATTCACATTATATCAGAAACTCCTATTCCCTCAACTAACTGCGACATTCTACTAACCGCAACGCAACTACAATTTACTAATAACATAATTCATATCTTACTTATCTACAGACCTCCAAATAACTGCCTTTCATTATTTTTTAATATTATTTATAACTTTTTACAAAGAATTTACTAATATTAGGCGACTTCAACTTTCACTACGACACTGACACTGACATTGACACTGACACTGACACGGACACTTCATACGTAAGATTTAATTCTAACATTTCATCATTCCGAATTTTTTAAAAATATACCTGAAAGAACAATACTTCTCACTGACCACTATGCAATTAACTACCCCCTCACATTACCTTTACAATTGCCAAAGCAAATAGAGAAAACTTACCGACGTATAAATAAAATAAACTTAGAATCGTTTATGACTGACACCATAACAACTACTAGCCATAACTACAAAATAATTCGAATTCTAACTGATTTACTTAAAGACTTACTTGATAACAATGCCCCTCTAAAAACAAATACACTGTACACTATACACTGTACACTATACACTGCACACTGCACACTGTACACTATACATTATACACTGCACACTGTACACTATACACTATACACTGTATACTATACACTGTACAATGTACACTATACACTATACACTGTACACTATACATTGTACACTATACACTGTATACTATACACTGTACAGTATACATTATACACATTACACTGTACACTATACACTGTACAATGTACACTATACACTGTACACTGTATACTATACACTATACACAATACACTGTATAGTGTACACTGTACACTATACAATGTACACTATACACTATACACTGTACACTATACACTGTACACTGTACACTATACACTGTACACTATACACTGTACAATGTACACTATACAGTGTACAATGTACAGTGTACAATGTACAATGTACAATGTACGGAGTACTGACCCTCCCAACACGTGTATATGCCACATTCTATTACTTCACCCGCACACTTGAGTAGATACGTGTACCATCGGTGATTATTGTAAGTCGAGTTACTAGTTTCATTGTAAATTAACAATGAATTGCAATTCTTAGATTACTTATTATAGGAATAGACTTACTTAATACTATGAATCCAAGACAGTATAATATCATATTACTTAATTTTCAACAACCTAGATGTATAAGTAGTGTATAAGTAGTGTATAAGTACTGTGTAAGTAGTGTGTAAGTAGTGTGTAAGTAGTGTGTAAGTAGTGTGTAAGTAGTGTGTAAGTAGTGTGTAAGTAGTGTGTAAGTAGTGTGTAAGTAGTGTGTAAGTAGTGTATAAGTATTGTGTAAGTAGTGTGTAAGTAGTGTGTAAGTAGTATGTAAGTAGTGTGTAAGTAGTGTGTAAGTAGTGTGTAAGTAGTGTGTAAGTAGTGTGTAAGTAGTGTGTAAGTAGTGTGTAAGTAGTGTGTAAGTAGTGTGTAAGTAGTGTGTAAGTAATGTGTAAGTAGTGTGTAAGTAGTGTGTAAGTAGTGTGTAAGTAGTGTGTAAGTAGTGTATAAGTAGTGTGTAAGTAGTGTGTAAGTAGTGTGTAAGTAGTGTATAAGTAGTGTGTAAGTAGTGTATAAGTAGTGTGTAAGTAGTGTATAAGTAGTGTATAAGTACTGTGTAAGTAGTGTGTAAGTAGTGTGTAAGTAGTGTGTAAGTAGTGTATAAGTATTGTGTAAGTAGTGTGTAAGTAGTGTGTAAGTAGTATGTAAGTAGTGTGTAAGTAGTGTGTAAGTAGTGTGTAAGTAGTGTGTAAGTAGTGTGTAAGTAGTGTGTAAGTAGTGTGTAAGTAGTGTGTAAGTAGTGTGTAAGTAGTGTGTAAGTAGTGTGTAAGTAGTGTGTAAGTAGTGTGTAAGTAGTGTGTAAGTAGTGTATAAGTAGTGTGTAAGTAGTGTGTAAGTAGTGTATAAGTAGTGTGTAAGTAGTGTGTTAGTAGTGTGTAAGTAGTGTATAAGTAGTGTGTAAGTAGTGTATAAGTAGTGTGTAAGTAGTGTGTAAGTAGTGTATAAGTAGTGTGTAAGTAGTGTGTAAGTAGTGTGTTAGTAGTGTGTAAGTAGTGTGTAAGTAGTGTGTAAGTAGTGTGTAAGTAGTGTGTAAGTAGTGTGTAAGTAGTGTGTAAGTAGTGTGTAAGTAGTGTGTAAGTAGTGTATAAGTAGTGTGTAAGTAGTGTATAAGTAGTGTGTAAGTAGTGTGTAAGAAGTGTATAAGTAGTGTGTAAGTAGTGTTAATTTATAATAGTATTACATTGTATTATTTGGTATTGATTAGGTGATATAACATATATGTTATATACATACATACTATATAAATTTTAAATATATATATAATATAATATATATATTTATACAATTTATGTTTTATTTGCAAGTGTAAAATATTTCATTTGAATAAAATAAAGTATTAAAATTATATTTTAAAAGTTTATTTTTGAATTCCACCTTATTTGAAGAACATCCACTATTTTCTTTATATATTTTTCTGCTTTAATAGTTAAAGCAGAAAAATATATAAAGAAAATAACTGAAGTATAGAAAATCTATTACCACAAAAGCATAAATAAACACGATATGAAGAACTTGTATAATAATGTCTAGTATCTTATTAAAAAAGAAAAAATATAAATATAACACTTACAATTGAAGATAAATAAGAATTTTCGCAATTATTTATTAAAAAAATATAAAATATAAGAAACTATAGGAAACAACTAATTGAATCAAACCGAATTCGAATAAATATATTATTGCATACCAGCCAGTATATGCATTATAACTATTACTAAAAACACTCAAACTCTTTAAGTTAATTTTAACCTCGTTTTATTACTAACATGTGACTTAGTTACGTAGCTGTAATGATATCAATCTTGTCTCACATATATCATTAATTAAATAAACTAAAAAAAACGCAGGTTATTCATTTCTTTTGCCTTTCAGCTAATATTGCTCTGAAAACAAATTGAAATATATATATAGCCAACTAAACTGAGCCATTACATGAGAAATAATGATTTATATTTTAATATCTAGCTAACACTTAGCTAACTTTGGTTCACGCAAACAATTTAAATGTAAATGATTTACTAAATGATAAACTATTTTGTATTGTGCGTTAGCGTGCGTGTGCTCGAATGTATGTATATGTATGTGCGTGTGTATGCGTGTGTATATATGCGTGTGTGAATATATGTACGATTTAGTCGGTATGTGTTAGTTGTGTGGTCAAATGTCTACCAAGTGTCCACTGGTATTCGTGAATGTGTATACTATACACTGTATAGTATCAAGCCTCTATAATATATGTCAATTAAACCATGCTGATAAATTCATGTATTAAAAAATGCATCTCATTGCACTGTTTTGATTAAACTATACAGTTTACACTGTATACTATGCAATGTATAGTGTAAGCGTTATAATGTGTAGCGTAAGCTACAATAGGATGGATCACTTTGATACGTTTTTCGATATTATTTATTGAATCATCTATTATATATAGAAAGTTATAATGAATATATATAAATTTTTATTTTTTTTAAAATTATGGCTGAGCGCCACCCCATTTAAATGTAACATGGGAGAGATAAAATATTTAACAAGCAAAATATAGGAGCAATATTAAAATTATAAAATTAAAGGTAATAATGATTTTTTAATAATGAAAAATGGCTAAAAGCTTTATATGGTATATTATTATATAAAAACATATTTAAATAATTTTTTTTTTAAATTGTTACCATGAAATTCCAGGAAAATAAAAATTTTATAATTTTTTGTATATTTTTGACATTTTTTATTCTTAAAATATTGTTAAATTTATTAACAATATTACATTAGTTATATTTGTTTCCAATGTAATGAGTAATGATAAAAAAATATTAAAAATTTTAATTCAATTTGGATTTTTAAGTGTTTTTCAGGAAAAAATTCAAATTTCAAATATTTTATTTAGAAATAATTTTTTAAAAAATATATACTTACTATGCGAATAAACTATATGTAATGCTATGTACATCCACATTGTAAATTTTTACGAAATATGATTTATTTTTTAATTGTTACAACTATGTAATATTAGCTATCATTGAATATAGTTAATAGTAAATATAAGTTAATTTGAATATCTTACAGTAGTAGTATTGATAATTTATTAATATTAGAATATTACAAATTATTTCTGGAAATTCTAGAATTTAAAAAATTATAAACATTAATAATTAATATTAAACCTAGAAATAATAGTAAATCAGTAGTTATCATTAATGAGTAATTATTAAGTAAGATGTATACATAAATATATATTACACTTTTTACAATAAAAATTGCAAAATTAAAAATTGTATTTGTAGCTATTAAATAACTTGTAACCTTGTAACCTTGTAACCAATTGGGTTTATTCACTTCCATCAACTTCAATGTGGAGTTTTCGGCCGTGAACTTAAACTATAAGGCTAAATGACAATTACATACAATTTAATTGAGATAGATAATATATAAAAATAATATTACTGCATAGTTATTATTTTGACTCGTATAATACCAAAGAATCATATTTGCTGTCGTTAACCAGCGTGCATTTCCGAGTTTTCCTGGTGAACCTCTTTTAAGATAATTATCAATAACTCCATAATTGATTGATAAGACTATATCTCAAAGATAAGATCCTAAATATTGACAATCCTCTAGATATCTTTTGAATATTTCAATTGGAATAAATCGAGCAACGTCTGCTTCTTCACTTTTAGAAAGATTTAAACCGATCTGACCGTTACGTAAATCAGGGCCTTTTGTTTCTCCATCCATAATTGCGAATATCTTTCTAAGAAGCAGCTCATTCATATGAAGTAAACAAATCAAGCAAATATAATATTGTATATTAAAAAATAATAAATAAAATAAATTCAGACTTCTGGCGCTACCTCAATATTGTAAATAATTTTTTTTTTAATTATATGAATAATTTGTATATGATTTAAAGTTTATATACCGAGAGAGCCAGTTAATTCTGAACAAAGTGATACACATTAGTGTACACTGTACAGTGTACAGTGTAGGTCAATTTACACACTGTACAGTGTACATTGTACATTGTACATTGTACAGTGTACAATGTACACTGTACAGTGTACAGTGTAGGTCAATTTAAAATTCCAAGTTTTTTAAATAAAAATAAAAAGTATTTAATTGAATTTGATTATCCTTAATTGTGTATTCATTTGGTAAAATAACATATATATACATGTATACATGTATACATGTATACATACATATATATATATATATATATAATATATATATATATATATATATTAGTTTTATCGTCTGTGTGTAAATTCTAAAATATAAAACATTAAATGGCAAGCATTATTGGCTGTAGTAGCATACTATGGTTAGTTAATTCTGTAAAGTTTTAAAATTGAACAGTTGTTTTATAAATAAAATAGTTAGGTAGTTAATTAGTTAGATATATTAATATATCAATGGAATAAGCCTGTTATACACTACTATTATACATTAGGTATATTATATATATATATAAGTCTATTATCTATATACACATATGCCTATTATCCATGTATCTATAGATCTATTAATTATATATATACATATAGGTCTATTATATATACATATAGGTCTATTATTTATACATATATGTCTATTATATATACATATAGGTATTTTATATATAGATATAGGTATATTATATATACATATAGGTCTATTATATATATATATATGTCTATTATATATAGATATAGGTCTATTATATATACATATAGGTCTATTATATATACATATAGGTCTATTATATATAAATATAGGTCTATTATATATACATATAGGTCTATTATATATACATATAGGTCTATTATATATACATATAGGTCTATTATATAAACATATAGGTCTATTATATATACATATAGGTCTATTATATATATATATAGGTCTATTATATATACATATAGGTCTATTATATATAGATATAGGTATATTAAATATACATATAGATATATTATATATACATATAGGTCTATTATATATACATATAGGTCTATTATATATAGATATAGGGATTTTATTAATTATTTTTTTAACACATGATCACATTTTCTAAATTCTTATGCTAATTTATAGAATTATATTAATTACAATATTAAGTGATAACACTATTTTCCATGATTCCACTTGCAAATTTTACCAATACATTTCATTATTACTCTCTCTCTCTCTTGGTATATTATAGGATAATATCAGTTCATTTAATTCATGTCAGAATTATATTTCTCAAAATGCTGAAATTATTGCTTGATAATCTATCGTATAAATGTTAAGTTTTAGTTCATTGAATCTTAGTGATGAATATGCCATCTCCATAGAGTATATTATCCTCTATAGAATATAGTATATATGTCTATAGAGTTATAATACCAGTTATGCGATATGACCTTATCAGTTAGTTCTTCTAGAATATTGACAATTCAATGGAAATTGATCATTTAGATCACTTGAATCTTTGTGAGTTTTTAAAAAAGCATTTACAAATTCATATCTGATAAATGTTCAAATTATGTTTTGCAGTTTATAATATTCGGATGTCTACAAATTAATTCTTAATTAATAGAGTCACTTAACAAATCATAATTAATATTACCAATACATTTAGTAGTAATTAATTAACAATTATTATTAAATTTAGTATAGGAATATTAATTACACTCGAAAGTCTCGGTTAGAAAAATTGCAGTTAATTTACCACCGACTTTTATAAAAAAAAGTAAGCGATATTCGAGGTCACCTTCGTATCTAATCGACAGGGGGCGCTACTTACGTCGGCCATCACGTTAAGCCTGATACCGTACGTCGTGAAGAGTGCCGACACGGGTCTTAGCAACGGCAAACTGTGGATAACTGCCTGTTATGGAATAACGGCAGCTTGTAGCGGCGTAACGGTTACAATGAATCCGTTGATGTTCGTAGAAGTGTTCGGAGCGAAACGTCTGAGTAGCGCCTTCGGGGTAATGACGTCTGCTTTCGGAGTGTCCTTGCTCTGCATACCGACCTTCATGGGTTCGTATGCCTACGTATCTCGTTTAGACGAGTTCGACTTGAGCATTTAATAAAACGTTGTCTTCGTATAGTAATATAACTAGTTAATAATCTACACCATATATAATAACAATATAACTAGTTAATAACCTACACACTATATAATAACAATATAACTAGTTAATAATCTACACACTATATAATAACAATATAACTAGTTAATAATCTACACACTATATAATAACAATATAACTAGTTAATAACCTACACTATATAATAACAATATAACTAGTTAATAATCTACACTCTATATAATAACAATACAACTAGTTAATAACCAACACTCTATATAATAACAATATAACTAGTTAATAACCTACACTATATAATAACAATATAACTAGTTAATAACCTACACTCTATATAATAACAATATAACTAGTTAATAACCTACACTATATAATAACAATATAACTAGTTAATAATCTACACTCTATATAATAACAATATAACTAGTTAATAACCTACACACTATATAATAACAATATAACTAGTTAATAACCTACACTCTATATAATAACAATATAACTAACAGGTGATAAATCTTCAAAGGTATTTTATATACGATATTAATAAACTGTATTTATTACAATTTATTGAATTCCTAATCCAGTCTTTAACATTTAATCATTGAAGTTTTCGTAACAACAAATAAATTGTTATAGAAATTAAAAACTATAATCTTATATTTATTTATAATAGGAATATATTGTAATCAATATTATGACATCGATTATAGATATATCAATTTCTATTATTAAATAGTCACATCTTCATATTTATTAAAAACTAATTAATAGGATTTATTCGAGATCAAACAGACAGTTGGGAGATTTCTTACTATTCGAGTTCTGCAATTATGTTTTTCTCATTTCTTAGTTTAATGTCATTGCCATGTTTGTCAAGATTAAAAGTTCATAAAGACATTCTATGATTTTGTATTATTATTATGTATTATTATTATGTATTGTTATTATTCATTAACAAATCACATATTGACAATCGTATATTATATTTATATGCCAATTCAGTAATTTATAATTAATTACCTATTAATTAATATTATATATTTTAAATAAACACCATCATCTATTATATGTTGTTATTAATATTTAGCTTAAAAATAATGTTTTAATGAGAAAATTTATAAATATAGTAAAAATATTTATTTTATAATATCACTGAATCATGCAGTAAGAATTAGTTGAACATAAAAATAATATTATATACATATTTCATTAGTAGTTATTTGAAATGTATTATTTTCAATGTACAAGGATTGGAATGAGGGTATCACATATTTAAAAATTATCTATTTATTTTTGCGGCCCCTAAACGATGGTATGCGAGTGGATAGAGGGGATGGTGTCATCAACAATTTAGTGGCATGGGTTTGAAACGTTACAGTGGTCGAAGGCCTGCCCGCAACCGTTTTCATCTCCGATGAAACTTCAGTGAACACTTCAGAAGAGTTATTTCTAGTGGCAACGTCACTTTTAGGCGATTGTAAATTTCCTGTTCAAATAAAATAAAAATGTATTATAAATTAAAATGTACTTTATAATATTCATGAAAAAGCTTTAAGCTACCAGGAAATTTTAATTTTGTTCATTCATTAAATTAATATTTATTCGGATTGTATATTTTTAGAATAATTAAAAAAAAATACATAAATATAAAAATCATTACAATATCATAATTATTAATTACAAATAATATTTAGATAAGTTTATATAAATATTATTGATAAATTAAATGATCTAAAATAGTGATAAAATATAATATTTTAATATTTATAAGTAAAACCATAAAATCAATTAAAATAAGTACAACAATTACGAATAGAAATTAAATTGAGATACAAACCCATACGTGGTATTCTCGTATGAACTACATCGGAAGAAGCTTTTGACCCATATTGCTTCATAGGTGATTGGTTCATATTTTTCTCTCTTACCTTATTAATAAGCATTTATATTGACCAAGAAATTAAAAAACACATATAATTGAAATT
Source organism: Osedax frankpressi (assembly GCA_964035775.1). Lineage (NCBI taxonomy): Eukaryota > Metazoa > Annelida > Polychaeta > Sabellida > Siboglinidae > Osedax > Osedax frankpressi. Next base: position 19,009,864 of record OZ038312.1, on the reverse strand, counting down.
AAAATAATTTTCAAAATAAGATATTATTTAGAAAAAAACAATAAAATATTAAATTCTGCAAGCACCTGCAAGTACCAAATTGAATGAGTGACATACCTTACTCATCGGAGTACTGTTTACAGATGAAGAGGTATAGCCTCCGGCGGACCACGATGTGGAGGAAGATGCCCCGGTAGCCGACATCTTCGAACGAAACGGAGTCATAGATTGCGCCACTCCGTTTGCCAACACAAACTGTTCCCTCAACTCGACGTTAGTCCTGCCTTTAGCTGTACGACACAATTTACGTGAATTAAATGCGAGTTGTCGGTTAATTTTCAACTTGATTTAGAACCTTAAACAATATATGAACCACCATTACCTATCTGAAATAGCGAGCAATGGCAAAAGACAATGAAAATCAATAAAAAGGGGATGATAATAAATGCAACATAACAAAGGATGTAAAGATGGAGACATGCTGTCAACCTTTCTGAAGTGCCAATAGTTTGCACTTGATGCTATTTATTTTAGCATTCCTCTTGGAAGCATCTGATGTGTAATACAAAATAATAATGGAAATATTATAACGCACACAAACCGATATATTGTTTTTTATTAATAATTTCAGATTTTCTAATTAGTTGCATTTTTAATTCAATTAGTTCATCCTCTAAATATAAATATATTAAACAACATAATCATTATTTAAGTATATGTATATATATATATATAAATATATATATTAGATATTAAAAATGATAAACAAAGTAAATAAATTAGATAAATTATATAGAATTAAATACAATTAATATTGAAATAAAAACTATGTGACTACATTAAATTACTTTATAAGAAATGATGTAATGACAAACCTCTACACGGATCATTTTTTATAAGAAATTCGTCTAGAGCAAGCCAACCTCCTCCAACACGCACCATTACTGTACTCCTCAAAATACGTACCAATCGCAATTTCTGCGATTCTCCAAACTGAAAGCCGAGGTGAACGGGATCAAATTTTGTAAATTAAACAAATCCAGTACAATATTTAAGGATATATAATTACACTTGCAGTTGATGGCGCATGCTTTATTAGAAAGAAACGTCGATTACTAATAAAGGAACAGTGTGTACGTAATTGATTGTGTATTCTAAAACAATGGGTAGCAGCACAAAGTACTTACATTAACTAGCCAGACAGGGTTGTCTTGCTGAGTAACAGCATAGTGAAATATCATTGAATTATATTCTTTATATTAAAATATAAACGATAAATTAATGAATATATTGAAATTTTAATATATTTTTTAAAATTTAGGTATTTCGATTATTTAGAGTATTTATCAAACACCAGATGTGAATTAGAAAATCTAACTCTATATTTTCCTTCGCCGATTTTATGGATTTTGTATTGTTTAATACAAGTACACTTTGATGCAAGCCTCTTCACTTCATCTTGTATTCTTATTGAGTCAGGTTCAGCAGGCAGTTTCTATTTAAATGTTCAAAGATAATTATTTAAATAACTAGAACTTATGTTTTATTACAAATGAGCCGTTTGTATCAATATATTTATATGTAATAATGTAAATGTGTTCAATGTATGTAATAATGTAAATGTGTTCAATATATGTAATAATGTAAATGTGTTCAATGTTATTCAATACCTCATTCTCTCTTTCTGGTCTCAAAGAAGATATAAATTGCTTATAGTCAATAACTCCATTCTTATCAAAAATAGCTGCTACTGCTTCCATTTCCAAGTATGAAGTAGGGAATTCTAAGATAATATATCATTAGTTAATAATATATTAAGAATATGATTAAAAAAATGGTCAAAATGCTTCAATAAAACACAACTATACTAACAACAGAAATTCACTAAATCAGAGATTTAAAACAAAAAACATTAAATTTTGATTCTCATAGATAATCATTTAAAATATGTTTATAAATAATATTTAAAAAGTATAAATTATTAAACAGTACTTACAATTATTAAACAGCTAAATAATAATGTGCATGACTCATTAGGTGCAGTAAAAATCATATTTTGTAAAAAATAAACATATTAATCATAAAGAGAAATATCATTGTAATTATGCAATTGAATAAATGGTAATGTAAGTTTATAATGTTCTAATTATGGTATATTCATATATTATCTATGGTATATTCATACATTATCTATGGTATATTCATACATTATCTATGGTATATTCATACATTATCTATGGTATATTCATATATTATCTATGGTATATTCATATTTTATCTATTATATATTTAATGCAATATTATTTTCTATCACTCTTATTATAGAACAAATTATTTAACGAGAATATGTGAAAAATAAGTAAAAAAATTTTTAAATATTGAATCTCTTAAAATTAATAATTAATACATATAATATAAGTAAGATTTCTATATTACATATGCAATGCATTCAACATATACATGCAATTCAATTTTGTTTACATTATTCATACAATTTTAGAATTATAAGAAAAATTAAATAATGTCATAATTAAGTATATAATATTTGATATTCAAAGTGCTTCAATATGTAGACAGAGTTCACAATTTACAAATAATAATTACTTAAAAATACAAATAATACATCTTTATAAGGGGTATCAAATAATTAATATATTAAAAATCATATATAAGATGGATTTACCAGTTTTTCTCCAATTTGCATATTTACCTTTGAAAATAAAATGTTAAAAGTTTATATAAATAAAAAGATGATTAGTAAAAATTAATAATTATCAGTATATATTTTTATTTACTTAGAAATTTTAGTTATATAAGAATTCAAAATTAGAAATTCGAGATTAAATTTGTACTCATAATTTATATTTTATAATTTATAAATTTGTTATCAATATAAAGTGACAATCAAAATTAATATTCAATGCATTATGTTTTGAAATCTAACTTGATGCTATGATTCCTTCAATGAATTCTTTTGTAGATATTTTTCCATCGTGATCCCTATCCATTCTTCTAAAGAAATCCATGACTCGGATTTTATTTCCATTCATCCAACGCATGTACTTTGCCCTCCAATCCTCATAATTGAAATTCCGCAACCTTTCAATCTGATAGTGAAATAGGAGTAGACACAGATTGGGCTTAGTAAATCGACTTTATGTAATATGCATTATTACCTCCATCACATTGTTCATTGCTTCTTGGAGGAGGTTCCTTCTATCTAAAGACATTAGCCATATCGTTCTCCATTTGTTCATTAAACAATTCAACTTCGGATTCTTAAAGGAAACTTCCGAGGGCTTCATAGTATTTTCTTTTTTCCTAACAAAACATTCAAATAGAATTAATATAACAATGTAAACATTATATAAATTAAAATACAAACTGCGCATATCTACTAGAGATATTCTTTTTTGGTCTTTTCGAAGCATTTAGGATATTCGTCGAGTGAGTTTGGAAAGTATCTGGAACTTCGGTTGATCTTTTACCATTTTTGGTCAACGAGTCAATATCTGTCTGGTGGCATTGGATGTTGCTTTCCAGAGTCTGCAGAAGAAATCACATATAAATTACAGCGCAAATACTTATAACTGATATAAAAGTGGTTCAAATAAAACCTGGTGGTCATTCAATAATTGCTCAATGATTGGAAGGTTTTCTGGAATCAAAACGGTTTGCTGTTTAATTAAACTTGACTCAACATCTGTGATCCACGATAGTGTTTCGTTGAGGAGCTTCTCATGATTGTTTAAGTTGGCTAGTGTTTCTTTTAATTTCTCATCTCTTTGATTCGACCATTCTATAACCTAGTTATAAAAACAATACAAAAATTAATGAAATCTTATTTAATAATATTAAATAACATGATTTGTATTTGTATATAAGTTAAATAATACATAAATAAGAAATAATTAAAAATATATTTTGAAAAAACTAAACAGTTTTTAATTGATTAGAAATACTTTAGTTACCTGCTTCCAACGCGATTGGAGAATTGTAGTCCAATGTTTAACTGTAGTAACGGCATCTGGATGGCATCTAGTTAGAATGTCATTGCCTAGCTTCAAGGTGCGAGTCAATAGAGTTTTTTGCGCTTCCAAGTCTGATAGGAAATTCTGCGAAGGGTTAAATAACGGTTATTGAGGCAATAATGAGATATTACATAATAAATTGCAAATTTGGATAAACACTAGAATATGTGTAAAGAATAATATGCTATACATTTATATTTGATATACAAACGGAATGTTCTAAAAGTTGCTGTTCAACTTGCAACGGATCATCCGGAGGTGATCCTTGGAAACGAAGAAGTCTTTCCGCTCCGGCCAACCATTCCAATAACGAATGAGATTTATTGTTAAAATCTTCCGACTGTTTTAGAAATGAATAAACCGAATTAGAAACAAATTGAAATTAATTTTCAAACTAATATTTAAAATATCAACTGGACCTCGCTTAATGCAGTATCTAAGGCAAGTTTTCTTGAAGCAGCAAGATTTTCTACTTTATCCCATTTTGAAGAAAGTTCAATAAGCTGAGATTGCAGCCCAACTCGATTTGTAGATGGTTTTTCATTATCTGGAGTATTAATATCGGCAACAACTTTTCTCACCGTTTCTAAATTAGCTTTTCTTTTTTCAAATTCAATTTCAAAATTCTATGTAATATTAAATACAATAAGATAATTGATGTTAATCTTTAATTAATTAATTGAAAAGAGATATAAACCCTATATTGTTCTAGTAAATTGTTTACAGTATCCAAATCCCCAGCAAGGAGTATTCCTCCTCCATCACTATCATCTCCAGTCAGTTGTAATTCTGCTCCGTATAGCCAGTCGAGAAGAGCTTGAATAGCATCAGCAAGTTGACCAGAAAATAATAACGCCTCTTCCAATCTTCGTTGTCTGGAGATTTTTATTAAATATTTATAAAATACACTGATAAATATATGTAGTCGTAATAGCATTATTATTTAGAAACTATTAAATACCTATCAACTGATTTTTTACAGATATCATTCCATTGTTTTTTGATTTCGTTCAGCATCTCTTGAATCGTTTCAAGATCTGAATTTCGACAACGTTCCTAAAAGAAAATACCATAGAAATTTATAAAATATTAAACTTTTATAAGCGAGAAAATGAAGATAGTTATGAATATATTCGCAGCAAACCTTTAAATGCCGACCAAGTTTATTGATATTATCTAATGTGGATTGTTTGGATCCAAGTAATCTCTGGAATTCGCGATGTTTCAATATTTGTTGTCTTATATTAATAGGTTCCGATGCTATTAATAAATTATTATCGACTTCGCATTGATTTTGATTTAACCAGAGTAAAAAGATGCGATGAGATTCAGTAAACTGTTATATATATAAAATAATTTATTAATATAACGTGTGAATTAATAGTATTGCGTTAGTCGTATGTTATTAAATGTACTCAATAAATATACAATATATATTAGACCTGTTTAGCTTCATGGTAACAATTTTGTAATTTACGCGATCTCTGCGCAGTTTTCGATAATAACTTCTGCCACCTCTTCTCAACATTCATGTTTAAATTTCTGATAAGTATTAAATCTTGTTTCTGAGCAAAGTACTTTAATTGGCCAGCAATTTCTTGTAAATTATTCATTTGAAATAATTCTCCGACAATTGATTTTTGAAATTCCTAAAATTAAAAAATGTATAAATTAAATATTATTACATCTTGTATTCATTAGTGAATTTCTATAAGTTTATATGAAATGATTATACTAAATTATATGTATATTATTTATGCATTAGAATTGTTATTTTTGTACTAAATTAATTGAAAATTAGTTTTTACTAGCAGTTTGATCTTTCATTTGTTTTTCTACTTTTACGAGAATCCTACTTGGCGCTTCCATATTGTTTAATTTCTTTTCCATGCAATTTAGCCAACTTGTAAAATTATTTAATTTTTCATCGAATTCATTTGCCTGTAAAATAATAATTATTTTGAATATAAATATAAATGCATTAATGGAAATATTGGAAGATTTTTTTGTATTCGGAAATTTACTTACCTGAGACATAGTCTCCTCAAGTTGATTTCTTTTATCTTCAGCCTTTGTCAATACCTTCTGCCAGAGTATCCTCAATAACTCGATATCGTGGTAAAGCCCTCTACCCTTTTCGTGAGTCCTTAGATTCGATTTCAATAGATCGCTACCATCCTGCAAAATACTTTCCACAATTTCATCGTACTTCATGACTTCCGCATAAAGTTCCTACCAAGAAATGGATTTCGTTGTTATTAATGTAATACTGATATGTATAGTAGTTTAATTATCCCAAATCCTAACCATGAATCGCTGCAGTTGATTCCTGGCAGTTTCTGGTAATCCACCTATTGAGTTAAAAGTATCCAGTTGTGAGAGGAAGTCCTCGGCAGATGCCATAGTTTCGTCAATATCAGATTCATATTCCTTTGCTTCCTAATCAGAAATTAAATTATGTAATTCAAGTAAAATATTTATAAGAAAAAAAAACTAACAATAATAAGCATAAATATATTTATATTTTTTCCTAACAAATTAATTCAATTATTAATAATAAAATGGATATTAATTTCTAATTAAATCTATCAAATATATATCATATATTTATTTAATACGATATCATTATTAATATGGAAAAATTTAATATAATTAAAATAAAAAATAATGAATGTAAATATTTATTTTATTATTTAGAGTATATTTATAAATTATGAAAACCTTCAAAGCTGCCTGGAGTTTCGAGTGAAGATTATTGATATCCGAATCTACCTCAACCCATTTACTATCTAGGACATCGAGGTTTGTTGAACAGTTCTGAGCTCTTGCAGCATCGTGTAGAGCTTTCCTTCCAACATTATGCGCAAGCAAGTCATTTTCTAGTATCTGGTCGTTTGAATATATGAAATATGGTTTTGTATCAACTTGTATAAACATTTAGAATTTAACACATGTAAACTTCTGTTTTATAAGATGATATTAAAAATAAGAATATACAGAATACAATACAGAATACCAACATGTAGTTTGGCAAGATCTATTTCAATGGCTCTTTGATCTCCTATAGGAATGCACTGGAATTCTACAATTGTGCTGGTGGTAGAATCTAACCATGTCAATAACTCTTTTATAGCAATGTCCAATTGACCGAGGCTCAATAGAGCCATTTGCAGTTTACCCTGGTGACCAATGGTTGCGGTATATAGATATTAAATTTCAATATTTCTAATAATGCTTATTCAAATGTCATTAAACTACCTTCCTTGTGACGACTCCACCCAATAAAAGATTCCATCTTCTGTTGACATCTATCAAAGGTTTTTGAACAATAACGTGCACTAAATGGTTCTGTTCGGATTGCTCTCGTATCAGTAATTGTCCGCTGTGGTTCAACAATGCTATTTCTTCGTGCCGTGGGTGAATATTCAATTTCAAAGTCTACAAAGTCAATTGGGTCAGTCGGTTATATCTTTAAATAAATTAGATAATAATAGCTCAAATTTATCATTAAAATAAAGAATAATATTTCATTGTTTATATATATATACAAATATTTATGGCTAAATTAATATAATCAAATATAGAATAAGCATTTATATTTATAAGAATAAGTTTATGCATCTAGAGAGGGAATTATTAGGGAAAATGTAAACCAACTTCTAATTCTGATATCTGATTTTCAATTTGGTCAGACGTAGATGCGACTTTTGCAAGATTATTTAATTTACCTTCAGCATCTTGTAACCAAGCTAACATTGAATTCAATTCATCTTTAAAGTGTTCAGACTTCTTAAGGGCCTAATGAAATTGTTAATATATCTTAGTGATACTCAAATTAAAAATGAAATATGCAATAAAAAGGTAGTGTACAGAAATAATATGTTATATAATCTAAATATTGATACTATGAAATCATAATATCAATACTTATCAACTTTACTGGATTGAATGTAAAGTAGTATTCAGATGTAGATATATACTTATCACTAAATCAATCCTATAATGTTTATAAAAAACATAACCCTAATTAGATTACAGTAGTAGAATAGAAAAACATAAACCATAAATTAAGGAGGAAATTACATATTAAAATAGATTGATAATTAATTTCAATATTAATATAATGGAACCTCATCCAATTTTTTCTCCCTCTCACTAGAAGTTGAGATTACGTTGACTAGATCCGAATGCATATCGTCGAGAGTTTTCTGAATCTCTGGAGTCTCGGAAGTTGCAATCAATTTCAAAAGCTTGTCCCCTACTTCGGTGACATTCTTAACATCGCCATCAACTTCTTCAATCTCTTCCATTATGGTCTGGAAAGGCAACAATATTACACCGCTACAAAGAATAAAGAATATGGTGCGCAATTAATATTTAGAAGATTCGATGTAAACATATAGTGCCAAATATAGAAACATAACTAGATGGAATACATATTGGCTCGGCAGAAAGTTTTAAAGTGAACACAATGTAATACGGATTCAGTTTCTTAATACGAATTCAGTTTCTCCGATGGCATTACTTACAGCTAGCGTGGACTGTTGTCGGATAATACCGTTGGGCACAATGGAAGGTAGGTCCTCGTCGTCGAGTTTCTCGCGGATTTCGGAGAGCGTTGCATTAGTTACATGTAAATGGTTCCAGAAAACGTCTGCGACGTCAATAGTTTGCTGCAAATCCCGACAGTGTTTATCCGTAGCCTCACCAATAGATGCATGCAACTCTTTGATCTCATTCACTTTTCCATGGATGTCTATTAAAGTGGAGGTATGTTATGAAATGTATTATATTTATGGGAACTTTTATCTATATTTATGAAATATATGATGATATTCATTGATAATATATATAACACGAAACCATTGTAAATTGTATCATCGGATTCATCGGATATCTTAGAATTATTTTCATTTGCTTGCCTGAGAATACTTAAGAATAATGGTTCTCTTTGGATCATATCCTCTTCAATCAACTATTTATCGACGTCAATAATTTAATATTGATCTTTATCAAGAATATGTATTAATTTATAAAATATTTTATAATATTTGAGATATTAAAACCTTATTTTCTGATATTTGCTCATGCAGTTTATTAACATAAGGTGATATGTCTTCATTTTTCTGAATTTGTTCAAAAGTTTCTGCAAAAGCTTCTGATAAATGTTCAATTTGATCCGACAACTATAATTATTTTAATGAAATTAATACAATGAAATGTTTGTTTTTCATACTTCACTTTAAAATAATTCTATACCAACATCTGCATTTTGTTGTATATTGTCTGCAAGATTTGCACATATGGCGCGAATGCGATCTCGAAGATTCTCATATTCAGAATTAATTTTGTTCAAATGGCAATCCAATGCAACTTCCATTTCAGTTTGATTATCTAATAACATAGGACCGATATTAAATAACGTTAACGCAGAAATACGCAATAATCAACATTAATAATGATTGAGTTCATAAAGTTCAAACTTGTGTGCTTTTGAATTAATTGAATTAATCCAATAGCAGCTTTATTCAATCGATCAATGTTTGGTTTTTGGTCAGAGACATTCTGTTTCTGAATCTGTTGAGAATAATTAATATCGCATTTGTATTGGTATTCTAATATTTAAAATTAAAAACTATGATTTATTATATTTAATATTAAATTGACTGACATTGAAAAGTTCTTGTTGCATTTTCATTTGTTCTAATGTAGTTGCGTTTTCTGTCTGCAGTTCAATATCATGGAGCACGGAGTGCATTTCTTCAAACCATATTTCAATAATGTGATCCATCTCGCCGAGATGTTTAGCCAGAGGCTGTCCTTGTTCGAGTACATTTAATCTAGTGTTCGGTAAAGCATCGATGTCATAGAAATTATTTAAAGATAATGATAATATAGAATGCACATAATTATTATCATTTCTTAGCAAAATAAATATCAAATTATATTTATATGATTTATACTCTAAATTTAATTAGACACAATTTAAGGAACCTTTCTGCGCTAAGCTTTCCAATTTCATCAGCCAAACTCTTCAGCATTTCAGACTTATTATTCAAACTCTGTTCGCACTCTTCAGACATTTTGAATTCTCTACGTAAGCGTTTTCCCGATACGAGTAAATCTCGAACTTTCGATTTTTGCGATATGATTTCATCATTTATCAACTATTGTTTATAATCGATATTAATCACATGATAATGCCATACATTGTAAACATAATGTAAGCTATGTAATTTTTATATTAAACCTTATGCTCGGATAAGCAAATCGACAAAACTTGTTCATTCGTTGAACTTAAAGCCGGAGAAATAAATAATCCATGTTTATCAGTAAACCAAATTATTAAATTTTCGAGGTCTAATAACAACTGTAATAAAATATCAAATTATTTTTAATTAAATTAAAATCTATTATATATAATTTGGATGAATAAAATATTAAGATATGGAAGTTTATGCTTTTCTTATTTCGTAACGATAATATTGAATATATTTATTATATATTGAATATATTTATTATATATAAATAAATATATAAAGTAAAATAAAGTAAAATCAAATCAAAACATGAACAACTTACATATAAACTAATCGTTAAAACTTAAAATAAATTATTTACAATTTTTTTTTAAATCACAGATTATTTAATACAAATACTATTCTATCCTATATTCAGATATATAAAGTTAAAGAATATGTGGTTACAAAGATATAATGACTTTTGTGGACTTCTGTTTCATTTGGTTGCGTTGCGATATCTCGTGTTGTAATGAAGCATTAACATCGGAGAGTTGCTGTTGGCACATGCCAATCGTAGAGTCTATGCTGATCTGGCTCGTTGTTAGTGGAATTAGTTTTTCTGCGATCGTAGAGAGATCGCCGAGTAGAGCTGTTGCCTGATTCACGATTTGCTCGTAGTTCTGTTGCCGGTCAAACGCAGTCAAAATTAATTATGTAAAAACTACTAATTATGAAATGTTAGTAAATATTGCTAATGAAATAACCATGAAATCTCTTTCGTCAGTCATGGAGATTTTTGACTTATTAAACGTATCAATTAATGAATTGAATTGCTCCGTACAATCTTGAAATTGTATACACAAAGGTTCGGCGACCATTAATAGTTTTAAATGCTTCTTTGATTTAGTTTCCAAATTATTGTAACATTCTTCAATGGAATCAATTTTATCCTTTACGACTTGCTGGTCAGTAGCTATTAATAGGAATATATATATTATATATGCAGTCTATAACATAATATATATATATGAATTATGTGTTCATTATTAGTAGAAAAATATTTAATTTTTTGTGACAAACAACATTTTTTTAAAAATCTAATAAATTTATGAAATTATATTAGAATCAACCTTTCCCTAAGTTCAAAAGTTGAGATCCTATGTCAAATAATGACTCCAAATTAGCTTTCTTATTTGATAATTCAATGATGATATCCTGGTATCGTATATAAGGTAATAGTTAATATTTGAGAGAGCTATAAACTAAACGTTTCACACATAAATATAAATTGACCAACATTATGTTTAGTAAAAGCGGCTCGAATGACATCACAGTCGGCAGAGGGTAGACTGACGTTACGTTGCAGCGATTCAGCCGCGTTGATCCACTCGCGAAGCGGTTGCAGAGCTGCGGTGAACTGTTTCGCCGACTGCAACGTGTCTTGCAGAGCGGAGTCTCGAGAGGACACGGAGTTCAACAGAGAAGTCCAGCGACCAGACAACTTCTCGACGTTTTCGATATCGGAGAGTTTGTTGCCAACGGCTATGACACGATCGACGGCAGCCGCGCGATCATCCATTAACCGGCGCACAAACTGTAGAATGCACGATGAATGGTAATGCGATATACATGAATTGAATTGAAAAGCGCGGCGGAATCAAATGAAAACCTTTTGCTCTTGAATTTGTGCCTTTGCGACTTTCAGTTCTATCGAAGGAGATTTCTGTTTGCTTATCAGCAATTCGGTTTCACTGAGCCAATGTGAAATTGTGGCAAATGAAGTGTTGTACTCCCCGGAGGTCAACAAAATGGCTTCCAAGTCCGAGAGTTTATTTATCACCTGTGAACGGAAACACAAAATATCATTTGATGTTTTGCGATATTTAGTATATTCTAAAAATGATCTGTATTTAATTAATTATATTCATTACCTTTTGTTTAAATATTGTATTACATTGAGACAGATTTTCAATGGCTCTATCAATTTCGTCAGTAGAAGAGTTGTCATGTGCCTGAGAAATAATATTGCTTCCATCGGCAATAAGTAATTTCAAATGCTCCTGCATCGGCTTCAGCTTTTCATTCTTCATCAACTAAATAGACGAAGAATTTGTAAGTTTTGTAATGCAAATATTTGTCATCAAATATTAAATTATATTATTAAAGAATTTAATCTTAACTAACATTTAGTTGTTCCTGTTGCTGTACTATTGTATCGTGATCATTTGAAGATTCTGGTATACTGTCAATTTCACTAATTAATTGCCTCATTTCATCAACTGCAGTTTCGACATCGCCGTGGAAATTATTGAGTTCATTTGATCTTCGCTCGAGATTCTTTTCGCAATCCTGAATGTTTCTTTGTATTTCGCTTGAACGATTTCGCAAAGATGCCAACTAAAAATAATTGTTAGTAATTTCATGAATGTGGATATTTATTGTTACTGGAAACAAACTAAAAAGTAGTAATTTGATCATCGGAGAAATAATAACTAACAGATTTATTATACATATTTTCTTTTTCAGCATTAAGTGGTGACATTTCTTTTATCTCTCCAATACAAAAATCTATTTCATCAATTTTAATTGCCCTAGTTTTATCATCCTCAAGATAGCCTTGTATCTTTGAATATTTAGTAAGTATAAGAAATGAAAATTAATAGTATAGTGCTAATTACAATGAGACTATAATTATAATAACTAAAGTCATACTAAATTAATTTATTAGATCAAAGATTGCGGTTATAATTTATCTAAATTGATTTGGTTTACCTTGCATTGTAAAACAAGAAGTAAACAAGATATAAAAATAAACCTTATCAATTTGATTTGACAATATATTTCTATCGCAAAATATTAAAGGAAGATCAGATATTTCATTTTCTGTCGAAGTGAACTCACTATCGATATCGCGAAATTTAACCTACAAATTTATATCAATGAATATCAATGAAAATCAATATATATCTTAAAATTTAACCGTAATATATAATTTGAGGTAACCTGTAATTGATCATTCATATCATTAATTGTGTTTGCCTTTTCTAGGAGTATTTGAGCATTTTGTAAAACATTATTAGCTCGAGATCGACAGCTATCAACACATTCGCCAACAAGTTTGTTATTATTGAAAGAGAAATCACTTGAACTCTGTTTTTCACCTTCATTTAACAATTCCTCGGCTAACTCGGATAAGTAACTCAATCGGGTTGGCAGCAAATCAATTTCATGCATCAATGGCTGTTGAAAATTCAACAAATCAATAAATATTAATGATAACTAATAATTTGTACAAATTTTAATAAAATTAATATATCCAAAATAATACCTTAATGTTTTCCAAGCAATTCTTTTCATCGGAAATTTGATTTTGTAGATTATCAATAAGCAGGTCAACCTCTGTCATACAATCTTCGTATTCAGATACTTTTTGCAATACACTTTCAAAGTTCTCATGTTGGTTAGTTGCTTCAAAAATCATCGAGTCAAATTTATCAACAATATTCTGAAATGAATTGTAAAATTAGTTGGTGACGTGAGCAACTGATTTTTATGACAATCAGATAAAAGTAATTACTTGCAAGACTTCATTGACAAGAGAGTGATGAGTATCCGTACAGTCAATGAAATCACAGGCAACATCTTTGAGAAGATTTAGATCACTTTGTTTAGCAACAATCTCAGTTTGCAAAGACTATAGAATGAAATAAATAAACACAAAAATACACATGAAATAAACATACATATGAGATTTGTAATTCACGTACATGAGCTTCTTGAATTTTTCTTTCAATTGTTATCGCATCCAATTCTAATTTACACGATGTTTGCATCTCATTTAGTTTTAGCCAAGACAGTAAATCATTTGCGGATTTAAGGAATATATTACAATTCTCTTCAGCAATCTGCAAATCATAATTAATTATAAATAATACAATCATCTAATTAATAATATATTTAGATGGGAATAAAAACCTTTAACTTATTATTTTTCAATTCAACATCTGTTTCAATCTCGGAGCATTTTAATGTTAATTCCACTAATTTCTTTTTCAAATCATGATTTTCATTATCGCCAACACTTTTCTCTAACGATTCAATACTACTTTTTAACCACGGTTTAATTTCAGATATTTTTATGGATGATTGCCTTCCTATATTCTGAAAATATTTTCAAACATTTAATAAAAATGGTACATAAATTATAAAAAAGTATAAAATTGGAATATTCGAAAAAACGTACAAATAATGACACTAACTTCAACTTGTCTAGATTGTATTCTCAAAGGAGTTTCATCAGCGGGAATAGATGAATAGTGAGACAATTGATTTTGTATTTCTTGCAAACAATTTTCGTGGGATATCAATTCATCGGAGAATTTGATATTATCCAATTCAGCTGCGTGTATTAATTGAATTCCTTTGTCTAGTTGTGCGGTATTGAAATATAAATGGACAATAATAATACTTTATAAGAATAAGCTCTAGTTAATACTTACTACACTGATCAATAGCATTTTCATATGGAGTTTCAATAGAATGTAATTTATTTTTCAATTCAGCTTGAGAAAGAGAATCTTTAACATGATTGCACAGCTCTGTACATAAATTTCTGGCTTGTTCGACTTCGGTTTTGTGAGTTTTCAGCTTACATTGAATGACCTAGAGATAATATATAAAATAGGTGGTTATAGCGCCTTTTAGCATAGTAATTATATATTAACCTGATAGCGATCTTTCGCGTCTAAGTTTTGAAGATTTGAGTATTTGTCGATTACTGGAATTGCCTGGATATCTTTTTCAATTGTCGGAATCCATTCATTAGCAGATTTTATGATTTTGTAAAAACTGTTGCTAAAAGTATAATTAAAAAAATTCAAAAAAAAATGTAAATAGTTGGAACAAATTAATTTACTGAAAATTATAGAGATATTCATCAAAAGTACTTGAAAATAAAGTTCTATAATTTCATCATTAAGTAAACCGAGACAAATCCAATTAAATCATAAATGAATGCGATATAATAAACCATGATTTATAGGAGTTATTCAACATGATTTCCTTGTCATCGAGTTTCTTTTCTAAATCATTCCACGACTTCGTGACGCTATCCACCTCACCCGAGATCTGATCGACAAGAGTCGATGAGGATTCGATAAGATTCAATGATGCCTGCACATAATTCTCATACAGAGGTTGTTCTTTTTGCATCTCGTCCTTCAGTAGCTAAATAATGAATATCGTGAAGAATGAATAGAAATAGAAATAATGGTAGTTGGGGGGGGGGAGGGGCAGGCAATGGGGGGAGGGTGTAGGCAATGGGGGGCAGGCAATGGGGGGGGGGGGGGCAGGCAATGGGGGGGGGGCAGGCAATGGGGGGCAGGTAATGGGGGGAGGATGTAGACAATGGGGGCAGGCAATGGGGGGCAGGTAATGGGGGGCTGGTAATGGGGGGCAGGTAATGGGGTGGGAGGCAATGGGGGGGGGCAGGCAATGGGGGCAGGCAATGGGGGGGCAGGCAATGAGGGGCAGGCAATGGGGGGCAGGCAATGGGGGGCAGGCAATGGGGGGCAGGATATGGGGGGGGGTAGGCAATGGGGGGCAAGTAATGGGGGATAGGAAATGGGGGGTAGGCAATGGGGAGGGGGGTTGGCAATGACAACTAATTGAATAAGAGAAAGTTTAGAGTAGTGGTATTATGAATTAGTAGATTTAAATTATACAAATATAAGAAGGTATTAAGAAGATATTTACCAAAATCAATTATAGCAGAATGTAGTATTTGTATAAGTAATATTTATTAATATAATTATGTATAGGTAATAGCATTTATTAGTATAAAGTAATATTATGTTACCTGTACTTGGTCTAATTGATTGAGTAGCATGGAAGGTTCAATGACCATGGCTGATCCGAGGATGTTAATCATCTTATCCTTGCTGGATAGCCAATTGCAGATTTGGACGTACTGAGATGCAATAACACGTTCATCTTTTACACGCCTAGTCAGAATTTTGATTTGATCGATAGACAATTGTTTCAATAAAGTCCAATGGTCATCTGAAAATGAGGTAATGTTCGACAACATTAAATTCTCATATATTATGTAATATATTGTAAATTTGAATTATTTATAATTCAAATTATCTTCAAATGATCAACTTAATTTTACGATCTTAATTATATGAACAATTAAACAAATCTGCCATCTGTTAGGATATTAACCAAGTTGTCTCATGGACTTTCTGAGATCTGATGCTCCTACAGAATTACATTCGTGGCTCTCTAGTAGGGAACTCATTTTCTTATCAAGGAAACTGATGCAACTCTCTTCCATGATCATTTCGTCGTGCCGTTTCTGAATAAAGTAACGGCGATTATTGGTAAGAACTCGAGGTAAAGATACTTTACAGCAAGCGTATGAACAGCGCAATGACCTTGTGCTGTTCAATCATTGATTGCATGTCCTCTGGTTTTCCGGATGTCAATAACGTGTCAGCCTTGTGAATTAAATCCTTCAGCTTTTTCTCTTCAGATTTCACCCAACCGCGGGTGGTTTTTAGTAAGTTATGCACATATTCAGAAATGTCTAGTGTACAATTGAGTTCATCTTGTCGTCCAATCAAAATCTCTCCAATCTCGTCGTACCGATTATTTAAAACCTCGATTATATCCTGTTCTATATCTGCGCACGTATATTTTAATCAATTAATTTAAATCCTTGATAAATTAAAATATAAAAATACAGAAATAAGCATTTTCGTATTTTGATAAAAAAATATTCTTTTAAAACGAATGAATAGAACTTAATATCAAAAAAATCATATTGTTAACATTCATTATGTAAATAAAATATTAATATTATTATTATAAAAATATAATTACCTGAACTTTCAAATACAATACTATCAGACGACATATCAAGAATGCCATTATCATTTGAATCAGTTAAAGATATTTGTCTATCTGTAGATAATTTTGAAGGAGTCTTTTTTGGTTCTGTGAAATATGAGAAATATTTGTTATTAAACTATTTATTAATTATTATGTTTATATAGAAATTAATATATACAAACTCTTCGGCAAAGGCTTGATATGAAGTGAATTAGCAATATTGTTGAGTTGAGTTAATTGATTTGAGAAATCCTCATAAGAACTTACAATTGGCTATTCGAATAAATCAGATTAACTCGGAAATGCGTAAAAATATATATAATAATTCAAAGTAGTGTTTTAATTATATATTAATATATAAAGATATAATTCTTACATTTAATTGTTCGATTTGTTGGATTACAGAAATTGTAGATACTGCAACGACATCTAGTTCAGAAATTATGGCTTCGTGTGCACTCAACCATTTTGAAATGTGGTCCTTAAGACTTATAAACTTAGATTGTTTCTCTTCCTTCTCGATTATATTACTCTCAGCTTTTTCGATCAGAGAAGACAGTTCAGAGACATCTTTTTCAACGAGAAACATGCTATCTTTGAAGGATTTTACCTGAAAAAAGACAAAATATTTTTAAACATATAAACCAAGGCAGGGGTTCTCAAATTATGTATCATGACCAAAAAATAGGCAATGAAGGGTTTTCTTTGTGTTAAAGGAACTTTTTCAAGTTTAAAAATTAATATTTAGACGAGTATTACAGAGAGAAAATACCTAAGCATATTAATTAGATTAAAATAAATATGAAATATATGACCTAAGTATAAAGTATTCAACTTTAAAGTAACTATAGATATATTATACATGAACGCATTTATAATTTAATGTTGGTTTAGATTTGTTTTTTGAATTTGGGTCATTGAATAAAAAGTTAAAGAACCCTTAAGATATTAATAATACAATATTGGATGAAACTAACCTCTATTGTATTTGGATGTTCAATGAGATATTTAGTCTTCAATTTTAAAGCATATAAATTTTCCAACTTCGGTTTAATTTTATTATTTAATTCTTTTATCTATTTTATGATTATTAATATTTAAAGTATAAATAAAAGTACATTTTTTCTATATAACATATTAGAAATGTATAGACGATGTATTGGATATAGATATTACACAAAATATTAATTCTATTATATATTATATCAATTATTTATTTAAAAAAAACAATAACAATTTGAATTATTAACCTTTTCAGTGTATATAACAGATACTTCTGGATCGGTATGTATGTAGTCTAAACCCTGTTTACTCCATTGCATTAAATTATCCCTGATTTCATTGGCTTCGTCAAAGCATTTAATCACATCATTCACTTCTCCATTAATATTGTCGACGTCAGTTTGAATTTGTCGATAATTCGTCAATAAAAACGCGCAATCTTTCTCGTGTAGTCTATCAAAACTCGACTCATGATCTACATTATTGAAAGGCAATCACGTAACTAGCTGCAAAGATTACAGGTTTCAATTCTATTGGATTTACAAACCTTTCACGTCGATCTTCAGCAGAACAGTCTTGTGCAGAGCTTCAGTTAATTGGTCGGCATTTAAGGGTAGGCTGTTCATGGAGAAAGCCTTCAGTTTCGTTTGAGTCTCCTGCAACCAGTTCTCGAGATTTTTCTTGGCGTCGAGTTCAGATTGGGCCTCAATTAAACTTATACGCGTGGCTTCGGAAAAATCAGATAGTTTAACTCTCAATTTGTTTAGGCAAACTTCTTTATCATCGAAGAAGCTCATCTTTATTTCCGGCATCAACTATAATATAGATAATTTATACAATACATTATTATTAATTTATTGTTATCTTAATTTTAACTAAAATAATTACAATGCATGATACATATATATACCTGAAGATTTTTTGATTCATTTTTAGCTGATTTCAAAATAGAAATCGTATTTAATAATTCAGCGGAGAGACTTTGCGCTCGAGATATTGTTTTTTCTATTGCGGCTGGAGTACTGTCTCGTAGAGATTTTTTCAATAAATCTTTAACCTAAATTTTAATTATACATTATCAAAAAAAGGGAAATCAATTATTACAAATATCCATACCTCGCATTCGTTGCTGTCGATATGATCTTGAATGGTGGACAACGTAGCGGTGATATGGTCATGTAGTCTGCAAGTATCTTGCAACGAATGGTCGAGTTTTGAACAATCGGTATACAATCTTTCATAGGCATTAGTGGCGGCCTTTAATCGTTCTTTCGTGAATTCATAAGTCCTACGAAGAAATAGCGACGTTAGAGAATACGGATCGCCGCGAATATAATGATAGTTTTACAAACTTGATTTGAGTGGTCAGAATTAACGAAGCTCTTTGTCCTCGGTGTTGCATCAAGTAAAATTTCTCTATCTCTACATTGTATCTGTGGCAGGAGTTGAGGAACCGTTGTCCAGACATATTGACAAATCGTAATTCTGCTTTGTGAGACAAAACCTCATCGGATAACAACTGAAAGTTATGGGAATGGAATTAGTAAATATATAATAATTATAAGTAAATTAGGTTAAATTTCATTTTCATGGGAACTTTCGAGCTAAACCTTTTGTTTATCCACCAGTTGTTGGGTGCAAATTTCGCCATTGTTGGCATCTAATTGGACCCTCGTCTCCTCGAGCCAGTCTGCAAAGTTGCACAGTTCGAAGTTCAATTTTTGCATTTCGTCCGTTCCACTATTCAAATTCTTCAGCCTCGTTTCACATTCTTCCAGTAACTTTGTTGTTACAATTAAATTAATTATGTTATTTTTAAATAAAAGTTAAGAAATAACGAATTTATAAATAAATTTGTTAATATTAATAATTACAAAATTGATAAGATATTTCCAAGAATGATTTACTCAATAACTTCTCGAATACAAAACTTACAGAAACATGCTCAGCATTGAGTTGGCTGGCTTTGGATTGCATATCGTTCTTTTGCGTAATCAGCAAATCTAGGAGATCTTTATCGTCGTTGTTCAAGGAGAAGCCTTGTCCGATGGCATCCGAAAGACTTTCAATGTTTCCAGAGAGGACGTTCATATCATGAATGTGTTTCAGTACGTCTTCAATCAGAATCTTTAAAACAAAAATTAAACTCAATCCAGAGACTACAATCCAATACTACTACTACTTCTACATACAGAGATTACTATGTATTATATAGCAGAGTTTACTATCTTTAATACAGAGATTTATATTTATTTTACGAAAATGCTTATCTATAATAGAGAAATTGTCATTAGTAATATAGAAAATGATATTTGTAATACAGAGATTTCTAAAGAAAGTAATCAAATGCTATAATTATAATGCTATGTATTATAAATGATTAAATGGCAACCTTATGGCTTTCTACTTGAGTATTTAAATTTGCAAGGTTTTCAGACATTTGCGATTGCTCTTTTAGTTGCAGGGTGACGTCGTGGAGCCAAGTAACAGCGTCATCGAGATGTAATGAATATTCATCAGATTGTTGCTCGTACACTGAAATCTGCATATTAGGAATAGGATTTGAAATCGGCGTAGAACTTGTATAAAGAGCTTGTACATAGCATATATTAATTAAATTATAGCAGTTATTAAAGCATGAGTAGCGTTATATATATATATATATTTATATATATATATATATATGTATATATATATATATATATATATATATATATATATATATATGTTATATATGTTATATATAAATATATATATGCATGCATCACCCATAATCACCATACACTACAATTTAGCAGGTGTGCTAGCGCGGGTGTGTGCGCGTGTGTGCGTGTGTGTACGCGCGTGTGCGCGTGTGTGCGCGCGTGTGTGTTTTAACTGAAACACCGAGTTGTATTAAAATAGTCGAGTTTTAAGACTAGGGCTACAATTCTCATTAACACCTATGAAATTAAAGCAAGTTATTAGGATATAAAGCAGTATATTAGTTATAATATAAAATACATACCTGAAAGGCAGTTTTCCATTGTTCTGTCTAACAATATTTCTCCCACATAAGATATACATTTACTAGTATGATTAATGTATTCTTAATGACTAATCAGATATATAATATATTTTCTTCCGATTAATTAACCTATTTAAATTGATCTAAAACCTCTAAAAGGTTGAAATAATTTATTAATATAATGTACTGTTGTATTCCATGCAATTATTATTCTCAATCGAATTCAAGGTTAAAAATAACAAATCTTATTGGGAACAATCTAGTAAACAATTTATAATTCTGTTCAACTCATTTAAAATTCTCGAATATATATATATTTATATTTTATTAAATATAGATTTGAAAAATAAATGAAATTGTATAACATAATTGTTCATACTAATCTATTTATTATGCAAGAATAAATCATAAAATGAAATAATGTAAAGTTTGAAGAGAGGAAGCGGGATTATAAAAAATGCAAAAATAATGACAAGAGAAAAATAATTACTATGTATGTACACAAAGAGTAAATATTTAGATCTTACACGACTTTCACAGGCATGATCTGAAAGTAAAGAAATAATTAAACAAACAACAATGCAAACAATGTGGAGTGCTAAAACTTTAACAAAAAGATTACATACTATTTTACAATAGTTACATTCTACATTGAACTAACACGAATCAACAAAAAATGTAATATAGTGCAATATTGTACAGTAATTGAAAAAAGAAAATTTTATAAAATTGACAATTATTAAAAAAGATATTCTTTATACGAATGCTACTCACAAATCACTGGACGCAAATAATCACTAACCTTGGAATCAATGGAGTGGAAAGAATTGTCGAGTCTGCAATTAGTGTCCGAATTATCGGCGTCGAAAGATTTAGATGCGGGATTTATTTTCATCCTTACGATGGTACCGTCGGTATTTAGTGTAACTCTCTCAACCCTTGTACTCGTAGTCGAAGTGGTGGTGGTGGAGGTGGCGTCGTCTCCGCGAATTCCTTGTTTGAACAGTTCGCTGGGGGCAACGCACACGTAGCCCAGAGTTATTGCGTCCTCCAATGAGAACAGACGACGGTGCAAAGGGTGCTTAAAGCTACACAGGTCCTCGGAAATCATGAATCCTCGCAACGCCTCGCCGAACCCGGTGGCGCCCTCTAAATTGTAGGCGGCGTTCTGGCGCGACAGGAAACCCTCCCTCATAGCGGCGTCAACGTCGTACACGCGACCGGAATTGGGGTCGGCGAATAGTGCGGTGGTAGGGTCCAGTAGGTCTCTGGCCATGGCTTCCTTTAGCGTGAGGTCCACTCCGACGCGTTCCGGTAGCAATAAGTTCAACTTGCAGGCCGCCTTCACCGACATCCTGAGGCCCAGATGCACAAACTCCTTCTTTGCGACATTGACGCGTCCGTCTTCAATGGCGTCGACGACGCTGGTAACGACTGAGCTCTTCTCGTCGGCGACGATGAAACCTTTCCTCAGCGCTTCGGCGACGGTGTAGGTTTGGGTGCCTTGCCTGTACACTCCGTTCTCTACGAGTCCTTCGGCTGTAGCCCGAGCGAGGGTCAATGGCGGGACGGCATCTTCGCCCATCGGCGTAATGTACGACGTTTCGGTCTCCACGGTAAAGTGTACATCTTCATCCTCTCGGCGTTGGTCGGAGGCCGCGGAGAGAATTCGCAGGAGTCCGGATTGTTCCGCCTGTTTCATCGAAATGCGTTGGCCCTTGTACAGCAGCGTATCGCCTTCCAAGAGGCCCTGGCGGCGAGCTTCGTCCGGATACAACCAGCGTTCGCTGGCGGAGTCGTAGATCGCCTGCACTATTGCGGTGCGATGAGGCTGAGGGTAGGAAGCGTAATCGCAGACGAAGCCCCGAGCGATGGCCGTTCTCAGCGTCATCTTCTCGCCGGTGGTGCTCAACGTGTAGACGCCCATAGCGGGGTCGATGATACCCCGCTTCACCGCCTCTATGATAGAGACGACGCCGCCGGTGGAGACGTCGACCACGCCCCCTATGTGTCTCTTCGCGTCGTTCGCATTAGACGTAGGCGAAACGGAGTCCCCGGTGTGGTGCCTGGTCAGGGTGGCGTAACAGTCCCCGTCGTCGAGTAGAGCGTAGTCCGGATTGTCGAGGAGGTCCGCGGCGATGAAACCGCGTTGGATAGCGTCCCCTATGGACATGGTGTCGCCGGATAACGTGTCGGTGTACAAGCCGCGCCTCTTGTTCAACAGACCGCGAGACTCCGCCTCCGCGGGGGCGTAAACGCGATCGTACCTGGTGTCGCGCACCTCGAGTAGAGAGTAAACTTGCGTAGCCACGCCCACATTCGCCATTTCGTCGGCGGAGTGTTCGACTCGACTGATCATCACGAGTCCCCTGGCAACGGCGGCGTCAATCGTCAAAACGCGATCGGCCGCCATATCGATGTACTCCCCCCTTTCGCGGTTCACGATCTGATGTCGAATGGCGTCCGACATCGAAATCTCCTCCCCGCTCCTCGTGTCGATTACGGACTTCAACGTGAAGCTCTTGACGCCCTCGTAGAGCAGCTGCGACTCGACGATTTCCTCGGTGGCGCCGGTGGCGGCCGTTGTAGACATGATGATGAGGCCTCGTTGTACGGCCTCTCGCAGGGTAATGTGCTGGCGGGTCTCGCTGACCACGTACTCGGTGAGGTCGGAGGTGATAATGCCCCTTTCGACGGCGCGTTGCAGGCTAATTGGAGACTTGTTGGCGTGGTCGTAGACGGAATGCACGAGAGATGCCGTACATCGTTTCGCTTCAACGCTTTCGTCGTCTGCGATGATGAGCCGTTCGCGGTAGGCCTCGTGTAAAGGCCTACTTACCCCCGTTACCTTATTAATGTAGGTGCCACGCGCGAGGTCCAGTATTCCCATGCGCACGGCACTAGAAGCAGGTACCCATTCACCCGTAACGGGGTTCAGTACTTCTCGAATTCGGTAGTCGGTGGTGGTAGTAGTGGTGGTGGTGGTGGTTGCATTACTAGTGGTGCTATTGCCAGGGTCCACCTTTACTAGACCCCTGCGCAGAGCTTCCCGCAGGTTGATCACGTCGGTTGTCCGTCTGTCCACGTAGACTCCGCGTCCGGTGTCCAACATTCCGAAGCGAACGGCTCCGTCCCTGTCCACGTACTCTCCGGTCAGCGTGTCCAGCACCGAAGTAACCCTAGCGCACAAATCCTCGTCTCCCTGCGCGGTGGCGTCGTGTTCATTTCGTAGCGTGACGTAGCAATCGTCGACGGCTTCGGTCAAGGAGCTGGAGAGACCGGTCATCGGGTGGACATAGCAGAGCTGGCGTCGGTCGTCGTAGTTCAAGAGGCCGTCGTCGAAAGCTTGGGAAGCGGAGAGTTGTTGACCCGTGCGAGTATCCAGTACGCTCGCTACGGCCGCTACGTCCACCAGGGGTCGCGAGTGTAACAAAACGTGGCTCTCGACGGCGATGTAGGCCGGCGGAGCGGGCACATCGGTGAAATCGGCGTCGACAATTAGTAGGCCGTGGTTCGCTGCCGTGTTGATTGACAGGCGTTCAGCGCTTGTATGAGGAACGTAATCAAGAGTTTCGATATCAATTTTGCCAGACTGCGTGGATATAGAGCGACAATTGTTATTTAAGTATATACACAAGTATTTAAGATAATATAGCGATAAAGAAGATGAAAGATTGACATAAATGTGTATCGATATATTTACTAGTAATAACAACAAAAACTGTATCCACGGTAACAAACCTGAATGGCTTCGTTCAAAGTGAAAAACTGGGCCGTTCTCGTATCATAAAACACTTGTTGTAAATCAATGAAGTCTCTATCGATGAGTTCTTTAAAAGTAAATACTCCTTCTAGAGTAGTCACTAAGGAAGTTCTTCGGTCAAACTGACCATTTCTTACAAGATCGGTTATTGTAGTTTTCTTGTGTAAATAGCGATGACCAAACGGATTCACTTTAAATGACGTAATAGCTTGTTTCAACGGCATATCAAACTTCGCCGTGGTTTCAGTTCTATACAACGCTTTATCCGTATCAATCAAACCTGTAAAGATCAAGGTATCATTACTAATCAGTCACTAATGTGTATTTGGAACTCGTTGATAGTAACAAACCTCTATTGACGCCATCCTGGAAGCTAATCATACGCACCGGACTATCATCCGACGCGATGCAATTGACCGCCGCGGTCAGAAGGTTGTCTTCCGTTGTCTCGGTGGTCAACGTGAGAGTGACGCCGCCTCGTGGAATAATTAGCAACCCGTGTCGAATTGCGGAGTCCAAAGGCATTTTAGCGTTTGTTGTTGGTTCAATGAAGATGTGTTCTTTGATATTGATAAGACCGCATTGCATTGCTTCATCAAATAGAACACCTTTCGTATGTGTCTTTACATCTACGCAATTGTTTAAATTAATTGAATTGGACATAATTAAAATCATTAGTATAAATTAAACAATAGAGTTTAATATATATAAATATACTATTTATATATTAATGTACACTAAATATATATAATATACTATTTATATATTAATGTATACTAAATAGATATCAATATATTATTTATATATTAATGTATACTAAATAGATATCAATATATTATTTATATATTAATGTATACTAAATATATATAAATATATTATTTATATATTAATGTACTCTAAATAGATATAAATATATTATTTATATATTAATGTACACTAAATAGATATAAATATACTATTTATATATTAATGTACACTAAATATATATAATATACTATTTATATATTAATGTATACTAAATAGATATCAATATATTATTTATATATTAATGTATACTAAATATATATAAATATATTATTTATATATTAATGTACTCTAAATAGATATAAATATATTATTTATATATTAATGTACACTAAATAGATATAAATATACTATTTATATATTAATGTACACTAAATATATATAATATACTATTTATATATTAATGTATACTAAATATATATAAATATATTATTTATATATTAATGTATACTAAATATATATAATATACTATTTATATATTAATGTACTCTAAATAGATATAAATATACTATTTATATATTAATGTACACTAAATAGATATCAATAAATTATAAATTAACCATTTTTGGTAATCGACGTTGTGTTTTCATGAATTTCACTAGAAGTTTTGTCGTTTTCATACAAATAAGACTTGCGGAGTGCTGAACGTAAAGGCATTCGAACACCTCGACCGGTCGTGAACACACTTTCAACTAATGATCCGTCCCGGATGGCATCTCCTACGCTCTTGGCGCCATACTCTGGAATGAGACCGCGCAAAACCACTTCCACAGTGTTCAGGAACGTGCGGTCAGTGGAACGGAACAAACTGCAGTCGGATGGGTCGAGAACGCCATTGTCTACGGCCTCGCAGATGCTGAAGCGGTTGGTAGTATCAGGCTCGATGACAACCGACCGACGTCCGTCGATTAGTCCGGAACTCAAGGCAAGCTCCAAGGTGAAACGCTCGCCAGTCGAGGGATGTTCCACGAGGCCGAGTTCGGCGTGCAGTAGACCGCAATGGTTGGCTTCATTCAAGGTCATCGGTAACTCGATGTCGATACGTGTTCGGGTAGTGGTGGTACGGGTCGTGGTGAACAATGACCTACTAATCAGAAGAGCCGTCCTAGTGTCGATTAATCCTCGTTGCATCGCGTCCCACGGCGACAGAGTTTCACCGGTGGCCGGATTGGTGATCTCTCCAGTTGTCCAGTTAATTTCGACATTGTAGCAGAGCGTAGGAGTGGCGTTGTCACGGCAACCATCTCGTCGAAGTGATACGCCATCGATACACTTGTCGAGGGGACTGCATTCGCTGGTGGACAAATTGTGAGTGAAGACGTGTTTACTACTATATTCCTTGGGAGATTCGAACACAGTTTTGGTGTTGGAGTCGGTCGCTAGATTTGACTTCGTAGCCGTTTCGACGGTATACTGTTCAAAAGATTCCTGTCCGGTTTCGGTGGTCTCCGTTTCGGCAACAGTGGATTCGCAGTGACTTTCTATTTCGGATTCAGCGTTCTCTCGTTGCGTTGCAGTCGTGGTTTCAGTCGTAGTTTCAGTCGTAGTTTCAGTCGTAGTTTCACTAATCGCGGTAGTCGGTTGCGACCTCAATATCTCGAGCATTACTTTGTAGTCTACTTCGGTGGTCACCGGAGGGATGTAGGGAGTGGTCTCCGCGGAGACGCAAACACTCTCCGGCAGCGCAGTGGTCAGCTCCGGCACTACGACGACGTCGCCGCCACCTAGCGGCAGGCGAGAGCGTTTACTGCGAGTGACGTGCTCGTCGAGTCTGCTGTAGACGTCGACGCGTAAACACTTGACCACGGCTTGTTTGATGAGAGGCGAGGCACTGCCTCTGTAAGCAACAAACGCCGTGCCGTCGGGTTCTACCAACCGACGGTCAACGGCGGACTTGAAACTGATGACGTCGGTTCCCTTGTCGACGCCGCCTAGGTCGGGTAGTACGTAGCGGTTGCGGGCGGTTAGTAGGCCGGAGTGCAAGGCCTCGGCGTACGTCTTTCCCTCGTCGACGCCGTAGTCGTAGACGAGTCGTCGGTCGATTCCCCGCAAGGCGTCTCCTCCCAACACCTCTTCGAGGTCGCGCCTTCTCCTTTTACCTTCTCCCAGGTTCCAGATGCACTTGGACTCGAGGTCGTAGCGATTGTCGACGAGGCGGGAGGCGATGGCGTCGGCCAGCGTGAACAAAGGCTCGCCCCGCTTCGCCCGGGGGTCGAGGAAAGCTCCAGTCTCCGCATGCACTACGGCCAGTGCGATGGCGTCGGTCAAGGTGACCCAGTCGCCCGTGGAGAGGTCGTGCACCAAGGTCGAGGCCCCGTGCAAGTAGCCTCGCTCGATGGCAGCCGATAACTTCAAGCATTCCGAGGTACCGTCGACGCGAAGGGCAGTCATGGTCCCCGTTCTGGCGTCGAGCAAACCGACGGCGACGGCGTCGAGAAGGTTCATGGCCAGAGGTCGTCGTAAGGTCACGCGCACGTCGTGTTGCCGTTCCAACGCCGCGTGGTCGAGTCGGCCGCTAGAGTCCAACTGCAGAAGTCGAGTGCTGACCACTCGGCCGGTACGCGTGCACCTAAACGCCGGCAGAGTGTCGTCGATGAGCCGTCTGACCACGGCCTCGCGAAGAGTGAAGTATTGACCGGTGCCTGGATGGTAATAACGCGACGTCGTCAGGTTGTAAAGGCCTAGTTTTATGGCGACTTCGAGTGACAGGCCAGATGTCGTTTCCTCCGTCTCGTCCTCTTGCCGAGTTTCCTCTATAACAACGCACTCCGGGTAGTGAGTTATTACGCTAGTTACTTGTATCAACATACGAATGCCGTCGCAAGGTAGTTCGCAAGTGTCCAAGTGTAATACTTTCACGTCGTAGGCTGAATTCGTTACTATTCTCTCCGACATTTCGTCTTCTTCTCCCCGTTCCCCTCCCCGTTCCCCTCCTCTCATCAATCCACTCGATTCGGATGAGCCGTTCTGAAATGGAAGAGTTTCCACTTTACGAGAGAGTAGCGCCTCTACTTCCTGTGTAATTAGGCCCCTCTGCAGCGCCACCTGTCTGTCCACCGTTGACCCATCCACATCCGTTACGTTAGCGTCCGCCCAGTTGATGACTACACGTTTCTTAGGCAACGGTCTCCTAGGCAACGGTACCCTCGACTGTTTCTTGGGCAAATCTACCTCGGGTCGCATTTTCGAAACGCCGTACGAAGGAGGGTTCACAAATCCTTTGCGAATGGCTTCAGGTACGCTGAGTTTGACCCCGTCGCGTCCCGTGTACCACTTACGGTCTCGGCTGAGCAGACCCAGATTGACAGCCTGGGCGGGGCTTATCTCCAACGTGGTCGCGGGGTTCAGTACGGATACGACGCGGTTGCTAACGACGCCGACGCCGTTGCTATGGAACACGCTGCGTTCTTGCCGTCGATTCACCAGGCGGCCCATGATGAAACCCTGCGACAACGCCTCGGCTATCGGTATATCCCCCTGGCGGCTGCGGTATACGCCTCGCGCGGAGTCGATGAGACCCATGTCCAAAGCTACGGCGTAGTCTACGACCTCGGCGGTCATTGGGTCACCTTCCTCGTTAGTTTCGTAAGCGGAGTCGATTACGCCGGTGATTTCGAACGTCTCGACCTTCTCGACGAGCTCTTCGCTCTCCATCGCGTCCGGACACGAGGAGTCGTCGATGTGAAGACTTTCGTTGCTGGAGTAGCGGTCGGCGTCAACCTCGTCTTCGGCCTCGAAGCCGGGACTTACTCGTACGAAACCCGACTCGATCGCTTGCGATAAACTGATCGGCCGGTCGGCTCCGGGGTCGACGTAAACGCCGCATTCGAGGTCGACCAAACCGAGTCCGACAGCTTCTCCGAGTCGAACCCAGCGTTCTGCGGTGGGGTCGAGGACGCTGTGGAGCGTGAACACCGTGTGGCGGGTGTTGGAGATGCCGACTCCGGGCATGTGGTCGAGTCGAGTCGAGTCGGTAGCGTGAGCGTTTACCCGGATCAGACCGGATTCGACGGCTCGAAGCAACGGCAGTTCGGCGCCGGAGCTGTCCACGTAGAAACCGCCGGAGCAGTCGACCAAGCCTTCCGAGCACGCCTCTTGCAGCGACACCACTCGGCCGGAGTAGTCCTCGACCCCGGTGACCCCGTAGCATTGCGTCGTATAGCTGTACGTAGGCTTAGTGGTCCTAGCGTCACCCCGTCTCACCAGGCGGCCATCTACCAGACCGCGTTCGATGGCTTTACTGATCTCGATGGTGGCCGGGGGTTTATCGCACACGTACACACTATTTGCCTGGTCCACAACGCCCCTTTCTATAGCCTTGCCGATGGAGAGCTTATCGCCGGTCTGGGGGTCAATTGCGGAAGTTACGGCGTAGAACCGACTGGAGGGCTGCGAATGTCGTCGAACGGTCAGCGGCGAGCTTCTTTTGACCAGTCCTTCGTCGATGGCTCTCCGAATGCCGAGTTTCACTTGTTTTGCGGTGTCGAGAAACGAGTCCAGCGAAATCGACAGTAAACCAGTTCGAATCGCTTCGCCCGCGTCCAACCAAACCGAATTCGCCGTGTCCAACACCGACCGGATGCTCTCGAGGTCGGGCCGCACGAGTTTCAAGCGTTGGTGTACGATGTGCTGGCGCAACGTGTGACCTTCCGAAGACACGCCCACTTCGCTGAGCTCGAATCTGTCCAGCGCTTCCTCTAGCGTTATTTCTCCCGCGACGCCATCTACGCTCGTAGCGTAAGTAGCGCTGACGCCGTCGATGAGCCCGTCGCGGATGGCCGCAGCTAATGTGACCTTGACAGAATTCTCCGGAATGCAAAACACGCCGGTAGAGGCATTAAGTAGACCGAGATGTAAAGCGGTGGCGATGGATAACGGAAATTCAAGTTCGTCTATCTGTTCGGAGATGTCGTCTGTAAAGCTACTGGACGTGTTCTCGTGGGCTTGACAAGTTGTAGTGACCGCCTGAGATGTGGCTTTAGGTTCTCGAATCTGTAAACATAATATAAGTTTGGTAAAATAGTTGAAATCACCTAAATTACGAATGCTATCGTTGACCGCGACACTAACATTGTCTATTGTGTCGTAGTCCTTTGTTGTGATATAATTCAATCTTATGGCCTCGTCGTAGGGTATTGCCGTATTACTGAGCGGTTCATTGAACACATTATTGGTCTCATCGATTAGGCCCCTGGTGAGAGCTTCTTTAATGGATAGAACGTCACCCGTGTTCTTGAAAAACACAGTCTTTATATCAGTAATTTCAGAAATCATCTGTGTTTTAAATATGGTATTTATAAATTATTCATGAAATATTGTAATATTTTTATAAACAAATTTCAAGTAATAATCTGGAAAATCATCAACGATTTAAATAGAAAAATATTGAATACAAAATCTAAATCTAATGAAATAATTTCACTTTAGTTTTGAATATTTTAATCTTAAGTGTGATTTTTTATGAATAATAAAATATTTCAAGATTTTTAAACCATATAAATACATTATTAATAGCTATTATAGTTTCGAATGCCTAGAAAGGGAGCTTAAAGATGTCCAAGCATGAGACTAACATCATTAGATTGTAACAGCAGAGCAGAGTAGGACATGATTTTCACCGCGAATTCTGGTGTAATCAAACCAATCGAGACAGCTTCAAAGAGCTTGTAGAGTTTGTTGGATTCGGGACACTTGACGCATCCAGTTGCAAAATCAACGTGTCCACCGGCGATGGCCGATTGCAGAGTAAGATCTCGTCCTCCGTCCTTGAGGCCGCACGGACTCAAGAGCGCATGCGCCGCCTCTACGCTAATCAAGTCACGCTTGGTCGCCTCCTTCAACGTGTACGCCGTACCGTTGTGTTTCACGTAGCAAGTCCTGTTGGCGTCAAACGTAGTTCAATTAACGTTACGGGTACATGGAATAGGGTCGGGGTAAGGCAAGAGATATGATAGTTTAGTAAACCCGTTATTGAAAGTGATTATTTCGTCGACAATTGCACGGTGGAATGGAATTCTCGTATTTGCAAATGCAACTGCATTCAAATCTCCATAATTAACGCAGCTTTCAAACAGCTTAATTAATCCTGTAATGCAAAGAAAATAATGTCATCATTAGTTATTAATATCAAAATTATCAAAGAGAAAAGTAAATGAGGTTGGAAGTATAATAGAGCTGTCAAGTAAGTTAGTTAGGAAAGGTAGATAAATAAGGTAGTTAAGTAAGATAATAATGTAAGGTAGTTAAAGTAAGGTAGTTAAGTAAGGTAGGTAAGTAAGGTAGGTAAGTAAGGTAGTTAAGTAAGGTAGGTAAGTAAGGTAGGTAAGTAAGGTAGTTAAGTAAGGTAGGTAAGTAAGGTAGGTAAGTAAGGTAGGTAAGTAAGGTAGTTAAGTAATTAGTTAAGTAAGGTAGTAAAATAAGATAGTTAAATAAGGTAATTAAGTAAAGTAATTAAGTAAGGTAGTTAAGGTGAAGTAGTAAAAGAAAGTAGTTAAGGTTAATAATGAATAAACCTTGATTAACAGCTTCCTTGATGGTACAGGTCAATTCAGTAGGTTTGTGTACATAATAGCCGGAGTCGTTAATTACTCCTAGGAGGAGAGCTTGCGCTAACGACACCATTTGACCAGTGGCCACAATGACCAGACCGCCGTGGTCAGCACGCGAAAGCAGGCAATGGTCGACGGCGTACCGAAGAGAGAAGCGCAGCCCAGACTTGCAATCTACGATGTCCCCGTCTCGTAGCAGTCCTTCGGCCGCAGCTTCCGCCAAGGTCAACTCGTCCGCAACCTTGGCTTCGTCTAGCGCGGTGACCTCGGCGCCGTCCGGTGACGTGAAATAGCTGCGTTCGGCGTTCAGCGTGCCATCGGCGAGTGCGGAGGTCAAGGTCACCCGAGTCTCGACCCCGGTATCCGAGGTGATCACGTGAGATCGATTCACGTCAATAAAGCCGCAGTCGAAAGCTTGTCGGAGACTTAACATTCGACCGGTCAGCGGATCCGCGAAACCTTTATCGACGCCCTTATAGAGTCCGTAGAGTAGGGCTTCGGAGAGAGATATCGAGGGTCGAAGCGTAACGGTGCCTGGATTGGTGGCGTCGACATCGGCGCACTCGTAGTAGCCTCGGTGTTCGGTGTCAACGGAGAGTCGAGTACAATGGGATCGGCGTTTCGAACGCGTTTTCACGTACTGGCAACGCTGGAAAGCGGTGACTTCGTCGGCGTTGCTTTCGAGCGTATAACCTTGGCAGGGCATAGCGGCTAATTCACACCAATAAGCCATAAGCCGAGGTACTCTAATCACAGCGGACGGAACCTGAGGGGACAGCGACGGAAGGCACTATTAATTCATCGTGAAAACGACGCCCAAACAAGCGAAACAGCGAATCGACCAACCTTCGTAGACGATAGCTTTAGTTCTTTGATACTTGTGACCAAATCAATGAATCGGCTGTTTGTTCGGTCAAATATGGCTTGTAAAGGCTGATAAATTGATTTTTCCTGAATAATGCATGCAACGTATTACAGGCACGTATTTGCTGTTGCACGAGTCCACTTAACTAAACGATATTGCATGTGAAATGTATTCGCAGGTTATCGTGAACATAATGAAGATAAATGAAACATAATTCTCATAATTGTTTTAAAATAAAAAATTAGAAATATTTTAAATGAAAATAAGATATTATATTAATTTTTTATTAGAATTCTATGATTTTTTAGATTTCTAAATTTTATAAATATTTAAATATAATAGATTTAGTAAAAGACAATATTATTTTCTATAATTATTATGAATTAAATAAGTAAGGAAATATAATAATCTTAAAAATCAATAATTTACACTTAATAAAAGAAATTATAGAATGCAAAATTGTTGGGCTTAATTAATTGGCAATAATAAATGTTTTAATCATGCAAACAAATAATTCAGATAAACTAAATCATTTTATTTTGCATTATATAATTTCTAGGTGTGTCGAACAATAAAAATAGTAATTAAACTATTTCTTAATGAATTTTGAAGAAATGTTAGCATTCTTTTTAAAAATTAAACATGCGGGTAAAAGAGAAATTTCAGTTTTATAAAGAAAATGAAATATGATAATGTAATAAATAGTAAAAAAAATGTGTTTTAATTAAAATTAAATTTTATTACAATAGCAATAGAGTGAAAAAAACGGTAGATTAATACAAGATATTAGTGGTACAATGTTATGCAATGTTATGCAATGTTATGCAATGTTATGCAATGTTATGTCTAGATATTAGTGACTATTCAACGAGCTTGTGTGTGATGTGCCTACCTGCACTGACTTTCAACATACATCTTAACGTCAGACATAACTTTCCTCTCATACATAAATAAAAACCAAAAAAAGAGTCCTTTAAGAGTAGGGCGTTTATAAATATTGATATCAGTATAGACCATTACCTTGATGTGGACTTGACTTGCGTGTCTTGCAGGATTGCCTCGTCCTACGTGAAGGAGGTTGTTCTCTCCCCAGGACACCCCAAGGACTTAAATTAAGCACCGTCCCGTTGTTTGCATGCACGCGCGCGCACACGTGTTTTCGCGCGCGCGCGTACACACACACACACACGCTCGCTACACAGTGCTCGCTACACAGCTCTCTGTACACAAGCGGGGTCAATTCGCGAGCACTACGTACCTGGCATTCGCGTATGAAGTTGCCTCCCTTTTGGTTTGCCATTTCGAGGATTTCGACTGTTTCCTGAATGAGGAGCAGTGGGGTGGGAACGGTTAGGAGAGGTATAAGTAGAAAAGGAAGTGTTAGGTTGTAAAGGTAGTACAGGTATTTTAGAGTTTAGGCATTGTAATGATATGATAATAGGGTTTTTAATGTGGTCATTTAAAATGGTGAGGTAATGAGATTACCATTAAAGCATAGTAATCTCAGCTGGTGAAGATGAGGTAATATTGCGTAATATTGCGTAATATTGCGTAATATTGCATAACATTTCTATAGCAAACCTTAACTCCAT
Organism: Osedax frankpressi; assembly: GCA_964035775.1. NCBI lineage: Eukaryota > Metazoa > Annelida > Polychaeta > Sabellida > Siboglinidae > Osedax > Osedax frankpressi. Next base: position 18,975,137 of record OZ038312.1, on the reverse strand, counting down.
CGACTTGCTCCCCATGTTCCATTTTCTGTTCAGAATCATTCATCCAACCATTTACATTCTCCAACAATAGATAACAAGCTTGTAGGTTATCAATACATGCCTTGGCCTGTTCCAACCTAAGGAGAGAATTAGCTTACCTTAGGATGGATACACACACACGCACACAAGCACACACACGCACACACACACGCACACACACGCACACACACGCACGCACATACACGCACACACACGCACACACACACAAGCACACACACAACATACTCACACACACACACACACACACACACACACACACACACACAAGCACACACACACACACACACACACATACACAAGCACACACACACACACACACACAAACACACACACACACACAAACACACACACACACACACACACATACACAAGCTCACACAAGCACATACACAACACACTCACACACATACACACACACACACATAAAAGCACACACACACACACACACACACACACACACACACACACACACACACAAGCACACACACACACACACACACATACACAAGCACTCACACACACAACACACTCACACACACACACACACACAAACACACACACACACACACACATACACAAGCTCACACAAGCACATACACAACACACTCACACACATACACACACACACACACACACACATAAAAGCACACACACACACACACACACACACACACACACACACACACACAAGCACACACACACACACACACACACACATACACAAGCACTCACACACACAACACACTCACACACACACACAATCACACACATACCTTCGCGGTGTGATTTGAGTAAGTCGTAGCCAACGGGTAAGTAAAGCTTGTGCTTCATCTCTAACTCTTGTTGTACTCGCCAAGTCGTTTATATCGTAAGAAAGAGCTGTTAGTGCAACCTGGAGTTCATCCACAATGTGTTGGTAGACTTGCAGCGAACTTACGAGTTTCTATGGAAGGATGAGTGATGTAGGGGTGGGGAGATATGTATGTAGTAGGGGTGGGGAGATATGAATGTAGATGATGAGTAATATGAGAGTAGAGTAGATATGGATGCGAATGTATGATGTAATGAGGGAGATCTGGTTGGAAGTGTAATAGAAATATATTATTTTAATAATCATATTCTAAAAATATGACTAATAAAATAACTATGGAAAATATTAATTTTTTAAAGAGAATTCTTTAATATTGATTACTTTTAATTATATTATTTAGTCAACACCGAGTTATAAAAAGTATTTTTAAAATTATATATTCTTTTTGTTGATAAAACTCAATTCATATTTTTATATAATTTTATTGGAAACTATAGAAAAAATATTAAAATAAATCAATATTTTGTATAATATGGTTTGAATATTGAATAAACAATTGCTATATATATAACAATAAATATAAATATGTCAGCATTATTATATCATTATATGAATTATGCTTATTATGATTATTGTTAATATTTTTAATTTTATTCAATTCAGACTTTATGCTATTTTTATTTGCTAAACATTATATAATTTTGTATAAAGATTATTATTTAAGGGAAATTTAAAAAACAATTATATTATTCAAAGCATGATTCACAAATAGAATATAAATGTAACTGGTAAATTAGATTACTGTATGACAAATTAATAATGCAATAAGTCAAAGTGGTAAAGAAATGATGTTAAACTTTTGTGATTTAGAGAAAAATTAATAAAGTAATAAGTAATGGGTTGGATATATTGTGTGAGAGTTGTTGTGAAAAATGTTCTGTCCATTGTTTTGAAGTGGAGTATGGCAACATAAATAAAGTAGTTTCACAAAGGATATGTGGTGCTGGGGGCTAGCAATTCTTTCAAGATATATATGATTTGATATTATTTTATCATAGGATTTTCATGTTTTTGAAATTATTTATTCATTACAAAAATGGTTTTAATGTGAAATATAAATTACAGTCTAACCTCGAGCTCTACGACTGTGACCTCATTATCTTTAGGGTTTGTAGAGAGTTTGTCATGAAGCGACAGAGACGTTTCTAACTCTATAACTAAATCATGTACTTCGGCAATGTAAACTTTCAATTGACGAACGCTACTCAACCTGAAATATAAGAGAAAAATAAGAAATCAAATAAATTACGATTAGTTAATACAAATTCAGGTATTTTTGAATAGTTGATTATGTAAAATTATATATTTATGAAAAATGTTACAAGACTATCTCAAGAAATCAGATGATGTAACTATTATACAATCCTATATAATTATTTTAAATATAAATAAACATAATATATTTTTGATGCAAATAAAATATATTTTCACTTTTATTGTGTAAAGAAAAACTAAAATGACCTGGATTCATTGAACCCCGCAAACAGGGTGATGTAATAGTGTTATAAAATCCTTTGATGTGACAACAAAAATAAAAATAAAATAAAAAAAGTATGCACTACAAAAAATTATTAGTTATTAAGTTATTATAAGTTAAAAAGTATTTTATTTGCATTAAATATATGTATGTGTGGTTTATATTATATGGTATAACATGTAGTTTAAGCAATGAGTAGTGGGTGGTGTGTGGTGTGTGGTGTGCGGTGTGTGGTGTGAAGGATAAATATTAACACATAACATACCTCTGCGAGTAGTGACGTGTCAAAAATGAGATATGGTTCCATTTTTCAACGACCATAGAGAGTTTATTATCGAGTTGTGGTGTGGGGTTGACGAGTCCTTGGAAGTCCGTCTTGATGGAGTTCATTGCAGGTGTCAAAGCGGTCAATTGGTCACAGCGGTTCTACGGACGATAGAGGAATAGTTATTACGCCATCGCCGAGTAATGAATGTAATAGATTAACAATATTGCAGAAGTCAGAAAATTTCTTAATGAAATTTAGGATGCCATGGCAGAATGTACAACTTGAAGAGAAAATAAATATATTTAAAGTAAATGAGGAGGATGAGTAAAGTGCAGTTGGATTCAAAGTTAACTTGCATAGAATTAGAAATTTGAAAATATTATTTTCATAAAAATAAAAAATAAATGGAATGGCACTAAATTTGTTTTTTCAAAATTACATTTATTACATAATTGCGTAATTGAAATATGATAAATATATGAAATAATTAATACCAGTAGTACTACTTAGTACTACTTAGTATTCCTATATGAACAACATTCGAGGTAAATGATACAAGTACCAGTATTGGATACTACCTCATGATCTTTAATGAGTATAAGTAGATAATCGCTGTTGCAGTTAATGGATTCCCTTAGGCACATCAGCAATTGCTTGTCAAGGTCGCACAGGGAAGAGTTCAATGTGTCCAGTTTCTCCATGAGGCTCGGCGTTACTAGACCAAGTTCTGTATAAAGGCGTGAGTTGGTGTAACGTGTGTTAAGAGCTATCTCTCATGAATTGGTAGTTGTAGCGGTAGTGGTAGTGGTCGTGGTAGTGGTAGTGGTAGTGGTAGCGGTAGGGGTAGGGGTAGGGGTAGTGGTAGTGATAGCGGTAGCAGTAGCAGTAGCGGTAGCGGTAGCAGTAAACTAATGCTGATATGAAGATGCTATTTGGATGTTAATATACATTATTAATATCTAGGCACTTTTGCATTCAAATTCCATATTTATATTTATAAAAATAACTATAAAAGTTAACAAATAATATTATTTTAGCAAAAGTAAAATGAATAATGACATTATATTATATAATTATCATTTGGAATATCAGATAGCAGTTTGATATCATTAATGATTATATACAATATAAACATCACAACAAAGAACTGAAAGTACCTTGGTTAGTTTTCAAAAGATTGCAGTAATGTTGGTTCACAGAGCTTACTTGGCTCTTTAGGCTCTTCTTGAGGTCCTTATTATTCGAACAGCTTATTATGTAATCGCAATCTTCGTTTATACGACGGAGAATGCATTCACGTTGTTCCTCTGGAATTGTTTTGATCTGAAGGAAGGTTCATTAGATGTTACAGAAGTCGAGAGTGGCCATGTTGGCTATAGACAGTGGATTACAATAGGTAGTGAGAGACGTGGATAGGCAGGTACAGAGATACGGATAAGAGTCTTGCGTAACCTGCACGGGGCTCCACAATTGTACGGACTGCACGGCTTGTTGCAGCAAAGCGTTTCTACATCCTACGTTGAAGTCAACGACCGCGCGTTGCAGGGTTTGAAGGTCATCGTGTAGCGAGTCGGCGGTGGCGCTACTAGTGTCACTTGGACCCACAACCTCGAAACATAGCGACGGGGCTCGTAACTGCCTACCCCGCGCAGTCTTCACCAGCCATCGTCTGGGGTCCGCCTTGTCCAAGAGAATGCAACTTTCTCCGGCCTCGATCCTCACCTGTGTAGAAAATACTCGTAATTACTGCAAGTTGGTTAGACATTTCGAATAGTAAAGTCCGCGTAAATACAGTTTATGTTCATACTTACGCAGCATTGCGATATAAACACATTATTTCATTGCAACATAATGTTCGTAACGTTTGAAACCGTATAATTTAATAAAATTGTAATCGAATACAGGAATTCTTGTGAAACGTAGATACAGCGAGACAAGAGCGAGTGCGATGTAGCGATACTAACATCGAAGTCTTGGTAAGGACAAAGGGCTCTCAGATCTACATTGTCTATTTTGGACTCCCTCAGCTCAATGGGAACAATACTTGAGGATATCGCAGCCAAATCATTGACAAGTAGCTCCTTTTCAATGAGTTCATCACTCAGAACCTAAGCATGACATAAATATCTATTTAGTTTAGCAAAGACATATCGTGATCTAGTTATGGATACATGATATCAAAGTAACAATAAAGCACTATGTGAAATATATTAGAATACTTAAAAATGTCTAATTTAAAGAGAGATTAAATTATATTGATATGTTGTCAATGTCGGTGATTACCTTGAGTTCATTTGATTGGGCGTCTGGATCATTGTTGGTCTCAAGAACTGCGAGTAAATCGTGACGACTTTGTATCCACAAACTTAGTACTTTAGCATCGTTGTAGAACTGTTCGGATAAGGTATCAAATGTGTTAATGTGTTTATCGGAGAAGCAGTTCCGAGTAAGAGGAAGATTATGAATTAGGGTGGATACAAAGATTTAGGATGTTGTCCGAAGGAATGGAAAGTGTAAAAGTTGAAAGGTCGTTGTAAATCGGAAATTCGTCGCGATACTTACTTGTCTGTGTTGCGTGACTGCGGGAAGATGCTTTTCCATGCAAATAGTTGTAAGTTGGACAAGCCATTGCCACCTCGTGTTCAGAGTAGAATTACTGTCCTAGAAATCATGAGCATCGAGATAGTAGGTTGTATTTAATAAGTAACAGACTACTTAATTACGAGATTTATAGTACACATTAACCTCAATGATAGAAGATAGAGGATGCCTGGATCTAACTAATGCGGCTCCCTTCTCTTGTAGCTGATACAGGGCATTCCGTTTGCTATCTAATTCCGACATCAATTTCTATTGGATGGTGATCTTAGAGTTAGACCAACATTAACTACTCGTGAAAGTTCACAAATGAATCTAAGAAAATAAAATGAAGCGAATCAGTTCATACCTAAGTTAATAATGTTCTATTTCAATAAAACAGAAGAAATTGTGTTTCAAGAAAACATCAGCCATGAGAGATAAATGTGATAATGTGAGAAATAATGTGAGAGATAATGTGAGAGATAATGTGAGTGATAATGTGAGAGATAATGTGAAAGATAATGTGAGAGATAATATGAGATAATGTGAGAGATAATGTGATAATGTGAGAGATAATGTGAGTGATAATGTGAGAGATAATGTGAGAGATAATGTGAGAGATAATGTGAGAGATAATGTGATAATATGAGAGATAATGTGAGATATAATGTGAGAGATAATATGAGTGATAATGTGAGAGATAATGTGAGAGATAATGTGAGAGATAATGTGAGAGATAATGAGATAATGTGAGAGATAATGTGAGAGATAATGTGAGAGATAATGTGAGAGATAATGTGAGTGATAATGTGAGAGATAATGTGAGAGATAATGTGAGAGATAATATGAGATAATGTGAGAGATAATGTGATAATGTGAGAGATAATGTGAGTGATAATGTGAGAGATAATGTGAGAGATAATGTGAGATATAATGTGAGAGATAATATGAGTGATAATGTGAGAGATAATGTGAGAGATAATGTGAGAGATAATGTGAGAGATAATCTGAGAGATAATGAGATAATGTGAGAGATAATGTGAGAGATAATGTGAGAGATAATGTGAGTGATAATGTGAGAGATAATGTGAGAGATAATGAGATAATGTGAGAGATAATGTGAGAGATGCATTTCTTCTATTTACTTACATGTAAGAAACAATAGGCATAATTCACAAAAAACATTTAAACAGAATAAATAATATGCATAAATAACCAGGCAACAAGAAATGTATATTAAAATTCATAAAACTATATCATAAATTATGGTGCGTAATACTTTTTTAAAAATATATATAATTAACATTATAAAACCATAATATGTTTATTAATATCAATTTAAAACAATTAAATATAAGTCAGTATTTTAAAAATAAATAAAGATAAATATAAAAAATATATGAAACAATAGTAATAAATTTCACTATATATATAAATATAGACTATAATATTATGATATAGTATAGAAAATAACTAAAGATCTAATAAAATAGTGAATTTAAATTATAAATATTGTAGTTATCCAAAATTATATTTAAATAAATATTAAACTTAATATATAAAATGTATTATATATTCGTTATATAGATGATTTATGATATTATTATACAAAACAGGAAATTTCTTATTCTATAATATAAATGAATTACATTATATACTATTCAGAACATTATACGTTTACAGCTACGTTTACAGCTATGGGAAACAACACAATTTATATACCTTGAATACTCTATAGGCAATCTGAAAACAATGTAGAAAGAGAATTTGAAGTATATTTTAATGACAATTTAGGTTACGATAATTATAATAAAGTTGGAGATGATTGCTGTTGTAAATGTGGTATGTAGTAGTAATGATGATAAGTTTGGTAAATTGGATACAGCGTACATCTAAAATGTTGTTGGTGATGTCATGATTAGTGACACGAATCAGCTAGAAATGAAGACGTGTAATAACAAGATGTACATTGTAACTTCGGAAGGAATGTGTTGAGACTTTGAAAAAGTTCAGATACCTGGTAATACTGTTGCTCGGAGATCAAGTCAAGGTCAGGCGATGACCAGACGCGTGCAACGTTTACATCCTCGGTGAGACGAATCCATTCTAGTGTCTTTGTTGCGGTTCCTAAAAACTCAAGAGCCGAAGATAGATAGTCCAGACGTTCATCGCTTAATTCCTATGCAGAAAGAGAACGCATCAATATTTCAGAGGTCAAATGGAAGCTACAGAAAAGATAGAAAGGCAATATGGATATGTTAGAGTAGCTAAAGCCGATATGTAAATTGATATCAATAATATAAAGAATATAAGTAGATATATAATTACCTTGATGTGCATATAGTTATTTTCAAGTTTCATAACCAATGCTTTATTCTCCATATTTTGTTTCTGTATGGAAATTGGCAAATATCAAAAATAAATTCAAAATTTTATGATTTCTCGTTCCGAGATTGAAATATAATATTTAAAAACTAAACACAAAATAGTAATTTTAAGATTATTTTTAATCGGAACCAGTATGCAACTATCTTAGATAAACTTTTCCGAGGAAAAGTGTAATGTCGAGTTCATTGTATATAAATGCCAACAGTGGAATGCTTCAGACGTTCGATGGTGTTACCATAGTCAATGATTTGCTTATGCGTGCTGTTGACGTGTGTGGCGTGTTGAGCTCGAAGTGTAGATAAATCTGAACCATAAGAGGTCTCTTGCAACGAGGATCTTGTGTTTTCACACCAACGAATCGCGTCGTCGACCAGAGAGTTATTGCCGGATGGTGGCAGCATGGTACTTGTAGTTGATATGGTATATTTTACAGGCGTACTCGGTCTTTCTTTAGTTTCCAAGTATACAGATGAATCAGCCAATGCCTGTATCCTAAATGAAATTTTAATTGATTACAAATTAAACTAATTTCTTGATATCAATTTGACTTAACAACCAAAATTTTTCCTTAAAACTCTATTAATATCTAGGAAACCTTTTCATCAATAGATCGGCCTGGTGGTATTTTCCTTTTTTTAAGGATGTGGCATCGCGAGTCAGGGATTCTAATGAATTATTCAGTGCTTTCATCTGATTAGTTATTTTAGCCGCAAGTTCTGGCTATAAAATAAAGTACAATGAATATTAAATATTAAATTTTATACATTTAAATCATTGTAATGTATTTACATCAAAAATGTCTTTTAAGACGATATAATTATAACAATACAGAGTTTCTAAATCATCAATATACAATAAAAGTTTATAGTTACTTTAAAACTATTACTTTAATCATATGTTAAAATCTTGATATAATCAAAGATTTAAAATTGTGCATATTGTCTAAAATAATTTTAAATCTAATTTTTTAAACACTTTCAAAAAGTAGAAATTATAAATAATTAGTTTCACTCATCAAAATCAATTGTTTTATCTGATAGCGTTGATACCTTCGTAGCATTGTGCTTGATCTCAATTAGTAGAGATTCGCTACACTTGCAGTCACGGTGCAGTTTCTCTGCAAGTCGTTGCAGTTGCTCGAGTCGAGACACCTCGGTTCTAATGGAAATATCCTTTTGTTGCATCGCCTGTCTAAAATCTTCCCACTGCCTTTGCAGATTTGCGTAATTGAATTTGTGGTTGTCGGAGATTTCTTCTTCCGAGACATCCATAGACTGTTCATAAAAATAATCTTTATTGATTACTACAATTACTACAATTACTACAATTACTACAATTACTACAATTACTACAATTACTACAATTACTACAATTACTACAATTACTACAATTACTACAATTACTACAGCATTACGAGCAGTTGATAACATTTGGTGAACAAATTCAACTCATCGACACAAAAGTACAAAGTGTAACTCTATATGAGATGCCATTTTATTGTCCAAAGCCACTTTATGTTATATAATTTGTAAATCTTTAAAATTATTTCTATGTTAAGTTTCAATCTCACAAGCAATAACAATATTTAATGAGTAATTCTTAAATGCAGCGAAGTAGTTCTGTTAGATAACTAGTCCAACCAATCGGATTCACTACAGCCACCCATGAGAACATCTCCGTCCGATTCTAACCCGTAGCCGATGGTGAAGTTGTGCAAGTTTCAGGTTGACTTCGTGTTGTACTGGAACTTCGAGTCGGCAGAATGAATCGAATTCACCAACGACGGTTTTCATCTCGACGAGGTTGGCGGGGTAGTCGCGGACATTCATCGCACAGGTGGCGCTAGCTAACCAAACAGCAAGTTCATCGGCCATCGTTTGGTACTCTTTCTTCGTCGTAGCCTTCTCCTACATAGTTGGTACGTCGATGTACTTCCAATTGGAAGTCGGGCAAATAAAGAGTAATTGTTTACCAGCGAAATCAATATATTAATATATATATGATAATTGTAATGAAATTCGGTGTTCTTTCGAAATAAGTTTTAACTTTTAACTATCAATATAGATAGCTCATATTTTGTATTACTCTTATTTAATTCATCCTATGAATTATTTCACCAATTTGATATATTATTTATGTTATTACATCACCTAAGCAGTTTTAATATATGAAGAAAGACTTCATATATATTTTGGGTAATTTAATAATCATATTTTGCTAACGTGATTTGGAAGAGAATGAAATATTTATCTAACGTTGGTACGGAGAATGTCATCTTTAGGAGGAACAAAGGGAAAGATGTCATACAATGAAGAGACATAGGTGATCACGGATTTCTCATCGGGTTTATCCACATCAATATCTGTGACAAGATTTGAACGTATTTACAATAAATATAAATGAGTTATTTCAATTATATGATGATTCTAAGATGTTCCTGTAAACACAAACTGACATATTTGCGTTGTGATTTAAAAACTCCA
>OZ038312.1:18955031-18960031 GCA_964035775.1 Osedax frankpressi | reverse complement strand
ACATTGTATGCATGGAACAATGTATCAATAAGGCTCTCTTATGGGGAGGATATAAGTTATTTTGCTAAGTTAAATTTAGTGAGTAGATTTAAGTATAACTCATCGTTACACATTACATGTCACTTTACACGTCACATTACATGTCACTTTACACGTCACTTTACACATTACATGTCACATTACACGTCACTTTACACGTCACTTTACATGTCACTTTACATGTCACTTTACACGTCACTTTACACGTCACATTACATGTCACTTTACACGTCACATTACACGTCACTTTACATGTCACTTTACACGTCACTTTACACGTCACTATACACGTCACTTTACACGTCACATTACAATTGTAAGAGTGTTTAATTGAGATCAACATAAAACTGGTGTTATAATTCACGTCGAGCGACTTGGGAATAGTAATTACGTAATATCATATAGTTGTAGGCACGAACCGTAACATATCTACATAGCAAAACACCATTGGGTACCATATACACTTGGGACCTAGAACCAGCCAATAATTACAGGCAATTACGTATGCTTAACATTCTCATACATTTGCATAAACTAGCGAATTAGTGTAATACATTGGGCCATTATATAATACAGGGTGAATATAGAGAACAATAGAGATGCTAGCAGACTACTAATTAAACATCTACGAGTGAGCAGGCATTGTAATATTAGTCATTAGCTAACGATGAAATATTCTACAGTAAAACTAATAACAATACTAAAATAGGCCGTTTTTAGATAATTTTAGTAATATTACTTATTACTTAAAAACAAATATTGGATTATGGAGTTTTTAAAAAATAAACTTATGTTCTAAAATAACATTCATATAGTCATTAGTTATTAATGTCTCGTGTGTGTTGTCTCTAAGCTTACTGACACTTGTACAATGGTAAAGGAACAATGGTAGACAAGTTTAACCTGATAAGCGGAACTTAACGGTTTATTCTTTTTTCTACTACTTGGTCTGCAGCCGCAAAACATCATAATTTATAAATTTATAATTTTTGGAAAAATAGGAAATACAATAAGTAGACAATAGGTGGACAATAGCTATAGTGGACAATAGGTGGACAATAGGTGGACAATAGGTGGACAATCAGTGATAGTTGTATACAAATTGGTGTATAGCAGGCGTACTACACCAATCAGGGGAAATTATTTAGTAAATTACTATCGTCCATCAGATGTAGGGAATGCAATGCGGAGAACGCAATCTCAAACACTAGGTTACCGTAACTACGCTAGGCGAGGTGTGACAATGGAAAGGGTACCGGTAGGAGTAGCGAGGATAAAGTAGAATGAGAATGAACGGGAGTACGGACAGACTCCTCACAATAGGCGCTATGTGTTTATATAATAAAAACATGGCGATACAGATACTAGATATAGTATTATTTAAACTACGTGAATTTAGAGAAAATGGGCGTTTTTATCTGAATTAATAGAAACTGTGGGAGGAGTTCATTATAATATATATATATAGTTTTATATATCATTATAAACTACAATTACTACTACTACTAATAATAGTAATATTACGACTAATTATACCACTACCACTGCCACTACCACTACCGTTACCACTACCACTAACACTACCATTACCACTAACACTACCACTACCACTAGGACTAGGACTAGGACTAGAACTACCGTTAGATCTAGCACCACCACTACCATACCACTACCACTACCACTAACACTACCATTACCACTAACACTACCACTACCACTAGGACTAGGACTAGGACTAGAACTACCGTTAGATCTAGCACCACCACTACCATACCACTACCACTACCACTAACACTACCATTACCACTACCACTGACACTATCGTTACCGTTACCACTACCACTACCACTAACACTACCGTTACCGTTACCACTACCACTACCACTAACACTACCATTACCACTAACACTACCACTACCACTAGGACTAGGACTAGGACTAGAACTACCGTTAGATCTAGCACCACCACTACCATACCACTACCACTACCACTAACACTACCATTACCACTACCACTGACACTATCGTTACCGTTACCACTACCACTACCACTAACACTACCGTTACCGTTACCACTACCACTACCACTAACACTACCGTTACCACTACCACTACCACTACCACTAACACTACCGTTACCGTTACCACTACCACTACCACTACCACTACCACTAACACTACCACTACCACTACCACTACCACTACCACCAACACTACCGTTACCACTACCACTAACACTACCGTTACACTACCACTAACACTACCGTTACCACTACCACTACCACTACCACTAACACTACCGTTACCACTACCACTAAAACTATCGTTACCACTAAAACTATCGTTACCACTAAAACTATAGTTACCACTACCACTACCACTAACACTACCGTTACCACTACCACTAACACTACCGTTACCACTACCACTACCACTACCACTACCACTACCACTACCACTACCACTACCACTACCACTACTACTACCACTACCACTACCACTACCACTACCACTACCACTACCACTACCACTACCACCACCACCACCACCACCACCACCACCACCACCACCACCACCACTATAACTACTACTATTACTACTATTACTATTATTATTATTACCAATACTATATGGTAGTCACACTAGGGGGGTGGTAGAACATACCCCCCACTTGTTAAAGCCTGTATTATCATATTAATCACCCCCATGGCTTTACATATATATATTTTATAATATTAGCCAAGATTGGGTAATCATTATCATATTAATAGTTTTTAATGTTCATTTAAAATATTTTTAGATAATAAAATATCAATCAGAGATAGCAATAATGTTTGATAGCATGTAAGTTTGTCATTCTTCAGACATTTTTCATAAAGGAGTACTTGTGGAGTTTCATTGTTGTCAAAATATGTAGTTCTTTAATGAGAAAATAATCAAATATGTTATGAATGATCATACTGTATTCATAACTGCTACATGTTTGAAATAATTAAAGAGCTAAGGAATTCGGGAAATAAGAAAATAATTGTCATGAATGGAAAAATTAGTGAACTAAATCTCAATTCTTTAGAAATAATAAAAGAAGGAAAAATATATATAATGCATTAGAAAACATTAAATGAATATATTATATATAATACATATATTTATTAATCATAGGCCATGTATATATTAGGTATGATAACGATTAGTTAGTTTGTATTCAGAAAGTGTTTAAGAGTATTTCAAGTATATATAATTAACTTAGTATACTTAGTAATAAGTATTTCAGAGTACTAATTTAATAATTATATATAATTTATAGTATTGAAATATGGGAGGCTGATAAATGATATGAATAATAATAAAATATTATATAATTGAAGTTATCAGGTTAGTATATATCCTATAGTATAGAATACATCACTGGTATAGACTCCTAGAGTCTGACTAACATAATATATAGTAATTATAAAATAACTTACAGATATATTATAAAAACTATATAATCAGAATTGAGAACAGATTTGAGGGAATATAGATTGCTAATATATATAATTAAATCAATATATCAATATATTTAGACTATAGTCTGGTATGAAGGAAATAAATAATACCACTGAACCCATATAATGATATATAATGATATACAATAATATACATAATAATTGAATATATACACCTATATTATATTTATATATTATATAAATATATAATTTTAGATAAGAAAATATCTCGCATTAAATGAAACTGATAACATTTAGGAGATACATTTATTTATAGTATACTACTACTACTACAAGTACTAAGTATACTAACTACCTACTACATTGGTAACTACACTGGCCACTACATGTCGCACTACACCGACTACTACTTATGGGTACTTATGTAACAGCTGGCACAGAGATAACACTTATTGTGTGTATGTAAATGAGGCTTCTTCACTAGAGAAAAACCTGCACCGGTCAGCCATGACCACTGCTATAATATACGACGCCCATTAATCATATGCGATAGTAGGCGGGTAGTAGGCGGGTAGTAGGCGGGTAGTAGGTATTTAGTAGGTGGGAAGAAGGTGGGTAGTAGTTGTGTAGTAGGCGGGTAGTAGGCGGATAGTAGGCGGATAGTAGGCGGATGGTATGTGGGTAGTAGGCGGATAGTAGGTTGATAGTAGGTAGGTAGTAGGTGAGTAGTAGGTGAGTAGTAGTTGTGTAGTATGTGGGTAGTATGTGTCTAGTAGGTGTGTAGTGGGTGTGTAGTAGGTGGGTAGTAGGTGGGTAGTAAGCATGTAGTAGACGGGTCGTAGTTGGATAGTAGGCGGGTAGTAGGCATATAAGAAGTGTATGTGTTTAATTATTTATTTATCGTAAAGTCAATATTTATTTATAAGTTTACACGTAAACTACTCCAGACACTGGACACTGTGGCTAATTGCAAGACATATAAACAGGTCTAGAGGTACGGTATCGGCTATGGATAATGGGGAAATGTAGAGGGTAAAGCTGCCCTGGGGATTACGTACTCGTTATGTAATCAGTTATTATGCGAACGTATATCGATGAGTCACGCACTATCCAGGGTGATCTGTGTAGTGGTCAGTGTAGTAGTCGGTAGTGTTAGTGAGGTAGCCGTGGTTATGGCCACTACGGTGGACAGTGTAGTGGTCAGTGATTAATAGTGGTCGGTGTAGTAGTCGGTAGTGGTTAGTGAGGTAGCCGTGGTTATGGCCACTACGGTGAACAGCGTAGAGGTCAGTGCAGCGGTCAGTATATCGTTAGCCATACAAAGATGGAAATACTACAAATACGCTGAAGATACCTTTTCACGTGAGCATATCGAATATCTAGTTCTATTGTATAGCAGTCTTGATTGTAGCCATACTGTACTAGACGCACTGTAAGATACACCGTGCGTAATACCAAAACTCACCCATTTAATAAATATGACGGCTTACCACTGATAATAATAGCCTTGGT
>OZ038312.1:18949918-18954831 GCA_964035775.1 Osedax frankpressi | reverse complement strand
TATAATTTCATATAATTTAAATCAATAATATAGAGAGAATGATCAACTTAATTTCTAATAAGTTATCTAATAAGTTATCTAATAAGTTATCTAATAAGTTATCTAATAAGTTATCTAATAAGTTATCTAATAAGTTATCTAATAAGTTATCTAATAAGTTATCTAATAAGTTATCTAATAAGTTATCTAATAAGTTATCTAATAAGTTATCTAATAAGTTATCTAATAAGTTATCTAATAAGTTATCTAATAAGTTATCTAATAAGTTATTAATAAGTTATCTAATAAGTTATCTAATAAGTTATCTAATAAGTTATCTAATAAGTTATCTAATAAGTTATCTAATAAGTTATCTAATAAGTTATCTAATAAGTTATCTAATAAGTTATCTAATAAGTTATCTAATAAGTTATCTAATAAGTTATCTAATAAGTTATCTAATAAGTTATCTAATAAGTTATCTAATAAGTTATCTAATAAGTTATCTAATAAGTTATCTAATAAGTTATCTAATAAGTTATCTAATAAGTTATCTAATAAGTTATCTAATAAGTTATCTAATAAGTTATCTAATAAGTTATCTAATAAGTTATCTAATACGTTATCTAATAAGTTATCTAATAAGTTATCTAATAAGTTATCTAATAAGTTATCTAATAAGTTATCTAATAAGTTATCTAATAAGTTATCTAATAAGTTATCTAATAAGTTATCTAATAAGTTATCTAATAAGTTATCTAATAAGTTATCTAATAAGTTATCTAATAAGTTATCTAATAAGTTATCTAATAAGTTATCTAATAAGTTATCTAATAAGTTATCTAATAAGTTATCTAATAAGTTATCTAATAAGTTATCTAATAAGTTATCTAATAAGTTATCTAATAAGTTATCTAATAAGTTATCTAATAAGTTATCTAATAAGTTATCTAATAAGTTATCTAATAAGTTATCTAATAAGTTATCTAATAAGTTATCTAATAAGTTATCTAATAAGTTATCTAATAAGTTATCTAATAAGTTATCTAATAAGTTATCTAATAAGTTATCTAATAAGTTATCTAATAAGTTATCTAATAAGTTATCTAATAAGTTATCTAATAAGTTATCTAATAAGTTATCTAATAAGTTATCTAATAAGTTATCTAATAAGTTATCTAATAAGTTATCTAATAAGTTATCTAATAAGTTATCTAATAAGTTATCTAATAAGTTATCTAATAAGTTATCTAATAAGTTATCTAATAAGTTATCTAATAAGTTATCTAATAAGTTATCTAATAAGTTATCTAATAAGTTATCTAATAAGTTATCTAATAAGTTATCTAATAAGTTATCTAATAAGTTATCTAATAAGTTATCTAATAAGTTATCTAATAAGTTATCTAATAAGTTATCTAATAAGTTATCTAATAAGTTATCTAATAAGTTATCTAATAAGTTATCTAATAAGTTATCTAATAAGTTATCTAATAAGTTATCTAATAAGTTATCTAATAAGTTATCTAATAAGTTATCTAATAAGTTATCTAATAAGTTATCTAATAAGTTATCTAATAAGTTATCTAATAAGTTATCTAATAAGTTATCTAATAAGTTATCTAATAAGTTATCTAATAAGTTATCTAATAAGTTATCTAATAAGTTATCTAATAAGTTATCTAATAAGTTATCTAATAAGTTATCTAATAAGTTATCTAATAAGTTATCTAATAAGTTATCTAATAAGTTATCTAATAAGTTATCTAATAAGTTATCTAATAAGTTATCTAATAAGTTATCTAATAAGTTATCTAATAAGTTATCTAATAAGTTATCTAATAAGTTATCTAATAAGTTATCTAATAAGTTATCTAATAAGTTATCTAATAAGTTATCTAATAAGTTATCTAATAAGTTATCTAATAAGTTATCTAATAAGTTATCTAATAAGTTATCTAATAAGTTATCTAATAAGTTATCTAATAAGTTATCTAATAAGTTATCTAATAAGTTATCTAATAAGTTATCTAATAAGTTATCTAATAAGTTATCTAATAAGTTATCTAATAAGTTATCTAATAAGTTATCTAATAAGTTATCTAATAAGTTATCTAATAAGTTATCTAATAAGTTATCTAATAAGTTATCTAATAAGTTATCTAATAAGTTATCTAATAAGTTATCTAATAAGTTATCTAATAAGTTATCTAATAAGTTATCTAATAAGTTATCTAATAAGTTATCTAATAAGTTATCTAATAAGTTATCTAATAAGTTATCTAATAAGTTATCTAATAAGTTATCTAATAAGTTATCTAATAAGTTATCTAATAAGTTATCTAATAAGTTATCTAATAAGTTATCTAATCAGTTATTTAGTTATTTGTAGCATTTCGGTTGTAAATCTTAACTAATTACTTTTTCTATATGTATGCAATTAATTTAATATAAAACTGAAGTATAAATACTTAAATAACTTATTATAAATATTGATCAAGTACTTTGATGTTCGATAACCATTTTATATCATATGCAATATCCTTATTGCTTTTAGGTGCGTTCTAAAAAATAACTAGATATTTATCATATATCGCATATATTATTAGTCTAAGCTTTAGATAACATATATTTAGAACAGAATATAAATATAAACATATTTTATTAACTATATTCTCTACATTTTGGTTTAAAAATTGAAGTTTATATTTGCGTTACTCGAATATAATCCTCTATAATTATATAATCCTCTGTAATTGACGAATAACGTGTGATTTGTTCCTTCTATTTTGTACTTCATATCTAAAAGAAAGTAAGAATATAAGGTTTAAATATGATGTTCTATGCCATATCTCCTTTATATATATAATGCATCTGACAACACAATAGTAGTGCTCGTGCTATCGCTGTCATTCTCATAAGAGCATAATACAATTGGTTATTGTGTATACAATAATGGCAAATTGTAGTTGATTTTTTTAGATGAAATGAATAATCGATGAATGTTGTATGCGTATAGATAAATAAGAGTTTCAGATTCGGACATTTACAAAGGTCGTGCATTACATAAGCACCGATTAGCGTTAGAGTTATTCACCGAAAATCAGTTATCATTACTAAATGTGTTCTCGAGACACGTTACTCACAATTAACAAATGTATCTAAGCTAATTGAGCGTAGAATATCCAGGGTGGTCCTTAGAAAAAGGGTCAAGTGAGAGGCGGGCTCGCTGTTAGGGGTACGAACTCGCATGGCACGTCGTACAACCATGGTGGGGATAGATATATCGATTTAGTGATACACGAGTGAGTGAGTGAGTGAGTGCGTGAGTGCTTATGTGAGTGAGTAAGTTAGTGAGGTGAATGAGTGGGTGCGTGAGTGAGTGATTATGTGAGTGAGTAAGTTAGTGAGTGAGTGAGTGGGTGAGTGAGTGAGTGAGTGAGTAAGTTAGTGAGTGAATGAGTGAGAGAGTGAGTGAGTGCTTATGTGAGTGAGTAAGTTAGTGAGTGAGTGAGTGGGTGAGTGAGTGAGTGAGTGAGTGAGTAAGTTAGTGGATGAGTGGGTGAGTGAGTGAGTGCGTGAGTGAGTGAGTGCTTATGTGAGAGAGTAAGTTAGTGAGTGAATGAGTGGGGTGAGTGAGTGAGTGAGTGAGTTAGTTAGTGAGTGAGTGAGTAAGTGGGTGAGTGAGTGAGTGAGTTAATGAGTGAATACATTGATTAGTGAGTAGGTGTGTGAGTGGTTGTGTGGGTGAGTGAGGTAATTATCAACTCTAATGTATTTATACCTATGACAACGTACTCGAGATATATTCTATCCTTAAGTTTAGTCAACATAGATGTACTTCGTCCTGCAGTTATATACCATTAACACGTTCCATTCGACAGTTAGGATGCAGATATATTGGTTGGATACAATACTACCTGCTACCATATTAACTACATATTAACTAGTGTTTAGATTGTGTGCGGTTCCATATCTCACACAGAGTGTACTCTACTCGAGTTACATACACTACTTAACCTCGTCGAATACGGTCAGAAAAACAAAAACATCAATCTAAAGGAGGTAATGATAACTTTACCTATCCCCGTATGTTTGATCGTAGGTTAAGGTGGATGCTGATCTGGTCACGGTCCGCTGAACACCGAGTTTCCGATAATAGCACAATCACATGACGGCAAGCAAACGGTAATATTGCTAATGGCCATTATCTGCACACGGATCTCATCGTATCTTATCTCTCCAACTCAATTTAGATCGACACCGGAGTGGTTGGTATTCCGCTAATCGAAATATACTACAAATACGATTTCGTTTATAGTACACGCGATTATACATAAATACTTATAGATACTACGATGAGTATGTGAAGTTCAACATGATAAATGGTGAGAACTATTTTGTACTCAGATATATATAGAGTATCCAATGTACATTATACAATTTACCTGTACAGCAGTACACGTACTACATATATTACACGGTATATGTATAGTACACAATGTGTAGTATATATGATATATTATAATCCATGGGATTTATTACTCTTCAAAACATTCATATACATAACTAAACTATCATATACCTGTTTTTAACCACGATACACACGCGCGCACACACACGCGTACGCACGTACACACACACACATACATACATACATATATTTATTTTTATATATAGAAACCAGCTAAATATTTATGTTTTTAGTATGTAAATATACAATACACGTATAGATTTACTCAATTTAAACAAACATATGGTACTGTCCTCATTTATCCTCTGGGGACTTGTTAATAATATATAAATGCGTTATATATAATATAATTACGGTGATTACTCCATAAAAGGACATTTAGTCTATATACCTCATGTAATGATTTTAAATATATAATCTTATGTAATCGTTAAAATATAAACAACTCTACCCAAGAAAC
>OZ038312.1:18889918-18947418 GCA_964035775.1 Osedax frankpressi | reverse complement strand
ATATTAGATATTGTAGTTCTAAAAAAACTTGACAGATTACTTTGCGTGATCATTAGAGTAATTTATGATATCTGTAGGCGAAATAATGAGATTATAACAGAACGTATTAAAAACATGAAATAGTTGGATACAGAAAACATATGTTGTCTACATATTACTCCGAGTATCTTATTAAATTATTAATCTTAAGATATCGAGCTAACTTCATTACAAAATCAAAATAAAGGAAAATATTGCTTCACTTAAGTGAGTGAATGACCTCGGACGATATCAGTCTACTTACCTCTCTATAATCACCTTGATAACAATAGTTATTATGATTGTTACCATACACACCGTTTGAGTACGTACGTCACTTATCAATAGCTAACTGTAATACAGATAAGCACTTATTTTTGTATTTTATTTAAATCAACTGTTCAATTTAATGGATGGAGTGGATGGATTAAGAGATGGTGTTTTTTGAGCCAGACAGATATATTGATTATATACTCCCATGTTATATATATATATATATATATATATATATATAAATATATAAAAACAGATAATGACCTAGATCTAATATTTCTATATCTAATACACAGATATTTTTCATATAGACGACAATCTAATATTATAATTTCCAATAATAATATAAGCAGATATCTGCATTCTATCTATAACCAGATCACATATATACATTCACACACACGCGTGCACACGCATTTATCATCACACACGTACGCGTACTTTCACTCCCACACATGCGCCAGAAATCAATCTAAGAAAGAATTCATCGATTTATCTTAATTTCAATTTCGTGGACACACCAAAAGATGTTACAAAACTATTAACAACTAACTCTAACTAAGTGTTGGGTCTCGCGTATCGCGGGGAGCACTGGTAGTAACCAGTTAACAATGTGTTACTATTTATGATCACATCGCTATCTACACACCGATGGTCAACAAGGATTCCTATTCGTGAATTGTGTCGGCTGCCAAGGTTAGTGCCATTGGTCAAGGTGTCCGTGTACGTGTTGACAAGAGGTGGTGTTCCTCTTACCTCAGAGGTCAAGAGTTTATCGTAATCATAAAGGAGTTATATCATTGGTCAATGGTCTCATTGGTGTAATGTGGTATTGCTGGTCACTAGTGGTGTAAATAGAGTGTAGGGATGATATCGGTGTTTCAGAAATAATGACAATAAGTGAGGGTTTGAGTCTAAGGGTCATTGGTTGGTGTAAATAGTTAAGTAATGGACTCGGTGGCGAAGATTTAACGTGATCAATGGGTGATGTATTCAGTCAATAATTGATAGCATTACCCCCTATGTGGTGTGGTCTTATCTTGTTACGATACCAGTTATCCAGGTGAGAAACCGCTTTACCAGGCCTCGTGCCTTGATTTCGATTATGAAACATTATCGTAGAACATAGGCCCCACCAGATTAATAAATGCGGCAATTACATTTCTAGGTACCGAACTGTCCTCTTTATCGTCGATAATCTCTTCTAGACCTCAACTTCCGGACGTATGGGGATTAGGCTACGATCGATAGTACTACGGGCCTGATGTTGAAGACTAGGGTTTAATCCAGATGGCGCCATATTATATCCCAGTATGTGTCAGTAAGTGTGTGTGTGTGTGTTTGTGTGTATGTATGCGTGTGTGTGTTTTTGTAAGCTTTATTTTGACACCTATTTCTAAACCAATTTCCATGATTAATCTTGTATATAAGAAAAGAAATAAGAATTAAGAACAAATAAATAAGTATAAGATCTTAGTTATTATCGAAAGTACGTATAATATTAATAAGTGTAAGGAATGTGATTTATGTACAATACGTGTAATGAGAATAAGATAACAGATTGTATTATGAAAGTGATAACAGATGAGAAGGAATTAGAGAATACGTTGTTAGTGTAGTAGTTTGTAGATGAAATAATAGCGAAATCATAAGTCTGGTGTACGGTTGAGTGGTTTGGACGTGTACATTGAGTCGGGGTTAAGAATAAAGAAAATGAGTAATTTCATTTTTAAGTATTTTGTATTGGTTTTTAATTTGGATGGAGACTATTTAATAAGCTAACGGTAGTAAGTATGATAAGTAAGTATGATAGCTGTCTTTAAAATAGACAGTGATTTTAAGATTAAGTTTGTTGGTAAATAGACGGTAATGTTCTATCATTGGTATATTGATAATATGGGAAACCAAATAACTTGGATAGTTTATATATAAATTATATAGAGTAGGTTATAATTAGTTTGTAAGGGAGTTGGTGCTTATATGAATGTATCTAGGTTTGTAAGTATTTATATTGGAGTATATAGGTTTGTGTGTGTGTGTCTGAATCATTTATTATATACAAAGAATTTAGTTTTAAGATGTTATACAATATGTTAACAAAGAGAAAAAAAGATAAAAGATTAATTATATGATAGAATGCATGTGTGTATGTATGTGTGTATGTGTATATGTATATGTGTGTGTATGTGTGTATGTGTGTATGTGTGTATGTGTGTATGTGTGTATGTGTATATGTGTGTATGTGTGTATGTATGTATGTGTATATGTGTGTATGTTTGTATGTTTGTATGTGGGTATAAGTGTATGTGTGTATGCGTGTATGCGTGTATGTGTGTATGTGTGTATGTGTGTATGTGTGTATGTGTGTATGTGTGTATGTATGTATGTGTGTATGTGTGTATGTGTGTATGTGTGTATGTGTGTATGTGTGTATGTGTGTATGTGTGTATGTGTGTATGTGTGTATGTGTATATGTGTGTATGTGTGTATGTATGTATGTGTATATGTGTGTATGTTTGTATGTTTGTATGTGGGTATAAGTGTATGTGTGTATGCGTGTATGCGTGTATGTGTGTATGTGTGTATGTGTGTATGTGTGTATGTGTGTATGTGTGTATGTGTGTATGTGTGTATGTGTGTATGTGTGTATGTGTGTATGAGTGTATGTGTGAATGAGTGTATGTGTGTATGGGTGTATGTGTGTATGAGTGTATGTGTGTATAAGTGTATGTGTATATGAGTGTATGCGTGTATGTGTGTATGTGTGTATGTGTGTATGTGTGTATGAGTGTATGTGTGAATGAGTGTATGTGTGTATGTGTGTATGAGTGTATGTGTGTATGTATGTATGTGTGTATGTGTGTATATATGTTCGTGGAGCCAGTGTGTGTTTGTATGTGCAGTTATGTATTTGTATTTATATGTGCGTGAGTATGTATATGTATGCGTATGTATGTGTGGGTATGTATATTTGTCTGACATGCATCTATAAAGAGTGGATAACGTTGTTAAGGGAGCGCATCACTTAAATATACACTCTTTACCTCACATCAAGTGAGGGAGGGAGTGAGGGAGGGAGATGATATAAAGTATTCGCAGATGATAAGATAATACGAATTATAACTTGAGCTTTAACAGACTATATTCTATTATCAATGGTTAATCGTATAACTTCTATATAAGCTATCTGAAGATGTATCTGTATGTAATCATGGGGAGTGTGTGCGTGTGTGTGCGTGTGAGTGTACATGTATACGTGTGAGTGTCCGCGCGTGACGGGTGGGTATGCAAAGCACACTACAGTACATAGTGTGCTTGCTTCATTGAGTGTGCGAGTGAATACATGTGTGAGAGTATATATGTGCGAGTGTGTGCGTGTGTGTACGAGTTTGTGCGAGTGTGTGCGAGTGTGTACGAGTGTGTGCGAGTGTGTGAGAGTATGTACGAGTTTGTGCGAGTGTGTGTGAATGTGTGCGAGTGTGTGCGAGTGTGTGAGAGTATGTGCGAGTGTGTGCGAGTGTGTGCGTGTGTGTACGAGTGTGTACGAGTGTGTGCGAGTGTGTGCGAGTGTGTGCGTGTGTGTACGAGTGTGTGCGAGTGTGTGCGAGTGTGTGCGAGTGTGTGCGAGTGTGTGTGAGTGTGTGCGTGTGTGTACGAGTGTGTGCGAGTGTGTTCGAGTGTGTGCGTGTGTGTACGAGTGTGTGCGAGTGTGTGCGAGTGTGTGCGAGTGTGTGCGAGTGTGTGCGAGTGTGTGCGAGTGTGTGCGAGTGTGTGCGAGTGTGTGCGAGTGTGTGTGAGTGTGTGCTATTATTTATAATAGCAGTGATGAGTGGTTTCAGTGTCATGCCCACAGTTACGTGTAGATATACCTGTATATAACGTAATCATTATGAATCTAGGGCTAAAAACAAGTTATAAATACGCAATCGGTGTGTAATTCATACTAGAGAGAAATTGTATGTAGAGCTGTCGAACGGATTATATTTGAAATACCTGAACAGGAGACCTACTAGTAATAATACTAGTGAATAGATACATATAATATATTATTGTTTTAAAAATAGATATATATATACATTTAATCATGTAAGTTCGCAAATCTGTATGCTAGAAGATCGTAATCTATATTTAGTTATATATAAGTTATGTATATATATATATATATATATATATATATATATATATATATATATATATATATATATATGTATATAATACATACATAATGAATACTACATATATATGTTGCTATCTGAAGTAGCAATGGTAAAAGCCTAAAAGCCAACATTACTTTGACAATCGAGTGTGTTAATGTAAATAGCTTTGGTACACTACAATGTACAATGTACATTGTACAGTGTAAATAACCAAGTTTATACTGTAACAGTGTACTGCACACTCGCAATGCGATGTATGAGTTAGAATGCAAGCCGTATTGATGGATTGTAAAGTGTCATATTACGAATTGGGCATTGCCCCATTGGGCAGTAATAAGAAAAAATCGCGTAGACAGGAAACACTGTCAATAAAGACATCTAAAAACATCCGCGCTTCTATTTGTCAACTGTTATATTGTCGATAAATTTCATCCAGCCTCTGTACGGATTGTTCTAAATGTAGTGTTCTAAATGTAGTGTTCTAAATGTAGTGTTCTAAATGTAGTGTTCTAAATGTAGTGTTCTAAATGTAGTGTTCTAAATGTAGTGTTCTAAATGTAGTGTTCTAAATGTAGTGTTCTAAATGTAGTGTTCTAAATGTAGTGTTCTAAATGTAGTGTTCTAAATGTAGTGTTCTAAATGTAGTGTTCTAAATGTAGTGTTCTAAATGTAGTGTTCTAAATGTAGTGTTCTAAATGTAGTGTTCTAAATGTAGTGTTCTAAAGGTAGTGTTCTAAATGTAGTGTTCTAAATGTAGTGTTCTAAATGTAGTGTTCTAAATGTAGTGTTCTAAATGTAGTGTTCTAAATGTAGTGTTCTAAATGTAGTGTTCTAAATGTAGTGTTCTAAATGTAGTGTTCTAAATGTAGTGTTCTAAATGTAGTGTTCTAAATGTAGTGTTATAAATGTAGTGTTCTAAATGTAGTGTTCTAAATGTAGTGTTCTAAATGTAGTGTTCTAAATGTAGTGTTCTAAATGTAGTGTTCTAAATGTAGTGTTCTAAATGTAGTGTTCTAAATGTAGTGTTCTAAATGTAGTGTTCTAAATGTAGTGTTCTAAATGTAGTGTTCTAAATGTAGTGTTCTAAATGTAGTGTTCTAAATGTAGTGTTCTAAATGTAGTGTTCTAAATGTAGTGTTCTAAATGTAGTGTTCTAAATGTAGTGTTCTAAATGTAGTGTTCTAAATGTAGTGTTCTAAATGTAGTGTTCTAAATGTAGTGTTCTAAATGTAGTGTTCTAAATGTAGTGTTCTAAATGTAGTGTTCTAAATGTAGTGTTCTAAATGTAGTGTTCTAAATGTAGTGTTCTAAATGTAGTGTTCTAAATGTAGTGTTCTAAATGTAGTGTTCTAAATGTAGTGTTCTAAATGTAGTGTTCTAAATGTAGTGTTCTAAATGTAGTGTTCTAAATGTAGTGTTCTAAATGTAGTGTTCTAAATGTAGTGTTCTAAATGTAGTGTTCTAAATGTAGTGTTCTAAATGTAGTGTTCTAAATGTAGTGTTCTAAATGTAGTGTTCTAAATGTAGTGTTCTAAATGTAGTGTTCTAAATGTAGTGTTCTAAATGTAGTGTTCTAAATTTAGTGTTCTAAATGTAGTGTTCTAAATGTAGTGTTCTAAATGTAGTGTTCTAAATGTAGTGTTCTAAATGTAGTGTTCTAAATGTAGTGTTCTAAATGTAGTGTTCTAAATGTAGTGTTCTAAATGTAGTGTTCTAAATGTAGTGTTCTAAATGTAGTGATATAAATGTAGTGTTCTAAATGTAGTGTTCTAAATGTAGTGTTCTAAATGTAGTGTTCTAAATGTAGTGTTCTAAATGTAGTGTTCTAAATGTAGTGTTCTAAATGTAGTGTTCTAAATGTAGTGTTCTAAATGTAGTGTTCTAAATGTAGTGTTCTAAATGTAGTGTTCTAAATGTAGTGTTCTAAATGTAGTGTTCTAAATGTAGTGTTCTAAATGTAGTGTTCTAAATGTAGTGTTCTAAATGTAGTGTTCTAAATGTAGTGTTCTAAATGTAGTGTTCTAAATGTAGTGTTCTAAATGTAGTGTTCTAAATGTAGTGTTCTAAATGTAGTGTTCTAAATGTAGTGTTCTAAATGTAGTGTGCTAAATGTAGTGTTCTAAATGTAGTGTTCTAAATGTAGTGTTCTAAATGTAGTGTTCTAAATGTAGTGTTCTAAATGTAGTGTTCTAAATGTAGTGTTCTAAATGTAGTGTTCTAAATGTAGTGTTCTAAATGTAGTGTTCTAAATGTAGTGTTCTAAATGTAGTGTTCTAAATGTAGTATTCTAAATGTAGTGTTATAAATGTAGTGTTCTAAATGTAGTGTTCTAAATGTAGTGTTCTAAATGTAGTGTTCTAAATGTAGTATTCTAAATGTAGTATTCTAAATGTAGTGTTCTAAATGTAGTGTTCTAAATGTAGTGTTCTAAATGTAGTGTTCTAAATGTAGTGTTCTAAATGTAGTGTTCTAGGTATAGTGTTATAGGTGTAGTATTTGAGGTGTAGTGTTATAGGTATAGTATTTTAGGTGTAGTATTTGAGGTGTAGTGTTATAGGTATAGTATTTTAGGTGTAGTGTTAAAGGTGTATTGATCTAGGTGTAGTGTTCTAGATGTAGTGTTCTTGGAGTAATCTTTAATATAGTAGTGTTCTGTAGTATGGCGGCGTTAACCGCTAGGGAAGTAGAATTCTGAAAATCAATACGTTTCGAAATGATCATCATCGATAGCATACCTAGAATCGATAATTTAGTGGCAGATTTCGTGAATTTCGCAGATCTAGTTGCCGTGACATACACTAAAAGATGAGTCATGCCGTGCGCGTGGGGTATGTTGTGTACAGGGTGCATAGGGTATAGTGTCTTATAGCTATAACCTGGTACTACAGAATACTAACCAGCGACCCGAAGCACTGTTCGGTCGGACTGATCTAGTTGCAAGATATTCAATTGAAGCGTGTAGTCTTTGGTAATGCGCGCCGGATCGAACCAGTAGTCCAGTTCGCAGGCGGGCTTATCCGGAGGCGTTGGCGGGGACGGACTACGTCGTAAACACCTCAGCCTGCGTGGTTCTGGCATTTCCGTGTACCTAGTGTGTCGTGATAGGCGTGGCTTACGGCATCGTATTTTACTGGAGAAGCGGCGTTGGGTATTTATCCTAGTCGGAGGTATTTTGAAATGACCGCCGCGTACTGAGCGCGCGCCGTGCGTGTGTTGTCGAAAAGTACGTCTCTTAGAAATGCGTGCGTTACCGAACGTATAAACAAACTGTTTATCTTTATCTAACTGAGTACCCTAGAGTTCTGAATGTAACGCTTGTAAGAATATCTATTCGAAAATGAACGTGCATTGCGAGTGCGCGATCATCGAAAATGTCTTTGTTTACATCTGAGACATGCTCATCTGATGTAAACAAAGAATTTACAATTTGTATAATTCTTTATTGAATATTATGTGATAAATATTTAATTACAATCCAGTAATGTATTTAAATTGTAATGCAAATTGCATATATAGAATATATTAATATAACGTTTAATCATTATTATATATTATATATATTTATATAAATTTTTATCATATTATTTTAAATCGTAATTCTAGGCACATACAAATCCAGAGAAAATATATAATAGAGAATATTGGGATTTTAAAAACTATATTTATACTTAATATCCCAGTAATACAATTCAAATAAATATTATGTTATCAATAAGTTTACTATAAATATATGTGCAAATATAATATTTAATTTTATGGTAGTTTAATATTGCTTATAGTTAATATAAAGTGTTAAATATAAAACCACACTTATCAATGTTTATACGAGGATTCCATAGTTTATTTAGGTACATTTCGCTTTATAAATAAAATAGAATATATACTAACTATAGTTACTTAATTACACCAAATGTTCAAGTTAATATGGTATTACAACTGTAAAAATATATCTTTTATCATTTGAAAAATAATATATTCATTATTAATATGTATATCCTACCTTAAGAAGCTATCAGTAGACTAATGCTACGGTTGGAATCTCTTAACCAAATGCAAAGGTAAATAATATGTAAACTCTTTATAGGTGCGTATATGTATAGAATAAAATACACGATTAAAGTTGTTTTTTAAGACTGTCTATATTCGTAATTATTCATCATTATTACCGTACAAATGTAACTGCACTTACTTTTTGTTTATTGAGAGTTCATTTCTTCAATTAATTCTCGCCAAGCTGAAATTAATTACTCAATATTCCGAATTTTCATAGCCTTTGTATAATTAATGTTAATGAATTAACACCATCAACATTTTCATCAGCAAATAGAACCTAGATTAACATTGATTTAAACATCAACTTTCCTTCGACATTTTTCATAAAATAAAGTTTGTTGTTTTAAATAGTATATATAATATTAATAATTAATAATTGTGAGCTACCAAGATATACAAATATGCTGTTTACATTATAAACTATTGGACAAAACACTTGTTTCGGTGAAATACAAAATAATATATATTTATATATATATATATATATATATATATATATATATATATATATAAAACATATAGAAATTTGTAATATATTTTAAATTTTGTTTTATTAATTAAAATATTTTTACATGCAATATTAATTGTATGATATATTAATAATATAATATATAAGTATCGACTAAACATTACTGTGTTATCATTTAAGGGTAACACAACAAGGATATACAAAATGATATAGAGAATTCATTATTTATTAATATCATAATTTATTATAAATATATATTTTAAATAACTTATTTTTTCTACTAGAAATCTTGTTGGATTCTGTATACCATAGAAAATAGAATATCTTACAATTATTAATTATATATTTCTATCTAAGGACGAATGTATAATTACTTATACACTTATGTGCGCTTACTAATAATTAGATATTATTTTAAATGAAAGTTAATAATCAATTATTCATTGTTATTTTACGATATATATATATATATATATATATATATATATATATATACTTCACTTGATTTGGAAATTAATCTATTTGATATTATAGATCATAATGTATATTTTACTAGCAGCTTTGATATGTGGATAGCAATATGAACCAACATACTATAAAGTAAAATACCACTATTGGAATAAGTTGTGTATACTCAACCTATTTACATTTATATGTGTACACAAAAGAACTTCTTTAATCACCATGAGGGTATTTCAAATGAGATCAATTATTTACGATGAAAGTGATTAAATTAACGGGAATTAATTAATTATATATATTGACATATATTCATATATTCATATATATATATATATATATATATATATATATATATATATATATATATATTAAAATATAGTGATTTGATATATATTGATATATAATAATATATAATGATTTATAGTATATAATACAATATTAATTATATTTGTAAGTGAACAGTTATAGAGGCAGTTCGTAGTATAGTTAATAATATACCCACAAATATGAAATATAATACTTATTTATTAATTTTATTAAATTATCAATAATAGTATACTGTAGTGATACAATAATGATGAAATAGTATACACCACTGATACAATAGTAATGCAATAATATACACTGTATATTATACAGTATATAGTAATGATACAATAGTATACAATAATAATACAATAGCGATGTCATAGTATATTAAGATTGATCTACACTCTACTATTATGAGGAATGGTATTTAATAATCACGAGGTAGTGTATTCATATATTTGACATATTAGATATTTTTATATTCACATATAAGTCGTTTCTATTATTAATACGAAGTCAGATTTATTAAATCAGAAAGTAAATATGTTGAGTAGGTTAAATTGATTATTATATAATAATGGTGTAATCATACGATGATAGATGTATGCAATAATTTGTAGACGTAATGTTCGTTTTCATGCGAAGTATAGATCGAAATTTCATTAAGTTAAGATTATTGATATTCTGTTATATGTTGGTTATTAAATATGTATCATTGTAAATTGTATTTAAAATATTAGGGAATTATCTAGAAATAGATTTACTCGATTCGAATTGCAAGTATTAAATATTTTATTATTATACTTAGTTTATTAGTGGAAAGAGTAAATAATATTATTTAAGGCGTGGAATTATCATAATGGTATATATACTAAGATCTAAAGTATTGACTTGTGAGTAGTTATTTTATTAGCTACTAAGTTATAATTTCATAGACAATATAGTTTTTTAATATATTAAAGATAAGCATATGAAATTAGTTCGTTATTGATACTAGGAATATTTTAGAATATAATATATTAGATATATATTAGATATATTGTATACTATATATATATAACTAAGAATTTTGCATTATTAAACTGCATATTAGTTATTTATTTCCGTTATATTTCAATGTATTTTCTGATCATTATCAGTGATTATACACATTTCAAATGTATAGTTTCAAGTAATGTGTTTAGTATTGGGAATTCATTTATTTATTCTCAAGTAATTTAGAGTTAGTTGGCAGTTTAGCTATCAGTCTGTTATCCGATCTTGTATATTTCAAGTTTCTATTTTTTAGGTCTAAGAAAATTAACCGTATACGATTATATATTCAAAATATGGAGAACATGTATTATTTGAAATGAATTAATTTGAAAAGTAATTTAATTATTTGATAAGTGTTGTTTTTAAGGTTTTATACATGTCTTTATACATGAAGATTAAATGAGGAGTTTATGAGCCTTTAATATATATAAATAATGTTATAATGTGATGATAACTGCATATAATTAGATATTTTATTCGTGAACTTACATTATCCATTTATACATGAATAGTGCATGTGTTTATGTGTGTATGTGTGTGTGTGTGTGTGTGTGTGTGTGTGTGTGTGTGTGTGTGTGTGTGTGTGTGTGTGTGCGTGTGTGTGTGTGGTTGTGTGTGTGTATGTGTGTGTGTACGTATATGTGTGTGTGCGTGTGTTTATGTGTGTATATGTGTGTGTATGTGTGTGTATGTGTGTGTGCGTGTATGTGTGTATGTATGTGTGTGTATGTGTGTGTGTGTGTGTGCGTGTGTGTTGTGTTTATGTGTGTTTGTATGTGTGTGTTTGTATATGTGTGTGTATGTGTGTGTGTATGTGTGTGTGTATGAGTGTGTGTATGTGTGTGTATGCGTACGTATGTGTGTGTATGTATGTATGTGTATATGTGTGTTTGTATGTATGTGTGTGTGTGTGTGTGTGTGTGAGTGTGTATATATAAGTGTGTGTGTGCGTGTATCTGGTTCAGATATATAATACAATTAATATTAATTGTTTTTTGTTAAACATCTAATTAAAATAAAACGACGATCATCTTATATTGTGAGTCTGATAACAATGGAATATATTAATGAAGAGGTGTTAACAATTTGAATGTAGTGCATGTAATGAAAGATAACTGGGATACTAAGTAATACAAGTACACATATTATAGAGTACAATATAATTGATTAAATCTACAGTAATAATAATACGGAAATAAATAGGTAGAATAGTGAGGAGCCTAAAAGTAACAGGAATACAAATAATGGAGTGAGTAACGTAATACGAATCAGTATTAGGCTTTAATAAGAAATATAATTAGAATTATTTACCAATGGTATGAAATAATCAATAGCATATTTGATATGCCAATAAAATAAATACTAGATATTGTATCATTTTATGGAATTAAATGCATTTTTCTAGTTATTATCCTCGTATCTACTTCTCTGAGGAGTTTAACAATAGCGATTCTAACAATGTTCCTCTCAGCATACAAGGTGGATGTTAATTTATATCAATATATGTGACGTTAGAATAATGGTTACTCTATTACGCGTCCAAGTATTAGTTATTGAAATAATAATTGTATTAAATAATATCTGTACTATGTAGCTTTTGAAAATAAATCAATAAAGAATCTTTGAGTTTTTTTACTAAAATTATACAAATAAAGGAAATTTTAAAACAATATAACTTACATAGTAATTCCCTAATAGTTTTCTAGCTAATTTTCTTGTGGGTATATAAACTGAATGTTATTGGTGGTAAGTTTTTAATATCGTATTTGCCTTATGAGAAGGCAATACTACAACATTTAGTAGGTTGAATTAGTGTATACAGTGCATTTGTATTTGATCAAATCACTTGGATAACGCAATAACTAATGTACGAATGCTGAATCACTAGAATGATATATCATTTTTATATCGTTACCAATTAAGCTATATTATATAATCGGCTAATATATATTAAGCTAAATACCGATTATATAATATATATTATATGATCAGCGACATATTTTCCTATTGATAATCTAAACATTCCTATTTTCAAAACCATTATATATATTGTCAATATATGTTAGTGGTGATATATCTATTATATCAATGATGAGAAAAGTCAACTAGTTAACGCCAGTCTATGATGTATATATGATCTGCGTATACGCGGATTATATATACAGGTATGTTAAGTTTGTTTCCATATTGTTTACCATAAGTTTAACAAGTAAACCTCATCTGATCACTACTTCCCCAATATCACAGCGAGATATTTACGTATATCATCTTGATTACCCGAAATGACTAACTTAGGTCACCGAACCTATATCTCTCTTAGACTAATCTATTGTCGTGAAACTCTCCGTCCCGTTACTTACGGTTAGAAACGTCAACTCTGATCGTCGAACGAAAAATGAAAACGTTATATCATATTTTATATCATAAATGTCATATATTCTGTATATATTAGAATGAATATAATCATTGTACGTTTCATTTAATCAGTGACTAACTAAATACTTTATCAATAATAATAACAATTTGTATATATCGTCGGTATAAGTTATTAATTAAATATAGACATGATACCGATGTGTATTTATTAATAAAACAATTGTTACTTATCAATTGTAAATAATTATCATAGATTATATAGTAGTGTTTATTAATATATTATATTTATTAATATACCTCGTATTCCATACCAATTGTAGTCAATATTACTCAGGGTATCACGTAATATGAACAATAATATGAACAATAATATGAATTAGACGAAAGCAAGAGTGGACACAATACAATTGAACATACATAATTACTGTTTTAAACCGTTTTTAAATGTCGATATAACCGTAAAGTTTAGAGAATACCAATATGGCAATTCAATTACATCGGAGCTACATTATTTAAGATTTAATATGAAATAGTATCCAATTTTGGTTAAATAATTTATTTAAACAATTGTTAATGTATAGGCGAGAACATTTAGGAAATAGTAGATTGTCTATAACTGATATCAGTTTTAACCTTAGATAAGCCGACTAGTAAATATACACTTAATTATAAGTTTGTAAATAATTATTAGTTTGACATATAACTAATGAAGTTTTTTCGTCGTAAGTAATATAGTGAAGTCTAATATTGAAAAACGTTAGCGGCTAAAAATATAATGAACGAAAATATATCATACAATGAGGGCAATTAGGCTCTTTGATAATTATCAAAAACTGAATTAGTTTTAATATTCTTGTATAGTGTTCTTATAATTATGAAATTAAATTTAATAAGTACATCTATTATCGAAAGATATGATATAACACTCAAAATATCCTTAGTAGATATTTCAATATCTGATTTTTTAGATGTGTGTAATATGGATTTTAATATCTGGAATGATGCATTAACTCATTGAATGATGATAATTTAGTGAATGGAGATATAAGTCGAGGTATGAATATGGGGTATGGGATTAGGTTCAAGTGGAAAGGATATAAGGTTTTGAAGTAAGTTTGTAGGATGGAAATGGATGTTGATATATCAACGAATGACCACGAATAATATATTTTAATAGTACTTGGTTTATTGATGGATGATTAGGAAGGATCGCTAATACTTATTAACCTTAATATTACAAATTCAGAGAGTAGTTCGATTTTTTAGAATTGTATGTATTTGTTAAGGAATTACGTATAAAAGCTAATTTTTAAATCTATTGATCAAACAGACATGTTAAATACGTATATAGGAGAGATAATAGCCGCATAAATCAGTATACTTTGATTATAAACTGTGTATATATATACAAAAATATACAAACAAATACATAATATATACACAAGATATACTTAATATATACAAATATATACATAATTTATACATAATTTATACATAATATATACACAATTTATACATAATACATACATTAATTATAATTATTAATTAATATACATAATATATACACAATCAAATATATTGTATATATTGAATATATATACAATATATATAGAATACAAAATATATACCTAATACACATTTTTACAGAAGAGTCACGATTTGCAGGAGATTTTAATAAATACAAAATACATTTCATAGATTTGTTTTTATAATGGAAATATAATTGAAAGCAGAGTTAAAGTTATTAAAGAATACATAATTTCCTTGAACATTATCAAATATGGTATATAGCTTCAGGTGAAGTAGCAGAGTCCTATTGAGATGTTATTGCACAGGATATATGTAAGAAAAATAATGTATTGATTCATATTAAGCTAAACGTATAGTTTGGAGAATAATACAACAAATGGAGAACGAATATGTTAAAATTACCCACTATATATAGTAGTACTTTAGTTTCAATTAAATGGAAATGTGTTGTACTGGTTGGAAAGGGAGTATGTAACTTATGCTGATGTCAATATATATGTAATAAACACTATGGCTTAGCAATGCATTGTATCACAAGAAGAGAAATAAAGTAATTTGTTTAGATATGAGAAGTTTGTACATTTTACGAAATTCAATAGCGATTAATGGATAATTACAAAATATACAAAGATCACCACTCGTCTATCTCTTCTATATTATTATAGCATACGGTATTGACCAATGCAAGATACTAACAGTATTATTTTATATTGAAATATTGTATAGAGATATTTATGGTTTTTAATAAATAATTATCAAAATAAAAATGTATTTAAATTTATTCAAATGTTAATAATATATTCTATATAATAGGATCTATATATATAATTTAAAATACATATTTAATTACATCGTATAACATATATATATATATATATATATATATATATATATATATATATGGAATGTATTTTTAAATTTCATCCCAAAGTGGACATAATCAAATACTTGCATTATGATATATTTCTTTCCATCGAGCATCTTGGTAATTTATGGGATAATTATTAATTATTATGGTAGTTTTAATAATTATTGTATAGTCATATGGTCCATTATAAATGTTTATTGCAAACTTCATATTAAATTCATTTTAATTTTAATAATTTTTGTAATATAAGAGGAATAAAGTTAGTCGGATGGGTAGGATTATAATTACGTTATAATATGATAATTTGTTTTGGCTTGGATTGTTTATTATTATGTATTATAAGTATACAATATATTTTATTTATTTGTGAATTAATATATAAATAATATTATAATGTGGCGATAACAAAGCATAATATATTTTATTAACGAATTTTCTTAATCTATATTAAATATATGTATACATAATATAAATATATTCATGTATATAGTATAATTAAAATGTTTAAATCTACAAATTCAAGTTATTTCCTATATTTTATGATACATTATTATATATATATTTATATATATATAATTGAATTTTTATATTAAATATTAGTTTATTTTAAATGATGATACTAAATCTATAAACATAAAAATTAGTTTATCTTTGAAATTTATTTATTTTCTTATATTTTTTTGAATTTAAATTATATATTTATTAAATATAATTTTCAAATATTTTAGTTGATCATGGCAGATGATGAACAAGAAACATATAAATTATGGAGAATTAGAAAAACTGTAATGCAGGTTAATTATAAATTATATTCACATAACTGATTGCGATTTGTATTATTTACGATGAGTGATATTAAGTATTTAGATTATCTACAACATATTATCTTTTAATCCTAATTAATGGTTACCCTGTAAATACTTAAATATAGTGGATTCGTATCTACCTATTCTATTATTCCAAACTAAAATGTTCAAATAAAACCAATGATCTTCATTGCAGATCACTTGTAGTAATAATTTTATAATATTTTTATTAAATATACAAACTTTTTCTTATATTTATATAAGTGAATACCAATTTTCTTATTCCCATATATATTTTAGAAATAGTAGTAATTTAAGTAACTAATAAAGAAACATTAATATAATATAATATGAACTTGAATATTGTCATAGTGGTGGCTACTTATTTAAGGAGGCATATAATATTCTTAATATGGGTGATTAGCAACTGTTGGTCGGTTGATTAATAAAATATTATGATGAAGTGTTTTAGGCTAGTCGAAAGAATTTGTACATATAGTGTATGTATAATATATACAGTATATATAGTCAGCGATTGAATTAAAGAAATGTAATATATATTTGTATATTTTGTATTAATAATATTAATAATATACACATATTTACATATATACATATTTAAAGTTAAATAATAATGAGAATAAAATAATAATATAAATTATAATAATAATATTAATCCTTTGCCACTCCAAATACAAAATCTGACATAGTGAGCATGTAATTTACTTTCGGGTCCAGGTACTGGAAATTGGATTGTGCAAGACCTAGAACCTGCTCTTTTTTGAAAGTCGATTTGCCATACTACCTTAGCATAATCATTAATTCTTTTGTATTTGTTACCATTTTTATAAATCATATCCATTGAATAACTATTAATTATTGTACACGAAGACTGTATCTAACATTTCTAATATACAGTTCAGATGACACCATATATGGCATAAATCACATTCAATTGCTTTGTTCATGATATTGTGAATTCACAAACAGTGAATGAATTATTGATATTATTCATAATTGATTATAAGTTGTTTATTTCTCATATCTTATCTCTAGGTGGGTGTATACTTACACTTGTATTATCCAACAGTTTTATTGTCTCTCTATTGTATGCCCTTATAATCATCTTTATTGATTACATCAATCTTACTTATGTATACTATCATAATTATACTATCATAGTATACTTTCATTATACAATAATAAGCATCAAGTTGTTTATATTAGAAGTTGAGTGGATACTTGGGTTTATTGTGTATAATTATATACTAATTCGTAATGTATGTATGTCTACTTTAATCATTAGTATCTTTTAGGGTTAGGTGGATGTTAATCGTTTTTATTAATTTAGTTTTTTAATATATTCATATACCATTTATTTCAATATTATCCTAGCTATGTCACGATCGAGGATATTTGGTGACACAAGAAGAATTAGATCAAAATCTAAGTAGCTTTAAAGAACAATTTGGCGATAAACCGAGGTAAACCAATAACTATAATCTAATCATCAATTAGTCTAAAGTCGGCCTGTAAGATTATCTTGCTCTGCTAAATTATCTAAATATATATTTGCATTAATTTTGAAAATAACTTAAATTTCATTATTAATATATATATAAAGAATTACAATATGCGATGTTTAACAAAGAGAATATAACTCATTGTAATGTAATCTAATGATTCTTATTAATTTTTCTAATTTATAGTGAAAGGCGTCCAACTAGAAGCGAACTCATTATTTTAGTTGCACATAACGACGATCCCACAGGTTATTCAATATTTTGTAAATAATATTTTATCTCTGTTATTATTAATACATTATTTGTAAAATATTAAATAATTAATTTAAAATATGAAGATAATAACTAACAAATATATCTGAATATTAAATTAATATATCAGTTAGAAAGATTTTATTATATTATATCATATTACGGATTTAGTTAAATTTACAAACAATATATTAGTAGTAATATAACTATAAATAGCAAGTTTACTTATTATGTTAGTGAGATTGGTGTTCATTTATATTTATTTTAATAACTTATTTATGGCGTTATACACTATTTTTTGAATCTATAATTTTAGAATTTACTATATTCCTATAAATTAGATATCTGATAAAAGAAATTAGCATTAATGACTCCGTTTGCGACACTTTACAGACCAAATGTTTGTGTTTTTCCCCGACGAGCCTAAAGTCGGCATAAAAACTATAAAGCTGTACTGCCAGCGCATGCAAGAGGAGAACATATCACGAGCCATCATCGTTGTACAGACTGGCATGACACCGTCGGCTAAACAGGTAGCTGGTCGATGTAATGGTAACAAACTTAAGCTAATTCACTGCTGTTTATATTACTAATAATTTGTAGTGCATATTATTTTCAAATGATTTTAAATTAAAATTTCTTCGTTAATATATTCAAATTACAAGATCTGTATGATTGCAAATATGTTTAAAATACTTCAAAAGCAACGTAAGAACAAAAATATATATTAAACATTATATTGTTTTTATTTTTTGATAATCCTAAAATTTCTTACAAAAAATATTATCAAATTAATTAATAATTTGTCTTTTCTAAAAATTTCGAATAGTGTTCATATCTTATGATAATCAAATCAAATATAATATGATAATCATAATATTATATAATATGATAATCATAATATTATATAATATGATAATCATAATATTATATAATATGATAATCATAATATTATATATTTCAATAGATGCAATTAGTTACCAGTGTTATGCGCAATCAGTAATTGGTTGTGATTGAAAATATAACTTAGATCATTCTGATGAAAATGTCTGAGTAAATAGACTGATCTAGATCGTAAAATAATGATCTATGCATTTCATCTTTATGTTACTTTACATATTTGGACTGAAATATTTGTGTATATATGGATATATTTCCTGTAATTTATATATTTTGGTCATTTTGATTATGTAGTTTTATATAACTATGTATCTGTACATATGCATTATGCATTAAATAAAACATTAAAATAAATACTTTTTGAAATTGAAGTATGAAATTAAATCATATTTATAATTTCAAGTCAATTCCAGTCGTTGGTAGACATGGCACCTAAATATATATTGGAACAATTCATGGAGTGTGAGCTGCTTATCAATATTATTGAGCATAAGGTAATACGTTTTCAATAGATACTAATTTACCATTATTTACCATTATTATAGTTGTAATTTTGATGATTTTTATATTTTTCAAATTGATTTAATTTAAAATTATAAATGTATAACTCTTGTATTATCTAACTATATAATAATAGTATATGTAAATATACTATATTTTGATATATATATTTAATTAATTCATATATTTTTGCATGAATAGCTTGTTCCTGAACATGTTTTAATGACGCCAGAAGAGAAGAATGAACTGCTCATAAGATAGTATCCTTTCTGATTGTTTTTATATATTATTATTTTCATATTAAATATAAATATAATTCTATTAAAATTATTATATTTACTTTCTTATTATATTTACTT
Source organism: Osedax frankpressi (assembly GCA_964035775.1). Taxonomy (NCBI): domain Eukaryota; kingdom Metazoa; phylum Annelida; class Polychaeta; order Sabellida; family Siboglinidae; genus Osedax; species Osedax frankpressi. The sequence goes on along the minus strand of OZ038312.1, from coordinate 18,927,527 downwards.
TCTTATTATATTTACTTTCTTATTATATTTACTTTCTTATTATATTTACTTTCTTATTATATTTACTTTCTTATTATATTTACTTTCTTATTATATTTACTTTCTTATTATATTTACTTTCTTATTATATTTACTTTCTTATTATATTTACTTTCTTATTATATTTACTTTCTTATTATATTTACTTTCTTATTATATTTACTTTCTTATTATATTTACTTTCTTATTATATTTACTTTCTTATTATATTTACTTTCTTATTATATTTACTTTCTTATTATATTTACTTTCTTATTATATTTACTTTCTTATTATATTTACTTTCTTATTATATTTACTTTCTTATTATATTTACTTTCTTATTATATTTACTTTCTTATTATATTTACTTTCTTATTATATTTACTTTCTTATTATATTTACTTTCTTATTATATTTACTTTCTTATTATATTTACTTTCTTATTATATTTACTTTCTTATTATATTTACTTTCTTATTATATTTACTTTCTTATTATATTTACTTTCTTATTATATTTACTTTCTTATTATATTTACTTTCTTATTATATTTACTTTCTTATTATATTTACTTTCTTATTATATTTACTTTCTTATTATATTTACTTTCTTATTATATTTACTTTCTTATTATATTTACTTTCTTATTATATTTACTTTCTTATTATATTTACTTTCTTATTATATTTACTTTCTTATTATATTTACTTTCTTATTATATTTACTTTCTTATTATATTTACTTTCTTATTATATTTACTTTCTTATTATATTTACTTTCTTATTATATTTACTTTCTTATTATATTTACTTTCTTATTATATTTACTTTCTTATTATATTTACTTTCTTATTATATTTACTTTCTTATTATATTTACTTTCTTATTATATTTACTTTCTTATTATATTTACTTTCTTATTATATTTACTTTCTTATTATATTTACTTTCTTATTATATTTACTTTCTTATTATATTTACTTTCTTATTATATTTACTTTCTTATTATATTTACTTTCTTATTATATTTACTTTCTTATTATATTTACTTTCTTATTATATTTACTTTCTTATTATATTTACTTTCTTATTATATTTACTTTCTTATTATATTTACTTTCTTATTATATTTACTTTCTTATTATATTTACTTTCTTATTATATTTACTTTCTTATTATATTTACTTTCTTATTATATTTACTTTCTTATTATATTTACTTTCTTATTATATTTACTTTCTTATTATATTTACTTTCTTATTATATTTACTTTCTTATTATATTTACTTTCTTATTATATTTACTTTCTTATTATATTTACTTTCTTATTATATTTACTTTCTTATTTACTTTCTTTAACGTCTCTTAAGTAAACTTAAAGAATCTCAACTACCTCGAATTCAACAAGGTGATCCCGTTTCAAGGTACTATGGCCTAAAAAGAGGTCAAGTCGTCAAAATAATTAGGCCCAGTGAGACTGCTGGCCGTTACATAACCTATAGATTGGTCGTTTAATAAATGTTTTTATATCAGTTTTATATTATTATAAATATAATATTTTGTAAAAAATATATATGATACAATAATTATTAATTAGAATTCTTTTTACTCTCAAAAATATTTATAAATTTTGTAAATAAAATAAATAAATAACTAATAATAAATGTGTTAATAGTTTTGATATTGAGTTTAATAGGAATGTAAGATACATGTAAATAATAAATGTAATATAATTTAAACTTTGTATGAAGTTTCATTGGGATAGGGAAATTTTGATGAGATTATTCCTGTATATTCTTAAATTATACAAATAAATGTAATTATATAATATATAATACTTATATATTTAGTAAATAATCTTTATATATGAGGTTATTGTTGCATTGAACATTCTGCATCAGTGATTTTAACATATATTGTGATATGAGCAATTTTTTTTACAAGATTCAGATTACTTTCAAATGATTTCCATAGCTAATATTTTAGCCAGAGGATAATTGTGACTGTGTGGATACTTGGATAGTTCCAGTAATTGTTTAAAAAAATCGGTTGTCTGATAGATTATGTATTTTCACAATAGTATCACTAGTATTCTATATGAAATCAGTAATCATTGTTTTCTGGTAATAAAGTGACATACCAAATAGTTTCAACTGGTCTCTCAATAGAATTTGTAGTTTAGACATATTTCAGTATTAACCCCTGCCTTTATTTACCTTCTAGAGAATATTTGTTGTTACTGATGATGTTTATTATTATCAATAACGGGTTTGGTTTTGACCAGTGATAGGAGTTATGTAATGTCCACAGCGGAGAGAATATATACTGTGGGCTTGAGAACTGTAGAGCATTAAGATTCCACTAGCTGAATTTACCTTGTTTATCAATACAGAACAGGTAGTAAGTGTCTTACATATTAGTTTTTAAACTCCTTGTAAGAATATCTGTTTTACGTTATCCGGTGACGTCATGTATTTTCGATAAAGGTGATTACTTCAAGAATCTTTCCTACGTTTTGGAGAGTTTGAAAGTTGATGTAATTATGTTTCAATCAGTCATTTGAATATTATTATTTAATACACATCCGATGGATTGTTCTATTTACTGTATATACTTTATTGTATACGTGCTAGTTATTTATTGTATACACTTTATTTGATAAATATGCGTTGATTGGTGCGGGATGTATGGTATTGTTGCGGAGTTTGTAACATGCTTTTTATATAATTATTCCATGAAAGTATGGGCGCATCATTGCATATTGGATGTTGATTAATATATATTTGACGAGGTATATATACCTCGTCAAAAGGTATCAGAGATTCTGTATGGTTATACAGAGTAAGTAAATCGCTATTCACCAATCCGTAGCATCGAATATCGGTGAGTGGGATTTTTAAACAATATAACATAAATAGTAATATAATTATATACAATGTATAGTTACTTTTCCTATAAATTCAAAAACAATGCAAAATCCTATAACGAGTTTTTAATATCCTAGCTATATATACCTAGTAACGAAATAAGGAGGATGATATTTTTGAATGAAGATATTAATAACTCGAGTTTTTCGTGTACATTTTAATGTGGATTGATATATATATAGTATATACTATCTACATTTATATATACTATTTTTAAATAAACCTTTCATTATGCTATTATATTATAATCTAGGTAATTACAATTAGTTATAATCTAGGTAATTACATATTTAAACATTCAGTATTTACACATTTTTTCTATAAAAATAATCATATTTAATGATAGTTTTTACTTTATTATTATTAAGATCATTTGATGTACCTTAATATCAATGACGTAATACTATTTATTATTCATATTTTTAATTATACTACGTTTTTCTATACTATAGTTACATTAATTTAAACTGTGTGCGCTTGTTCTCATAACAAGTAGTCAGTTTTAGTTATGAGAATATGAGAATGTTTATCGTATACTATAGCTTAGAGTATGATATATTAGAATTTACGAATTCCAATGATGCATATAACAAACCCCCGTATATACTTTAGTACGTAGTATACGGGCAGGATATATGGTCTAACTTTAGTGGCTTATAAGATTATAACCATCCAATAAATTAAATGTTTTGCATTTCATAATTTCTTTTATATTAATTAAAGAATGGTATTTATTTGTATAGACACATCAAATAATTTTACCAAATTATTACATCGGTTGATACTAAACGGTTGATAAAAAAAATTAGGAATAGTATAGGTTCAAATAATAAAATTCAATAATTTGTATATTTTATAATAGTTTGTTTATGTTAATGAGTCTTATATAGCATGCCATACTTATAAAACAAGAGATAATGTATTATAAAAACAATACTTAAACAATATATTAAAGAAGGTTTTAATTAAAGAAAGCAAATTAGTAATATGATTTTATTATTCATTGGAAAATATTATTGTTATATTTAAATTATGTGGCTGACTGAAAATATCGATACATAAATAAAGGTTTATACACTAATTATTATATCCTATTTATCTTTTATAAAAAGAGATTAATGCTAATGTAGCCTAATAATCTTAATAATATTGATAGGGGAGTTTATACGTAATACATTTATTTATAAATATATTTACTGAGAAATTTTTTACTGAGTTATAAAATCGAGTAATATTTATATTAAAGAGTAATATTTATATTATATTAGTAAATGGGATTATTTATTTATTTATTTTTATTTGACTGAAACTAATAATTATATTTAGAATAACATTATAAAGCTTTTATATTACTAAATCTAAGTAAAGTCACCCATATACCACAATATAACTATAGTTATATATATTTAGATAGTATCATTTAGTATTATTTATATATACACATTTAATTTTATTACCATAAATTAACACAATTTAATATAGTTTGTAAATATTAAATGATTCATTGCATTGTATTTAAAATTAGGAATTATTATTAAGAAATCTTCATTGTATATTAATATATATATATATATATATATATATATATATATATATATATATATATATATGTGTGTGCAATATATTGCATGGACATGGTAAATTATAATTATGTTTTTACTTATATGTAGAAATTACAATCTAATATTCTATATTTAATCTTTAGTATATATTTATATAAGCATATACACCTAATTAAACTTAATCATATTTATAGTTATATAGTTCTAGATATTACTCTTTATAATATTTTGATATATTATACATATATATATATATATATATATATATATATATATATATATATATATATATATATATATATATTACTATGCTTAGCATAATATACAAAATAAATGAATAGACAATTAGTCTATTCAAAGTCTATGCGCATTACATTTATATATAACGATTGAATATCGGCGATAGTCTATAGATATATTGGTTACGATAGAGAACTTGTGAGCTGACGCACGCAATTCATTGAACCGTGACAGAAATGAATCATCAGTAAATAACGCCCGCCTTTCTGACTAAAACTAACAGCATTGATATGGAAAAGTATTCTACTATAGTACTCTAGTCTAAATTTCATCCATAGTTTAGGTTTTGTAAATTACGTTCATTAAAATACATTTTTAAAGCTTTAACTCTCGTGTGGATTTAATTATACCTCCCCATATCTACTAAAATCTCTAAAATCTATCCGACAAAAGAAGGATTACATAGCTGAATACTCAGAAAGGTTTTTTAATATTAAAATTTGTATTATATAATTTATATAAATTAAGCATGCAATCTATATAAAATATGAATGTTATTATAAAGCTATTATGTATATAGGAATAATGTATATCCTATCATTTCTAATATAATTAGAACATATATTATATGTATTCTGAATTTGAATGTTTTTAATTCCATTTATTACTAATATAAACTAAAAAGTATATATATATATATTAATATACATATATTATATCGTTATATATTGAATAATACGTATTATATTAAAATAAAATAAATACTATATATTCCAATATTACATTATATTTGTAACAATACATTCTTCTAGGTAGACCAAACTATATATTTTATTTATCTAATTTTGTATTCCTTTTTTACATATCTTGAGTTTAACTTCCCTTTTTGACCAATTTATAACAATATAAATATATTAATTTCAAACGTTACTATTTACTAACTGAATTATATATATATATATATATATATATATATATATATATGTATATATATATATATATATATATATATATATATATATATCTATACATACACTAGATTTTTCATATATACATTCTACCTAATGATTACTTTTATTAGTAATGTATAATATATGTTATATACTTATATAGAATTTGTAATTTTTGTTTGTATTGCAAGCATTTATAATTATAATCATAATATCATTTATCATAAGTTATTACTTTGTTTTATCATTATATACAATTTAGTTAATCTTTTTGTTGACTTTTATTCAATAGTTTGTTGATCTTAAGTCAATCTATATTCAATCTATAGTCAATCCTTAATCAATATTTAATCAATCTTTAGTCAATCTTTAGTCAATCTTTAGTCAATCTTTAGTCAATCTTTAGTCAATCTTTAGTCAATCTTTAGTCAATCTTTAATCAATCTTTAGTCAATCTTTAGTTAATCTTCGGTCAATATTCGGTCAATCTTTAGTCAATTTTTAGTCAATCTATATTCAATCTATAGTCAATCCTTAATCAATATTTAATCAATCTTTAGTCAATCTTTAGTCAATCTTTAGTCAATCTTTAGTCAATCTTTAGTCAATCTTTAGTCAATCTTTAGTCAATCTTTGGTCAATCTTTAGTCAATCTTTAGTCAATCTTTAGTCAATCTTTAGTCAATTTTTAGTCAATCTTTAATCAATCTTTAGTCAATCTTTAGTCAATCTTTAGTCAATCTTTAGTCAATCTTTAGTCAATCTTTAGTCAATCTTTAGTCAATCTTTAGTCAATCTTTAGTCAATCTTTAGTCAATCTTTAGTCAATCTTTGGTCAATCTTTAGTCAATCTTTAGTCAATCTTTAGTCAATTTTAGTCAATCTTTAGTCAATCTTTAGTCAATCTTTAGTCAATCTTTAGTCAATCTTTAGTCAATCTTTAGTCAATCTTTAGTCAATCTTTAGTCAATCTTTAGTCAATCTTTAGTCAATCTTTAGTCAATCTTTAGTCAATCTTTAGTCAATCTTTAGTCAATCTTTAGTCAATCTTTAGTCAATCTTTAGTCAATCTTTAGTCAATCTTTAGTCAATCTTTAGTCAATCTTTAGTCAATCTTTAGTCAATCTTTAGTCAATCTTTAGTCAATCTTTAGTCAATCTTTAGTCAATCTTTAGCCAATCTTTAGCCAATCTTTAGCCAATCTTTAGCCAATCTTTAGCCAATCTTTAGTCAATATTTGATCAATATTTGGTCAATATTTGGTCAATATTTTGTCAATATTTGGTCAATATTAGTCAATATTAGTCAATCTTTAGTCAATCTTTAGTCAATCTTTAGTCAATCTTTAGTCAATCTTTAGTCAATCTTTAGTCAATCTTTAGTCAATCTTTAGTCAATCTTTAGTCAATCTTTAGTCAATCTTTAGTCAATCTTTAGTCAATCTTTAGTCAATCTTTAGTCAATCTTTGGTCAATCTTTGGTCAATCTTTAGTCAATCTTTAGTCAATCTTTAGTCAATCTTTAGTCAATCTTTAGTCAATCTTTAGTCAATCTTTAGTTAATCTTTAGTCAATCTTTAGTCAATCTTTAGTCAATCTTTAGTCAATCTTTGGTAAATCTTTGGTCAATCTTTGGTCAATCTTTGGTCAATCTTTGGTCAATCTTTGGTCAATCTTTGGTCAATCTTTGGTCAATCTTTGGTCAATCTTTGGTCAATCTTTGGTCAATCTTTGGTCAATCTTTGGTCAATCTTTGGTCAATCTTTGGTCAATCTTTGGTCAATCTTTGGTCAATCTTTGGTCAATCTTTGGTCAATCTTTGGTCAATATTTGGTCAATCTGTAGTAAATCTGTAGTAAATCTGTAGTAAATCTGTAGTCAATCTTTGTTATTATTTAATTGGTTACACATATAATTTAAATATATCTACAGAATATTTTTAAATTCAGTTATTAATTATTCTAAAGGTGTAATCAAAACCTTACCATGTTTCTTATAAATATTAATAAACATATATTATATTTATATATGTATAATATATAACTAATTATTATATATAGTATACATACAAAATATAAAATAAAAGTCTAACATTATTAGATCATAATTGCAATGGATTGTATTAAAAATATGTTGTTAATTTTCACATTTTTAACTACCAAATTTAATTTAAAAGATTAAGTTCTATAACAATTAAATCCTTGTTTAAAATTCTAATAACAAACAACTGAAAACAATTTTACGTGATTCAGTTTGTGAGTAGTAATAACATTTTCCTATTTCATTATTAAATAGACACTAATTGGAAACTCGACAAAATTAGAAATCACAATTTTTAAGTATTAGTTTGTAATGATAATATTTGCGACGTGTAATTTGAGAGTCTAGTACATGTAACGTTCATATTCATGGCCCGTAGTTGAATACCTGTGGTTTACATTCGAGAGGCTATCACGACGATCGTTAAAGTAGTAGCGAAATATTGCCCATATATATTACCACCCATAACTAGCGGGCAGATGCGTTTTATATACCTCGAAGGTGATAACGGTAGCATGTTCCGCTCTTAATTGTCTTAGATGACCGTCCGTGTACCGGCCTTGTTAATTTATTACATAATGGGTCCATCTACTGTCCATCTATTCGCGTGCAATATTTCTTACAGCAAATTGTCTAAGATCTCCACTATTTTACAATTCTCTTCAGATGACTTATTTTAATTAGTTTATCTTCATCGTCGTAAATCACTTTATTACCTGGATACTTATGAGATTATTTGCAGATATACCCTACGATATAGTTAATATTATATATATCTAATATTAATCTATGTGTCTAATTTAATAAGTTGACAAATAATAACGGATAATAACCCCCAGTGACTAATATATTATATTTCTAATATCCAAGGTAATATTAGATTTCAATTAACTATGAAATATTACCTACCAATTATATAAAATTAATATATCAATACTAGAAATTAGGTTGTATCATATCTCACAACAATACAATTCTACTCATTGACATATAGATATGTAGTTGTAAGTGCACCGTTGAGTAGATACGGACCGTTACAAAAGTGTACAATTATATACGACGGAGGTCACTGAGTGAGTTGAATAGGATATATAAATAGGGTATTGGTGATACGAGTCATGGAGCAGTAAGTAGATATGTAACGGGTGAATAGGGGTTTGGTTGGAATTGACACTCCGCTAATTGATATGGGTAGCATACAGAAACATGACAGGGTCGTTTTACTTATAATGGATAGGACATGCATTTACTACATTGTATGTATGTATGTATGTATATATATATGTATATATATATATGTATGTATGTATGTATGTATGTATGTATGTATGTATGTATGTATGTATGTATGTATGTATGTATGTATGTGTGTGTGTATGTATGTATGTATGTATGTATGTATGTATGTATGTATGTATGTATGTATGTATGTATGTATGTATGTATGTATGTATGTATGTATGTATGTATGTATGTATGTATGTATGTATGTATGTATGTATGTATGTATGTATGTATGTATGTATGTATGTATGTATGTATGTATGTATGTATGTATGTATGTATGTATGTATGTATGTATGTATGTATGTATGTATGTATGTATGTATGTATGTATGTATGTATGTATGTATGTATGTATGTATGTATGTATGTATGTATGTATGTATGTATGTATGTATGTATGTATGTATGTATGTATGTATGTATGTATGTATGTATGTATGTATGTATGTATGTATGTATGTATGTATGTATGTATGTATGTATGTATGTATGTATGTATGTATGTATGTATGTATGTATGTATGTATGTATGTATGTATGTATGTATGTATGTATGTATGTATGTATGTATGTATGTATGTATGTATGGTCAAGACAATTTAGTAGTAGTGTTGACATAAAGGGTAGCACTCTTTAATCTCCTTAAGACGTGTTTGTAAGACGTGTCTAAGATCATATTATGTTCTATTATTGTTATATGTGTGTCGTATCAATATTATTGTATTCAACTTATATAACATGATACAATTGTATTGTAATACAAGTAGTTTTCATACTATTGCCAATGCGAATTTCCTATTTAATATAAATTCCTCTATTTAGGAAGTCTATTTACGGCAAATTCCCCTATTTAGTATGTCTATTAATATTTCTACAGATATCCTCTATGAATCTTGATCTAAGACATATGTGTGTGTTGCAATTCCCCAGGCATTATTGACTTCCGCATACTTATCTGCTAACAGTGCAATTTTGTAATATTGATTTGCTTACTAAGCGAACTTCACGGCATGAAAACCTTTTACAATATTACGCACATCTTCTAATACGTTATACCCGGGTATTAGAATACACACTCTGCTCATACGTCTCTCTAGGTCTTAGCATCGACTAACCCCTCTTACACCCACTCTTAATAGTCCCCACGCAGGCCCACTCCATACACCCTATCTCCTAGGACCCAAAGGAATGTTGCAAATGTCAGTTGTAAACCTCGAGTATGAGGGATTAGCTAGATATATGATACTGTGAGTATTGGTTTGTGGTACATTGTAATGGCTCTATAATCCCTACTGTAATCGTTCTCTAAAAACCACTGTAATGGTTCTTTAAGAACTACTGTAATGGTTCTTTAAGAACTACTGTAATGGTTCCCTAAGATTTAATTTAGCTATGTTGTATGCGTTTTAAGGTCTATTTAAATATGCTCCATTGACTAACTTTTATGAAATCCTTGCAAGGAGTTTATAGTTAGAGGGATATCATTTGTTGTGAGAGTGTGTATATATAAGTGGGTGTGTAAGTGTGTGTACGTGTCTGCGAGTGTGTGAGTTAGAAAGCCGTTATGCATGCAATATATTTACTTAATAATAAGCTGTACATTATAAAATACACAATGTACACTACAATGTACACTACAATGTACACTACAATGTACACTACAATGTACACTACAATGTACACTACAATGTACACTACAATGTACACTACAATGTACACTACAATGTACACTACAATGTACACTACAATGTACACTACAATGTACACTACAATGTACACTACAATGTACACTACAATGTACACTACAATGTACACTACAATGTACACTACAATGTACACTACAATGTACACTACAATGTACACTACAATGTACACTACAATGTACACTACAATGTACACTACAATGTACACTACAATGTACACTACAATGTACACTACAATGTATACTACAATGTACACTACAATGTACACTACAATGTACACTACAATGTACACTACAATGTACACTACAATGTACACTACAATGTACACTACAATGTACACTACAATGTACACTACAATGTACACTACAATGTACACTACAATGTACACTACAATGTACACAACAATGTACACTACAATGTACACTACAATATACACTACAATGTACACTACAATGTACACTACAATGTACACTACAATGTACACTACAATGTACACTACAATGTACACTACAATGTACACTACAATGTACACTACAATGTACACTACAATGTACACTACAATGTACGCTACAATGTACGCTACAATGTACGCTACAATGTACGCTACAATGTACGCTACAATGTACGCTACAATGTACGCTACAATGTACGCTACAATGTACGCTACAATGTACGCTACAATGTACGCTACAATGTACGCTACAATGTACGCTACAATGTACGCTACAATGTACGCTACAATGTACGCTACAATGTACGCTACAATGTACGCTACAATGTACGCTACAATGTACGCTACAATGTACGCTACAATGTACGCTACAATGTACGCTACAATGTACGCTACAATGTACGCTACAATGTACGCTACAATGTACGCTACAATGTACGCTACAATGTACGCTACAATGTACGCTACAATGTACGCTACAATGTACGCTACAATGTACGCTACAATGTACGCTACAATGTACGCTACAATGTACGCTACAATGTACGCTACAATGTACGCTACAATGTACGCTACAATGTACGCTACAATGTACGCTACAATGTACGCTACAATGTACGCTACAATGTACGCTACAATGTACGCTACAATGTACACTACAATGTACACTACAATGTACACTACAATGTACACTACAATGTACACTACAATGTACACTACAATGTACACTACAATGTACACTACAATGTACACTACAATGTACACTACAATGTACACTACAATGTACACTACAATGTACACTACAATGTACACTACAATGTACACTACAATGTACACTACAATGTACACTACAATGTACACTACAATGTACACTACAATGTACACTACAATGTACACTACAATGTACACAACAATGTACACTACAATGTACACTACAATGTACACTACAATGTACACTACAATGTACACTACAATGTACACTACAATGGTATCATCTTATATCAAATCAATAGTTCTATATATATCAATATACAATATTCTAATTCCCAGGATTGTTGATATTTGAATACAATAAATTAAGAATAATGTAAAAAGTATGTAAAGATATTTGCTTTTATAACAATGTACATTGTACACTGTATAGTATACAGTGTACAATGTACACTATACACTATGCATTATATGCTGTGCAATGTACTATGTACACTCTATGATATACTGTACAATGTACACTGTATCATGCCTTCGTGTGAATGCCTGCAATCGTGTGTATTTTGTGTATGTTTATCTGCGTGCACGCCCCGAGCGTGTCTGCGTGTGTATTTATATATTTATGTGTGTCGGTGTGCGTCTGTGTGTATGTGCGTGTTTATGCGTGTGTATGCGTGCGCGTGTGTATTTATGTGTGTGTGTGTGTGTGTATGTATGTGTGTGTTTATGTGTATGTGCCGAGAGAGTAATATTTACACAATGCAAAACAATAATACACCTGTTGTTAGATATGAGTGATGACAATGGAAAACAATGCATTGTACTCAATCAACGATGGTCAGTAAGTAGTCTATGAGGTATGCTGTGCGTTGATGGCTGTAGGAGGTGGTAGTAGGCGGGCATTGTCTACGTGGTCAGATCTATATTAATTTAATAAATGCGGCATGTATTATTATGAAGTGACCAGTGCTATTATTAATTATAGTAATGAGTGTATTACGAGTGTATTAAAAACACACGCATACTTATGTATACATATTTAAAAAACAGCGCATTTGTATTTTATGGCCTTCAGTGTAGTATTGATATCGATATAGGCCGCTATAGTTTGCATACAAGTTCATTATGAGTTCGGCAATACGAACGTAATGCCACCGGCGTTTTATGGTAATAGGAAGTCGTTTGCAACCCTAGCGGGCGTGGGAAGAAGGAGAGGCTTTAATAACTGACGAATACGGTCTGCCTCGACCCCCGTACGCCGAAACTCTTATTAATAATCATAATATCGCTTATTTTCATTGATTACGTTATCTCCAAGTTACGTAACAAAGCCCGAAGCCGCGGCGTGGTCAGCATGGTCGAGGGCGTGGCCTAGCATGATCGCAGGCGTGGCTTATTGCGTAATTGACAGCTGGCCGCCGTAATTGCCGGTGTAATCAAGTTGTGATTTAAAGAAAACAGAGAAATCTGTTTAACGTCTGCCCACGGGGCAGAGTTAGCATATGCGGAACGCATGCTGCAATAGCGTGGCGGTAGCTTGGCAATGGCGTTGCAATAACGACCCAATAACGACGTACGTGATTTATGTCTTTTAAGATCGCTTTTTATACTCCTTCTTGTCTGAGATACCCGCACATATTCTCATAATTACATGCGTAAACATCACACACACACACACACACACACACACACACACACATACACACTACCCCGAACCTCACATATGTACACACAACACCGCAAATCTACACTATACATAATACACACTACTACTACACACTCCTACTACATATACTCCTATAACATACATTATTACTACATATACTCCTACTGTACACACTCCTACTACACACTCCTACTACACACTCCTACTACACACTCCTACTACACACTCCTACTACACACTCCTACTACACACTCCTACTACACACTCCTACTACACACTCCTACTACACACTCCTACTACACACTCCTACTACACACTCCTACTACATACTCCTACTACACACTCCTACTTCACACTCCTACTATACACTCCTACTACACACTCCTACTACACACTCCTACTGCACACACTCCTACTACACACTCCTACTACACACTCCAACTACACACTCCTACTACACACTCCTACTACACACTCCTACTACACACTCCTACTACACACACTCCTACTACACACTCAAACTACATATACTCCTACTACACACTCCTACTACACACTCCTACTACACACTCCTACTACACCCTCCTACTACACACTCCTACTACACACTCCAACTACACACTCCTACTATACACTCCTACTACACACTCCTACTACACCCTCCTACTACACACTCCTACTACACACTCCTACTACACACTCCTACTACACACTCCTACTACACACTCCTACTACACACTCCTACTACACACTCCTACTACACACTCCTACTACACCCTCCTACTACACACTCCTACTACACACTCCAACTATACACTCCTACTATACACTCCTACTACACACTCCTACTACACCCTCCTACTACACACTCCTACTACACACTCCTACTACACACTCCTACTACACACTCCTACTACACACTCCTACTACACACTCCTACTACACACTCCTACTACACACTCCTACTACATATACTCCTACTACACACTCCTACTACATATACTCCTATTGCACACACTCCTACTACACACTCCTACTACACACTCCTACTACACACTCCTACTACACACTCCTACTACACACTCAGACTACATACACACCCACTACATACACTCCCACTACTCATATTCCCATTACTTACACTCCTATTACACACATTCCTAATACACACTCTTACTACCTAGACTCTTACTACATATACTACATCATACTACATATGACCCATATTCCAATGCAACTTTGATCAGATACCATGCCTACACATAAACACACACGCATACACACACCTACACACAAACACACACATACACATATACATACACACAAACACACACATACACATATACATACACACAAACACACACATACACATATACATACACATAAACACACACATACAAATATACATACACACAAACACACACATACACATATACATACACACAAACACACATACATATATGTTAGTGTATGTTAGTGTATTGTAGTGTATGTTAGTGTATGTTAGTGTATGTTAGTATATGTTAGTGTATGTTAGTGTATGTTAGTGTATGTTAGTGTATGTTAGTGTATGTTAGTGTATGTTAGTGTTTGTTATTATATGTTGGTGTATATTAGTATATGTTAGTGTACTGTAGTGTATTGTAGTGTATTGTAGTATATGTTAGTGTATGTTAGTGTATGTTTGTGTATGTTAGTGTATGTTAGTGTATGTAAGTGTATGTTAGTGTATTATAGTGTATGTTAGTGTATGTTAGTGTATGTTAGTGTATGTTAGTGTATGTTTGTGTATGTTAGTGTATGTTAGTGTATGTTAGTGTATGTTAGTGTATGTAAGTGTATGTTAGTGTATTATAGTGTATGTTAGTGTATGTTAGTGTATGTTAGTGTATGTTAGTGTATGTTTGTGTATGTTAGTGTATGTTAGTGTATGTTAGTGTATGTTAGGACATGTTATGCTATACAGTGTACACTAAACGCTGTCCATTATACAGTTTACATTTTACATGATTCGCTATAAATTATAAATTCTACACAAAGGATTGTTTGCCTTTAAATATCTCATACCTTACACTTTAAATATATCGTATATCTTATCTATATCTTATGTATATCTTTTCTATATCTTATGTATATCTTATGTATATCTTATGTATATCTTATGTATATCTTATGTATATCTTATGTATATCTTATGTATATCTTATCTATATCTTATCTATATCTTATGTATATCTTATCTATATCTTATCTATATCTTATCTATATCTTATGTATATCTTATCTATATCTTATCTATATCTTATGTATATCTTATCTATATCTTATCTATATATTATGTATATCTTATGTATATCTTATGTATATCTTATCTATATCTTATGTATATCTTATGTATATCTTATGTATATCTTATGTATATCTTATGTATATCTTATGTATATCTTATGTATACCTTATATATATCTTATCTATATCTTATCTATATCTTATCTATATCTTATCTATATCTTATCTATATCTTATCTATATCTTATTTATATCTTATGTATATATTATGTATATCTTATGTATATCTTATCTATATCTTATTTATATCTTATGTATATCTTATGTATATCTTATCTATATCTTATCTATATCTTATCTATATCTTATCTATATCTTATCTATATCTTATCTATATCTTATCTATATCTTATTTATATCTTATGTATATCTTATGTATATCTTATGTATATCTTATCTATATCTTATTTATATCTTATGTATATCTTATGTATATCTTATCTATATCTTATCTATATCTTATTTATATCTTATGTATATCTTATGTATATCTTATCTATATCTTATCTATATCTTATCTATATCTTATCTATATCTTATCTATATCTTATCTATATCTTATCTATATCTTATTTATATCTTATGTATATCTTATGTATATCTTATGTATATCTTATCTATATCTTATTTATATCTTATGTATATCTTATGTATATCTTATGTATATCTTATCTATATCTTATTTATATCTTATGTATATCTTATGTATATCTTATGTATATCTTATCTATATCTTATTTATATCTTATGTATATCTTATGTATATCTTATCTATATCTTATCTATATCTTATGTATATCTTATATATATCTTATCTATATCTTATGTATATCTTATATATATCTTATCTATATCTTATTTATATCTTATATATATCTTATATACATACCTTACACTAGACACTCAGTACACCACCACACACTCACCAACTCGCATATCTTACACTGGGTACTACATGCATTACAATACATTACAATCCATACCAGATACTCCATACAACACTACACTGGGTACTACATGCATTACAATACATACCAGATACTCCACACAGCACTACACTGGGTACTACATACATTACAATACATTACAATACATACCAGATACTCCATACAACACTACACTGGGTACTACATACATTACAATACATACTAGATACTCCACACAACACTACACTGGGTACTACATACATTACAATACATTACAATACATACCAGATACTCCATACAACACTACACTGGGTACTACATACATTACAATACATACCAGATACTCCATACAACACTACACTGGGTACTACATACATTACAATACATACTAGATACTCCACACAACACTACACTGGGTACTACATACATTACAATACATACTAGATACTCCACACAACACTACACTGGGTACTACATACATTACAATACATACTAGATACTCCACACAACACTACACTGGGTACTACATACATTACAATACATACTAGATACTCCACACAACACTACACTGGGTACTACATACATTACAATACATACTAGATACTCCACACAACACTACACTGGGTACTACATACATTACAATACATTACAATACATACCAGATACTCCATACAACACTACACTGGGTACTACATACATTACAATACATACCAGATACTCCATACAACACTACACTGGGTACTACATACATTACAATACATACTAGATACTCCACACAACACTACACTGGGTACTACATACATTACAATACATACTAGATACTCCACACAACACTACACTGGGTACTACATACATTACAATACATACTAGATACTCCACACAACACTACACTGGGTACTACATACATTACAATACATACTAGATACTCCACACAACACTACACTGGGTACTACATACATTACAATACATACCAGATACTCCATACAACACTACACTGGGTACTACATACATTACAATACATACCAGATACTCCATACAACACTACACTGGGTACTACATACATTACAATACATACCAGATACTCCACACAGCACTACACTGGGTACTACATACATTACAATACATTACAATCCATACCAGATACTCCATACAACACTACACTGGGAACTACATGCATTACAATACATTACAACCCATACCATATACTCCATACAACACTACACTGGGTACTACATACATTACAATACATTACAATCCATACCATATACTCCACACAACACTACACGCGATACATTACTTACCTTATACGACACATTCACCATTAGATGCTCAACACAATGTAAACTAAACTGAAGTTATAAATGAAATACTGTAAGATGTTTGCACGGAGATATGGTTGCACTTTATTTAGTTACAAGTTTCCCCTAATTCAATTAAGTTATCTGTAGATCTATTTGGTATATCCGTACACACACTCGCACACACACACGCACATGCACACACGCACATGCGCGCACACACACACATACACATACATACTCAATTAGGTATGCATATATACATCCGGGTTACTTTATACTCGATATGCTGAAGTTTTTGATTATAACAATTCTTTACTACTACTGCATCTATAAGAAATTACATACATTATAGAAGTATTTAGTTATAGTATACTGTAGAATATAGGAAATACTCACTTGAATATATTACTACCAACTAGTTGGTAGTATATATTCATGATAGGTAGTATCATCTGTTGTAGTATACAGCATTATACACTGAATACTGTACTGCCTTATATGGTACAACTAAACCGTACACCACTTTCCACGCACCACCTTCCACACACATCACACCGTACACCGCACATCACATCCCTCGCACAGCTTTTCACACTCCTCACGCACGCAATCCTAATCTAACACTGCACTCCTTAATCCGCACACCGCAATAATCACTCCTCACACAACACTATAGTGTGAGGTGTAAGTATACTTACCCCTCACACCACACTACTCACACCTCACATCGCACACCTCATGCCGTACTCCTCACTCTGCACTCCTCACACCACACACTACCCTCTTTACACTGCACCCCCTAAACTGCACTCCACACTCCTCACACCAGACTCCTCATACCTCATACTGTACACCTTACATCTCACATATCACACCGCACTCCTCATACCATATACCTTACACTGCACTCATCTCTCCTCACTCCTCACACAATATACCTTATACTGCACTCCTCACACCCCAATTCTCACTCCTCACACCCCACTTCTCACATCTCACATCTCACACCGCACTCCTCACACCATATACCTTACACTGCACTCATCTCTCCTCACTCCTCACACAATATACCTTACACTGCACTCATCACACCCCACTCCTCACACCCCACTCCTCACACCCCACTCCTCATACCGCACACCTCACACCTCACACCTCACTCCTTACACCATATACCTTACACTGCACTCATCACACCCCACTCCTCACACCCCACTCCTCACACCCCACTCCTCATACCGCACACCTCACACCTCACACCTCACTCCTTACACCATATACCTTACTCCTCACTCCTCACTCCTCACACCAGACTCCTCATACCGCACACCTCACACCTCACACCTCACACCTCAATCCTTACACCATATACCTTACACTGCACTCCTCACTCCTCACTCCTCACACCCCACTCCTCATACCGCACACCTCACACATCACACCTCACTCCTTACACCATATACCTTACTCCTCACTCCTCACTCCTCACACCAGACTCCTCATACCGCATACCTCACACCTCACACCTCAATCCTTACACCATATACCTTACACTGCACTCCTCACTCCTCACTCCTCACACCCCACTCCTCATACCGCACACCTCACACTGTACTCCTTATACCGATCTCCTCACTCCTCATACCGTAGTTCACACTACTCACTCCTCACTCATCGCTCTTCAAACCACACACCTCACACCGCTCACCTCACACCTCACATTTCTTCATTTTTTATCGATCAGATTTCTTTAGCTGTACTATTTGAAGCGGTTAGATTTAAATTTAAGTGTGCCTATATGTGTATGTAATTATATGTGTGCCTATATATATATGTAATTATATGTGTGCCTATATGTGTGCCTATATGTGTGCCTATATGTGTGCCTATATATATATGTAATTATATATGTGCCTATATGTGTGCCTACGCGTGTTTATATACGTATGCGTAAGTGTGTTTGAGTATTTCTTCATGTATACATGAGAATATCATCGGTAATGTATATGCCGGGGTCAATAAGTCAGCAAAATATGCGTAGATGGGCACACCAGTAGATGGGTACACCAGTAGATGGGCACACCAGTAGATGGGTACACCAGTAGATGGGTACACCAGTAGACAGGTACGTGTAGGTATATGTAGGTATATATGGGCGAGTAGAAATTAGTAGTAGTAGTAGTAGTAGTAGTAACATTTATGTATTCATAATAAGTATGTATTCATAATAAGTATGTATTCATAATATATATGTATTCATAATAAATATAATTTATGTATCCAATCGAATAAGTTATTCGCCTGTAAGAAATAACAATGGTATCACATTACGAGAAGTGAATTGATTCTGTTGATTCAAATAGATATTTGGTGCATAAAAAGTAAGAGATAAGTAATAGTATAGGTAATAATGATAAGTATAATATATATAGCTCTGGGCGTGCTCTGTATAAGGTTGAATTTAAGAATGTTTAATGTTGAGTTAGTATTTGTAATTTGTTGTGAAGGTTTATATCGATGAGTCATTTGTCATTTGTCATTTATCAATGAATCATTTGTGTTTGAATTTATGTAATTTGTTCGTAAATTGATATGATAGTTTATTGGCTATAATAGTCATGGGGAGTTATTCAATATCGTCTAGTAGTTTGTTATTGAGATCTGATGGAGGAGGGTGTTTTTTTAAATTCGAACTTGTTTTACCTTTATAATACGATAGCTTTATAATACGATATCTTATGTATTTGGGGAGTATTATAGTCTGTAATATATTTAATGTTTTGTATGTTGACCTTTATTTTTAAATAAGTAAATTGAGCTTTTTTATAAAATGTGATAAGTGTTCGTTTAGAAAGTTGAAATATCAGTCTGCAAGTTTGGTTTATTATTTTATTGAATCATCTTTCTGGTATTTTAGGAAAATCATAAGTAGAGAGTTATAGTAATCAAGTAAAAGTAAAATATAGACGGAAGATACTATATGTACTATAAAGTATAATATATATATATATATATATATATATATATATATATATATATATATATATATATATATAGGCGGATGATAGTATATATACTATACAGTATATGTAGTATATAATATAGGCAAATGATAATATATGTACTATAGAGTATAATATATATATATATATAATATAGACGGAAGATAATATATATACTATACAGTATATATAGTATATAATATAGATGGATGATAATATATATACCCTAGTGTATATATAGTATATAATATAGAAGGATGATAGAGAATACTATATATTTTATAGCGGATAATAAAAGCGATGTCTGAAGTGTAAATTTTGGAAAGTTAGTTACTTAGGTATACTAGTATATATACTAGTAGGGTATCTGTGTAGACTATGCATCCATTGTTGTTTTACTTTTTAACGAGTAGGCAAATGGTTTATACAATTATTTCATATCTTCATTTTGGGTTTTAGTTTTGTAGAATTGAATTATAAATAATTTGATTTCAAGTGTCTATTGGTGCATACAGGTCCTGCATTGTAGGACCTACAATGTATATACATAGGACCTACAATGTATATCCTACATAAATAACCTATATAAATATGACTTACATAGTACATAATATCTACATTGTAGGTACCATATTTGATTATCGGAGAATTGAAGTTTATTCATTAGTGTTGTGTGGGTTTTGGTGTTGTGTGGGTATTGATGGTTGTTATGTGGATATTGATATTATATAGGTATTGGTGTTATGTGTGTATTAGTGTTGTGTGTGCGTTAGTGTTGTGTGTGTGTTGGTGTTATGTGTGTATTGGTATTATGTGAGTATTATTATTGTGTGGATATTGGTATTATATAAGTGTTGGTGTTGTGTGGGTATTGGTATTATGTAAGTGTTGGTATTATATGGGTAATGGTGTTGCGTAGGTATTAGTGTTTTGTGGGTATTGGTATTATGTGAGTGTTAGTATTGTGTGGGTATTGATATTATGTAAGTATTGGTATTGTGTAGATATTAGTGTTGTGTAGGTGTTAGTGTTATGTGGATGTTGGTATTGTATTGGTGTTTATTTTGTGTGGATTATAATTGTATTATTCTTTTGTATAATTCTTTTAGTTTATATTAATATCGTTGAATTCGTAAATTTGTGATTAGATTTGATAAATGTTTAATTGCGTCTGATGAATTATAATATAGGATATCGGTGATATAATACTAACACACCTATTAATCGATACACTCATTAACCGACTATCTGATACGACCTCTATCTGACACGACCTCTATCTGAGAGACCACTGTCCGATACGACCAGTAACTAATACATCCACTATCTGACACGACCAGTAACTAATACATCCACTATCTGACACGATACTTATCTGACACGACCACCAACCGATACATTAAAGTATTTTATAAACTATTAAACTCGTAGTCTGGACGGTGCGTGTATTAACATCTCCTACTAGTTGTCACTACGTTCCTAGTATATTATCGGATATAGTAAATGTTTGCAACTGCTTTATATGTTATTCAAACATAATTACTTGGTACTCTAACATTACACTCACAAATATATTTAAACACTAATACATATTCACAAACATCACTACACACCCACAAACATCTCTACACACCCACAAACATTACTACACACCCACTAACTCCTCTACACACCCACAAACACAACTACCCACCCACAAACATCTCTACACACCCACAAACATCACTACACACCCACAAACATTACTATACACCCACAAACATCTCTACCCACCCACAAACATCACTATACACCCACAAACATCTCTACCCACCCACAAACATCACTATACACCCACAAACATCACTATACACCCACAAACATCACTATACACCCACAAACATCACTATACACTCACAAACATCTCTACCCACCCACAAACATCACTATACACCCACAAACATCACTATACACCCACAAACATCACTACCCACCCACAAACATTACTACCCACCCACAAACATTACTACACACCCACAAACATCACTATACACCCACAAACATCACTATACACTTACAAACATCTCTACCCACCCACAGACATCACTATAGTGATATAGTGATATAGTGATATAGTGATATAGTGATATAGTGATATAGTGATATAGTGATATAGTGATATAGTGGTGTATATATACACCCACAAACATTACTACATATCCACAAACATTACTACGCACTCACAAACTCCTCCAAAAACCATCAAAACCTACTAACACTTATAAACGCCCACACATCATATGCATATAGAAATGCAGTTAACATGCTTGTAAGAATTACTTTACTATAGCATACGTATGTTACGTCATCGCCGACGAAACGCGAGGACAGCAGAAATATGTTTTAGTGATACTGTTATTTACGACTTCCGGTTTGGGGTATTTTTGATTGTTGTTCACATGGAATACACATTCCGACTCTATATTAATAATGAATACTACGGCATACTAAGAAATTGGTTGAATGAATTGTCGGAAGCATTGTTGCATCGAATACATACTGGATTACCTGCATCTATTGTAATATAGTATAGCATTTCTCTATAGAGAAATATTATACTATAACATTTAGTGAAATTATATAATTATTATACCCCAAGAAGATATATTGATTTAATATATTAATTTCTGAAATTTTCATGAAATAATTATATAAGATGTCGGATAGTAATATCTAGTTTCTAGGCACGCACATTACAGTACAATGCACATCCCGATTAACAATACATGTAATTTCATTTTTATCATTGCATAATTTCTTTTGTTTTCCAATATTTTTGTAAGACATGAAATAGTTTTGTAAATCTAATACTTCATCTCTGTTTTCCGATATTAGCAGCAAAAACATAAATTAATACTTTTGCATGATACCCATTGTATATCATATAATTAAAAACTACGTAATCTCCTGGTGTTTATACATAGGGCCTCTATGTCCGATAAGGATTATGTAATACAATTTCTGCAAATTTGCTTGATAGCGATTAGAAATATTTACAGAAAAAATGATTGACTATGGTAGATATCGGCAAATAAAGTTTATAATGATTTCGATATTTACTTAACAAGCGTTATCTTTGAAGTACATTGCACAATAAACAGTGTATGTATTGTACAGTTTACACTGTATATTGTACAGTTTACATTGTACATTGTACAGTTTACGTTGTACAATGTACAGTTTACGTTGTACATTGTAGTGTTTACGTTGTACATTGTACAGTTTACGTTGTACATTGTACAGTTTACGTTGTACATTGTACAGTTTACGTTGTACATTGTACAGTTTACGTTGTACATTGTACAGTTTACACTGTACATTGTACAATAAACACTGTATATTGTACAGTTTACATTATACATTGTACAGTTTACATTGCATATTGTACAGTTTACATTGTACATTGTACAGTTTACGTTGTACATTGTACAGTTTACGTTGTACATTGTACAGTTTACGTTGTACATTGTACAGTTTACGTTGTACATTGTACAGTTTACACTGTACATTGTACAGTTTACGTTGTACATTGTACAGTTTACACTGTACATTGTACAGTTTACGTTGTACATTGTACAATGTACATTGTACATTGTACAATGCACAGTGTACATTCGATTCATTTCTATAATATGCAAAACTCAACAGTACACGTGTTTTTATCTTTGTTATTTATGTATTTTGTCTGCAATACAGCGAGGTAAGCATGCCATGGTACGCTACAGCGGACTACCCGTTACACCACTGCAAGCGATATCAATACCGATACTGCATTACTTTAATACACCTTTACCGTTATTAAGATAGATTAGAATTAGTAGGGCAGATGTAGTAGTAGATTTAGAAGTATGAGGTGAAGTAGATGTAGAGATAATACTAGTATAAGTGGTAGTAGTATCGGTAGTAGTAGGATTAAACGTATTAGGAACTATTAGCTTAATGCTCTCAAGAGAGAGTATGTGTTTAGACATGGCATAAGTAGTTGTGTATACTATAGTAATTATACTATAGTAATTATATGGGGCATAACACGGCGGTAGGTGTATTGTATGCAGTAGGGGGTTCAGGGATAGTAGGGCTTGTAGTGTTAGTAGGTGTTGTGGGATTAGTAGGGGTTCTAGATGTGTAGCGAGATATTAGGTGTAATGTGGATAGTTTGCAATAAACCTATCTTTAATCTAGTCCCACTCACCGCTCTAGAACCCTACCACTATTGATAGGCCCCCCAGCACCATGTCTACCCTTTGATCCCCATACTCTAGTCCCTCTCCCGAACCCTATAAATATCGTTTAATATCACCCGATATCTCAAAATGGCACATAATAAATTTACATATAGATTTTGCGATAATGGAAGTCCGGATATTATATACATTTACTTTACAACCTATATATATATATATATATATATATATATATATATATATATATATATATATATATGTATATATATATATATATATATATATATATATATATATATATGTGTGTGTATAATTACTTATGTGAACATACATAAACGCGTACATATATATTGATGTTTACATGAATTATTACTAATAAAGTATTACAGCATATACTTTAATAAAATATTCTTTATATAAAATTATCGATATTCTTTTTTAACACTTTTAACACTACTAATTTAACAAATTAAGGTAATTCATGAAACATATATTTTCTCCCTCCCTCTCCCTCTCCCTCTCCCTCTCCCTCTCCCTCTCCCTCTCCCTCTCCCTCTCCCTCTCCCTCTCCCTCTCCCTCTCCCTCTCCCTCTCCCTCTCCCTCTCCCTCTCCCTCTCCCTCTCCCTCTCCCTCTCCCTCTCCCTCTCCCTCTCCCTCTCCCTCTCCCTCTCCCTCTCCCTCTCCCTCTCCCTCTCCCTCTCCCTCTCCCTCTCCCTCTCCCTCTCCCTCTCCCTCTCCCTCTCCCTCTCCCTCTCCCTCTCCCTCTCCCTCTCCCTCTCCCTCTCCCTCTCCCTCTCCCTCTCCCTCTCCCTCTCCCTCTCCCTCTCCCTCTCCCTCTCCCTCTCCCTCTCCCTCTCCCTCTCCCTCTCCCTCTCCCTCTCCCTCTCCCTCTCCCTCTCCCTCTCCCTCTCCCTCTTGAGCACTATGAATCCAATCGATCTATAATCTTTACTCATGTCTATTCTCTTTGGTAGTATGCCCAGTCTCCAATTCGATCGCTAGGATTAGCTCAAGCCGATATATCCGACCATCTCGCATACATTAGCCAAGACCGCTTCCGGTCAATTTGCTATTACCCTATAGATTCCATCAATAATAGATAAAATCAGAATGCAGATTTATATATGTATATTTATACGTTAATAATGAACGATACTATGCTACATGGTATATATAATATATCTTATAGATATGCTAGAGGATATCTACGGCCTGTAGAAGCGTCATTAGAAGAACAATTATGTCATGCTATGTGTCAACACTCTAGATACTCTCGCATACCTGCAATTTACTTGAGATATTTGCCGTTATTCTCAGTTATTTGATTCGCTATCAGTTTAGTTTAACATACTGTATTGGTATAGTATATCGCACTATATTATAAGCATTAAAGTTATGTCGGCAGATTACGTCATAGTTCTATTTTTAGACCGCGAATGCAAACAAACACATTTCCCTATTCGTAAGGTGCAAACGTAAACACATATTTCATTATGTGTAAATCTACAAACAGACTCTACCGAGAATTGAGTTACATAATCCCATAATATTACGTCACTATAACTTTATATGCGTTCAATATACGTTGTATATACAGAAATATAAATTGCACGAGTAACTGACAGATAAGAGTGGTTATAATCAATATTTCTCCGATTTTTTAATACATTTTGTTAAAAAGAAGTAGAAGATATTATATTTTTTATGAAATTTGACCAATATTTGCCCCATAATATAAAATTATTATGAAACATTAATATCTAGTATATCATTATTATTACTATACATTTTACCATAGAAATTATTTACCAAAAGATGTACAGGGAATTCTTAATAATTCTACAATTTTTATAATCTCATTTTAATTGTTATTTAAATTTATCATTCCTGCGATGCCCGACAATCAATTTCATTTTAATATATTTCTCCTGTATTTAATTTGTTTAGAATATCAAAACCAAACCCAAACCTGAACTCAAAACTGAATCCAAAACTAATATTAAAAGCAAATCCAAAACCAAACCCAAAAAAAAACAAAATCACAAGTAAACCCAAATCAAAAAATAAACGCAAGCCAATCCCAAACACCATTTACCATGATATATGAATTAGAGAATTATCAAACATTTAGTTATTTCAATTGTTATCGTTATCATTAAGTTAGCGGTATGTTTTGTGTTATCTAAATGGTTGGTGTGAGATTAATATTGGCGTAATTGTGCGATGTTACTAATGTAACTTATGTGGAGTTTTTACCGTCGACAATATAATTAGCGATATTATTATGCAGTAATATATAAAAAAGGTTTTGTAAAATTATAGCCCCAGTAACTATACAACGTATACGTTGTATAATTACTATTACGCCATATATGACGTAATAGCGTTCTATTGGCATATTGTGAAATGTCCATGTCACCGAGATACACACATATGCCTACTTACATTACTTTCATTACTTACATTACATATGCTTATTTACATTGTATGTCACATAGATTTTGCTGTACATTATGAGTGCCACTGACATTAAGTAGAGGAGTACTGATCTTTAACCGAGGACTGTATAATTTAACCTAAAGTATATACTTTATCCCGAGAAAACTAGACATTAACCCGAGGAGTGTATACTTTAACCTGAAGTATATACTTTATCCCGAGGACTGTATAATTTAACCTAAAGTATATAATTTATCCCGAGGACTGTATAATTTAACCTAAAGTATATACTTTATCCCGAGGAAACTAGACATTAACCCGAGGAGTGTATACTTTAACCTGAAGTATATACTTTATCCCGAGGACTGTATAATTTAACCTAAAGTATATAATTTATCCCGAGGACTGTATAATTTAACCTAAAGTATATACTTTATCCCGAGGAAACTAGACATTAACCCGAGGAGTGTATACTTTAACCTGAAGTATATACTTTATCCCGAGGACTGTATAATTTAACCTGAAGTATATACTTTATCCCGAGGAAACTAGACATTAACCCGAGGAGTGTATAAACTGAGCTGTCCAGGATTTAAACAGAATTGAAACAGTACATTGCTGAGTTTATACTTTAACCTAAAACACGCTATGTATTTTCGGCAGTCAAATTAGATGATCATTGTTAGTGACCAGTATGGCTAGTCTATTGTAATGTAACGAGAGTACATCCAAGCACTGCGTTGCGTGTCTGTTCGTGATTAGAATTGGATGATAGACACGTATCTATTCAATACGGTGTTATAGATTGCGGCCATATAGCCATATATGGTAGCATTGCAAATAGAATGTTAAACACGAATAGGATGTTAAACACCCTGAACAATACTCTTCCCGTGTTCGTGGGCATTGAAGTGGTGCGGTGTTGGTGTGGAGAGTGATGACCTCCAACTGGGCGGGGCGAGGCTGTTGGTATTGCGGACGTATTTAAATGCACACAAAGGTCTAGAAACTAAATCAACTACACGAAGGGTGTAACCCCACAGATCCTTGACATTCATATATATATATATATATATATATATATATATATATCGATGTGAATGTATATACCCTAATCTGTTTCAGTGATTCACCTCTACTTTTTATATATATATCTATAAATATATTGTATTCACTAGTGTGTTGTACAGTAAATGATTACAACATAATATCCGATTACATGAAAACTTCATTGAATGTATTACATATGTAAATATAAATTTATATAAATGTGATTTAACCAATTTTAATTTAATTTCATTTTATATATTAAAAGTCACATATAGTAAGTAAATATATTTAGTAAATTATATTAAATTATATTTTGGTGTGCACTGTACTCTGGATATTGTATTACCTATTGGATATTGTAAATTGTGTGAATACATATTTTATTTTATTTATATCGCATATATTCACTAAATATCATATATATTTACTAAATAACATGTGTATTTATTAAATACAATTTATATTCATGACACTATTGTTTATATTATCTACTTAATTTCACATATGTCATAACATATTGTATTTAATAATTATTAATTTTAAGATTAAATCAATGTAGTATTTAATAAAATTGTTAAAGTAATAATGAATATAATTGTACTCAAATACCTCACACATGACGAGTGCAATACCTAAATACTTAAATACTTCTGGCATCGATGTTCTTATGCTAGAAATACATTTATTTAATATTCAATATGTTTATTTTCATTTTAATACTTCTATATATTTTTACAATTTGATATATATATATATATATATATATATATATATATATATTTGTGTGTGTATGTGTGTATGTATATATATATGTATATATACGTATATAAAATTCCATTAGTTTCCTTCCAACAAATGGTATTATTGTAGTTATCTTTAGAAGTTAAATAAACATTTTGTTGATGTACTGAATTGTTTTTCACTTGCAATAACCGATTAATCAAAAGAGACGAATGTCATTATTATTATATGTGTGAGTGGAATTGGTATTCATGTACTCAACTAGTTACTTGCACCCACACCCACACCGACACCCACACCCACACCCATACCCACACCCATACCCACACCCACACCCACACCCACACCCACACCCACACCCAAACCCACACCCATACCCATACCCACACCCACACCCACACCCACACCCACACCCACACCCATACCCACACCCACACCCACACCCACACCCACACCACACTTTCACGCACAAGTTCGCCCACTAATTCCACCAGACAACCGGTATTACCATTCACCCCGAATCCGATGGCATTACATGCCGATATCATAACTCAACTAGTTAAATCCACTTATCCATCTGCTTAGAGACTTCTCCCACTGCAATTGAGGAATTTCAACGAGACCCGTTCTGAATCGGGACTGCTTTTCACTTACGGGAATTGGCACTTGATTCTCAGAGGAGTTATAATTGAAAATTGCCTCGCATTGCACGATATATTCGAATATCCTAACATAGGTTTATTACATAAAATTGATTTTCCTGTAGTACGCTTGTCGATGTATCTTCTAGCTAATTATTATAAACGTCGGAACGATCACGATATCTATATCGTCTATATCTATATCGGCTCAGCGTACGGCTTATCCGTCAACCTACCTCCACCCATTGCAGTTACACCGCCCTACCAGCATTAACCCTATCCGCCTCTTCTCGGAGACATTATCTCTCGAGATAACGACCTCTTTCGATTGTTACGCAATAGCACGGCGGCATTACGCAACATTACGCCCACTGCTAATGCGGTAGCATCGCCGGCACAATGATTGGCACTTTGACGACTGCTCGGTTCAATCCAGGGTCGCGGTGTCTCTGTTAGGGGCGTGATTAACTGAATATTAGGAGATACGGTAATATATAATGATGTGTAGTATGAACCGCGTGTATTGATACAAATATGGGGCGTATTATAGGTTTAGTTATTCAATAATGGAGTCGGATGAAAGCGTATCGTGATGTAAGAATTTGCAGTGTAGGTTCAGTGTAAGTAAATTGTAGGTACAGTGTGAGTACAGTATACGTACAGTATAAGTACTGTATAAGTACAGTAAAAGTATAGTATAAGTAAAGTGTAAGTACAACGTAAGAACAGTGTGAGTACAGTGTAAGTACAGTGTAAGTACAGTGTAAGTACAGTGTAAGTACAGTGTAAGTACAGTGTAAGTACAGTGTAAGTACAGTATAAGTACAGTATAAGTACAGTATAAGTACAGTGTAAGTACCGTATAAGTACAGTATAAGTATAGTATATGTACAGTATAAGTACAGTATATGTACAGTATAAGTACAGTATATGTACAGTATATGTACAGTATAAGTACAGTATATGTACAGTATAAGTACAGTATAAGTACAGTATAAGTACAGTGTAAGTACAGTATAAGTACAGTATAAGTACAGTTTAAGTTCAGTGATGGTACAGTATAGGTACAGTGTGGATACAGTTTAAGTTCAGTGATGGTACACTGTAAGTACTGTGTAAAAATAGTGTAAGTACAGTGTAGGCATAGTGTAAGTATTGTGTGGGTATACTTTACATTATACAGTGTAAGTACAGTGTAAGTACAGTGTAAGTACATTGTAAGTACATTGTAAGTATAGTGTTTGTATATTGTAAATACAGTATAAGTATATTGTAAATACGGTATAAATACAGTGTAAATATTGTGTTAGTACATTTTAGGCACATTGTAAGTATTGCATAGGTACAGTATAGGTACAGTTTAAGTACAGTATGGATACATTGGAGGTACAGTGTGGGTACAGTGTAATTTCAGTGATGATACAATATAAATACAGTGTAAAAACAGTATAAAAACATTGCAAGTACAGTGTAAGTACAGTGTTGGTACAGTATAAGTACAATATGAGTACATTGTAAGTACAGTGTGGGTACAGTGTAAGTACAGTATGGGTACATTGTAAGTACAGTGTGGGTACATTATAAGTACAGTGTGGGTACAGTGTAAGAAATGTGTGTATACAGTGTAAGAAATGTGTAGGTAAAGTGTAAGTACAGTGTGGGTAAAGTATAAGTACAGTGTAGGTATAGTGTAAGTATAATATAAGTACAATGTAAGTACAATGTAAGTACGATGTAAGTACAATATAAGTACAATGTAAGTACGATGTAGGTACAATGTAAGTATAATTTAAGTACAGTATAAGTACAGTATAGGCACAGTGTACTCCATACAATGATGACATTCAGCTCTATAAATATTCAAGATGTGAAACAAATTATATAAATTTAACTCGCTATGTTCAATATTTACTTTTACTTGAAATCAATCAGTAATACTAAAGAGATCTTTTCTAAATGACCTTTTTCCTTTTTTCTACCCATTTTGTACTCTTTATTTAGCCTTTATTTACCCTTTATTAACCTTTATTAAACTTTATTTTTCCTTTATTTAACGTGTCGTTATTCTTGTATCTTTTGCTTAATCTTTATAATCTGCAATTGATATTCAAAATCTCACTTACGAATAAATCCCAGCACCATCTGCCTCTGATCTCTTCTATATATTGAGTAGATCCCTTAGAACTGACATTACAATGCAGGACACCGTGCAGAACTAATGGATTTCTTTGTCCTCATTTTGTACTTCATTGAATTAGCATCATTGTCATTAGCATTGTTGTAGTTGTAACTGTAGTGGTAGTGGTAGTGGTAGTGGTAGTGGTAGTGGTAGTGGTAGTGGTAGTGGTAGTGGTAGTGGTAGTGGTAGTGGTAGTGGTAGTGGTAGTGGTAGTGGTGGTAGTGGTAGTGGTAATTGTAGTGGTAATTGTAGTGGTAGTGGTAGTAGTAGTGGTAGTGGTAGTGGTAGTGGTAGTGGTAGTGGTAGTGGTAGTGGTAGTGGTAGTGGTAGTGGTAGTGGTAGTGGTAGTGGTAGTGGTAGTGGTAGTGGTGGTAGTGGTAGTGATAATTGTAGTGTTAATTGTAGTGGTAGTGGTAGTAGTAGTGGTAGTGGTAGTGGTAGTGGTGGTGGTGGTGGTGGTGGTGGTGGTAGTGGTAGTGGTAGTGGTAGTGGTAGTGGTAATGGTTGTGGTAATGGTAGTGGTAGTGGTAGTGGTAGTGGTAGTAGTAGTGGTAGTGGTAGTGGTAGTGGTATTGGTAGTGGTAGTGGTAGTGGTAGTGGTAGCGGTGGTAGTGGTAGTGATAATTATAGTGTTAATTGTAGTGGTAGTGGTAGTAGTAGTGGTAGTGGTAGTGGTAGTGGTAGTGGTAGTGGTATTGGTAGTGGTAGTGGTAGTGGTAGTAGTAGCGGTGGTAGTGGTAGTGATAATTGTAGTGTTAATTGTAGTGGTAGTGGTAGTAGTAGTGGTAGTGGTAGTGGTAGTGGTAGTGGTAGTGGTAGTGGTGGTGGTGGTGGTGGTGGTGGTAGTGGTAGTGGTAGTGGTAGTGGTAGTGGTAATGGTTGTGGTAATGGTAGTGGTAGTGGTAGTGGTAGTGGTAGTAGTAGTGGTAGTGGTAATTGTAGTGGTATTGGTAGTGGTAGTGGTAGTGGTAGTGGTAGTGGTAGTGGTGGTGGTGGTGGTGGTGGTGGTGGTGGTAGTGGTAGTGGTAGTGGTAGTGGTAGTGGTAATGGTTGTGGTAATGGTAGTGGTAGTGGTAGTGGTAGTGGTAGTAGTAGTGGTAGTGGTAGTGGTAGTGGTATTGGTAGTGGTAGTGGTAGTGGTAGTGGTAGCGGTGGTAGTGGTAGTGATAATTGTAGTGTTAATTGTAGTGGTAGTGGTAGTAGTAGTGGTAGTGGTAGTGGTAGTGGTAGTGGTAGTGGTAGTTGTAGTGGTAGTGGTAGTGGTATTGGTATTGGTAGTGGTAGTGGTGGTGGTAGTGGTAGTAGTAGTGGTAGTGGTGGTGGTAGTGGTAGTAGTAGTGGTATTAGTAGTGGTAGTTGTAGTGGTAGTTGTAATGGTAGTTGTAGTGGTAGTTGTAGTGGTAATTGTAGTGGTAGTGGTGGTGGTAGTGGTAGTGGTAGTTGTAGTGGTGGTGGTAGTGGTAGTAGTAGTGGTAGTGGTGATGGTAGTGGTAGTAGTAGTGGTAGTAGTAGTGGTAGTAGTAGTGGTAGTAGTAGTGGTAGTTGTAGTGGTAATTATAGTGGTAGTGGTGGTGGTAGTGGTAGTAGTAGTGGTAGTTGTAGTGGTAATTATAGTGGTAGTGGTGGTGGTAGTGGTAGTAGTAGTGGTAGTGGTGATGGTAGTGGTAGTAGTAGTGGTAGTAGTAGTGGTAGTAGTAGTGGTAGTAGTAGTGGTAGTTGTAGTGGTAATTATAGTGGTAGTGGTAGTGGTAGTAGTAGTGGTAATTGTAGTGGTAGTGGTAGTGGTAGTGGTAGTGGTAGTGGTGGTGGTGCTGGTGCTGGTGCTGGTATTGTGGTTGCGAACTAGTGATAGTTGTGGTAACTCTTATCACTCAAGCATAGAGATAATAGACAATAGTCTATAGTCCATAGCACATAGCCTATAGTCTATAGCCCATAGCCCGTAATCCATAGCCAATAGCCACTAGCCAGTAGAACATAGTCGATAGGTAATAGAACATGGCCCATAACCTACAACCCAAAGCACAAACTTAGTTACTAAACATTAACTAATATATACCTTTAAAGTCCCCACCCCATACCTCATGTCAAGTTATGAACTATTTGCCAACCGGACTTTAAACGTTCAATATCCAAACTTACGAAGTTGAAGTGGCTAATATTATCCTCGATTTTTGTACTTTCGACATTTTTCATGGCTGTCGAGTTCAAATGTTTTGTTCTGCCAACTTGCAAGAGCTACTCCCTCTGCAATTGCAACTCCGTAGTTCTGTTGTAACTGACGTAAACGGGGAGTGTGCTGGGCATAATGTTATTTATGCATCTAAATTATCACTGCTCGTACAACATACAATGTATATTATATGCACATTATATTTATATTTTTATACGTTGTGAATAGCTATCCCTCCCAGTAACTATCTTTATATCTATATATATAATTTATATATATAATAGCCAAATATTGTATATTTTTAGAACCACTGACTCATCCACTACCGTTACACGATTCCGATCCCAAATACTCATAAACTTAATGGTGGAATATTCTAATACACTGATGATGAGGTGTAAATACATTACTGTTTATATAATCACTATAATATATAGTCACTATAATATACGACAATATGTATAATGTTATATATAAACACACGAGCAACTGGTTTTTAGTAATGTTTGTCGCTGTATTTATATCCTGCTTGTGGATTATAGTACCTAGTGGCTATGGGTAGTAATATCTGCTTCGAGGTTCTAGGTGTACCCGCTGAAGTCGGCATAATATTGTAGTTGTCCATTGTTATTAAATAATGGTTATTGTTTCTAGCTCGAGAGAGAAACGCATAACTCAACCGGGAACCTCCACATTGAGAGATAACATCCAGAGAATTGTAAGTTTTGCATATTTATTTCTTGTTATATTTCTGAACACAGCGGAATTTACAAAACTATTTCCGTGTTGCGTTTTCTCGGTTGCACATAATTACATCATTCTGATTAATTTTCACAAACTATATTCGTAAGTACTATAATTACTGATACCGTATTACCATGTCTGTACATTTCCTTTACTTACATACATTTATCGATTGCAACCAGTTAATAGCACAATAGACTAGTATTGTTTTCTTGTACATATTATTCTCATGTAAGTCGTATGTAATGTAGGCGTGGCTAGTTGGGCTTGGGCGTGGCTAGGCATTTATGGGAGTGGTTTTGCAATTGCTCGTTAATCAATTACAAGTTGATGTTTACACGACGTTAATTATCTTCCGTTATCGCCGATGACTTACGGGTCGGGGGAGAATGAGACCAGGCTGAAGGGTCAGGGGAGGAGAAGGGAAGTGGTGTGGGAGGTGAAGTGAGCTGGTCGGAGAACGTGAAACTATTGTTTATACTACAGAATCACGATAATTCCCGAGATCCATAAAACTGACTTTATCCAGCCGATATCACAACCTTCATTTATTCCACTCTTTATAGTAGATTAGTAAGTTGTTTTCTCTATCACGCGATAATATTCGTGTTGCGTTTAAAGTGTGTACTTATGGTGTGTACTTATGGTGTGTACTTACGGTGTGTACTTACGGTGTGTACTTACGGTGTGTACTTACGGTGTGTACTTACGGTGTGTACTTACGGTGTGTACTTACGGTGCGTACTTACGGTGCGTACTTACGGTGCGTACTTACGGTGCGTACTTACGGTGTGTACTTACGGTGCGTACTTACGGTGTGTACTTACGGTGTGTACTTACGGTGCGTACTTACGGTGCGTACTTACGGTGCGTACTTACGGTGCGTACTTACGGTGCGTACTTACGGTGCGTACTTACGGTGCGTACTTACGGTGCGTACTTACGGTGCGTACTTACGGTGCGTACTTACGGTGCGTACTTACGGTGCGTACTTACGGTGCGTACTTACGGTGCGTACTTACGGTGCGTACTTACGGTGCGTACTTACGGTGCGTACTTACGGTGCGTACTTACGGTGCGTACTTACGGTGCGTACTTACGGTGCGTACTTACGGTGCGTACTTACGGTGCGTACTTACGGTGCGTACTTACGGTGCGTACTTACGGTGCGTACTTACGGTGCGTACTTACGGTGCGTACTTACGGTGCGTACTTACGGTGCGTACTTACGGTGCGTACTTACGGTGCGTACTTACGGTGCGTACTTACGGTGCGTACTTACGGTGCGTACTTACGGTGCGTACTTACGGTGCGTACTTACGGTGCGTACTTACGGTGCGTACTTACGGTGCGTACTTACGGTGCGTACTTACGGTGCGTACTTACGGTGCGTACTTACGGTGCGTACTTACGGTGCGTACTTACGGTGCGTACTTACGGTGCGTACTTACGGTGCGTACTTACGGTGCGTACTTACGGTGCGTACTTACGGTGCGTACTTACGGTGCGTACTTACGGTGCGTACTTACGGTGCGTACTTACGGTGCGTACTTACGGTGCGTACTTACGGTGCGTACTTACGGTGCGTACTTACGGTGCGTACTTGCGGTGCGTACTTGCGGTGCGTACTTGCGGTGCGTACTTACGGTGCGTACTTACGGTGCGTACTTACGGTGCGTACTTACGGTGCGTACTTACGGTGCGTACTTACGGTGCGTACTTACGGTGCGTACTTACGGTGCGTACTTACGGTGCGTACTTACGGTGCGTACTTACGGTGCGTACTTACGGTGCGTACTTACGGTGCGTACTTACGGTGCGTACTTACGGCGCGTACTTACGGCGTGTACTTACGGCGTGTACTTACGGCGTGTACTTACGGTGTGTACTTACGGTGTGTACTTACGGTGTGTACTTACGGTGTGTACTTACGGTGTGTACTTACGGTGTGTACTTACGGTGTGTACTTACGGTGTGTACTTACGGTGTGTACTTACGGTGTGTACTTACGGTGTGTACTTACGGTGTGTACTTACGGTGTGTACTTACGGTGTGTACTTACGGTGTGTACTTACGGTGTGTACTTACGGTGAGTACTTACGGTGAGTACTTACGGTGAGTACTTACGGTGAGTACTTACGGTGAGTACTTACGGTGAGTACTTACGGTGTCTTCTACACTCTGTGACTAGCAATCGCCTGAATCATAACATAGCAAATATTAAAACACTTTACAATGCATGTGTGACTGCATAATATATATGATTTGTATATCATATATATAT
>OZ038312.1:18867418-18884918 GCA_964035775.1 Osedax frankpressi | reverse complement strand
CAACCAGACCCCCAATCCTAAAACCTTAAAACCCACCTACCTACCAACGACACTAAACATATCGACATCCGCACTAAACATCTCTGACCGTGCCTGAGATTTATGTCAAACCATTTAGAATGTATAAATAACTACTTCAGGTGTACTCTCTACCCGGTATGAGTAACATAGGCACAACTTCTACACAACTTATTCGCTCGAATTCTGAAAGAGATTCCGTTGCCATGGTGATGGTTCCGTCTATTAAATCAATTCTTGTGGCTTCCGGTTACAGGTAAGATGTATTTGCAAATAGCTGGGCGCCTGTAGAACGTATTTAGATTCCTTTAACAACCGCTTAGATATCTGAATCGTAATTGTATAAATAATTATAAATATTATTATAAATACGTATGACATAAATACCAGTCTTTTATATAGTTACAGATACATGTTACATAGTTATAATTATATTAATCTAAATAGCAATCTCATTTCCGGTGTATACATATTATAAAAGATAGGAATTTCGCAAGGTAAATAACCCACCCATATAGAATTTATATCGGAGTAATTATACTATAGAGTAGTTATATTATAGAGTAGTTATACTATAGAGTATATATAATATATAGTAGTTATACTATAGAGTAGTTATATTATAGAGTAGTTATGCTATAGAGTAGTTATAATATAGAGAAGTTATACTATAGAGTAGTTATATTATAGTGTAGTTATACTATAGAGTAGTTATACTATAGAGTAGTTATACTATAGAGTAGTTATACTATAGAGTAGTTAGACTATAGAGTAGTTATACTATAGAGTAGTTATACTATAGAGTAGTTATACTATAGAGAAGTTATACTATAGAGTAGTTATACTATAGAGTAGTTATACTATAGAGAAGTTATACTATAGAGTAGTTATACTATAGAGTAATTATACTATAGAGTAGTTATATTATAGTGTAGTTATACTATAGAGTAGTTATACTATAGAGAAGTTATACTATAGAGTAGTTATACTATAGAGTAGTTATACTATAGAGTAGTTATACTATAGAGTAGTTATATTATAGAGTAGTTATACTATAGAGAAGTTATACTATAGAGTAGTTATACTATAGAGTAGTTCTACTATAGAGTAGTTATACTATAGAGTAGTTATACTATAGAGTAGTTATACTATAGAGTAGTTATACTATAGAGTAGTTATACTATAGAGTAGTTATACTATAGAGTAGTTATACTATAGAGTAGTTATACTATAGGGTAGTTATACTATCTAGTAGTTATACTATAGAGTAGTTATACTATAGAGTAGTTATACTATAAAGTAGTTATACTTTATACTACTAGAGTCACTTTACATATCTGCTTATTCACCTCATTATCTTATAGAGTCGGTAACATCAATGCTGTATCTTTACTGAAAGACACTACTTTCAAATACGTAGGTAGTATTGCTGGGTACCCAGACAAGAAACAAATCAAGGTGAGTATGTCCACTTTCAGCATTTTGGCCTACTATAACCGCACCACATTATCTCTCTCAATTCGTCTTCAAGTGTATCCGTTAAACAATGATATCTCATTGTTAATTTATTCTGGCGCATTCCTACGAACAATTATAAAACAATTGATATATTGCTCTAACGAAAATCCTTTTTATCACCTTAAAGATGATATCAGCACTTATTGATGATATCAGATGATATCAGCAATTCTTACATAAGTAACAGTGTTTTGCAAAAAAGTGAAATTCTAATTCCATTTATTA
Source organism: Osedax frankpressi (assembly GCA_964035775.1). Classification (NCBI taxonomy): domain Eukaryota; kingdom Metazoa; phylum Annelida; class Polychaeta; order Sabellida; family Siboglinidae; genus Osedax; species Osedax frankpressi. Next base: position 18,883,157 of record OZ038312.1, on the reverse strand, counting down.
TGAAATTTAATGTTTTCCTCTAATGAGCTAAATAAATTAGTTGCATAATAATCATTGTATAATAATTAATTTGTATATCATTAATTTGTATATAATTAATTTGTATATCATTAATTTGTATATAATTAATTTGTATATAATTAATTTGTATATAATTAATTTGTATATAATTAATTTGTATATAATTAATTTGTATATAATTAATTTGTATATAATGAAATAATTATTAATTTGCATTCAATATAGAATTACGATCTCTTTACAATATATATTCTTAAAGTAATCTATTCTTAAAGTAATCTCACCACATCTCAGATGTAGAACACCTACTACCACTTGTAAATACTATTTACATCCTATATACTGTTTTGTCACTTTATTTAATACATACTCTACACTTAATTACATGCCCCTACACATAATTACATTATCCTACGCATCACTACATTACCCTACACACCACTACATTACCCTACACATCACTACATTACCCTACACCCCACTACATTACCCTACACATCACTACATAACCCTGCACATCACTACATTACCCTACACATCACTACATTACCCTACACATCACTACATTACCCTACACATCACTACATTACCCTACACATCACTACATAACCCTACACATCACTACATAACCCTATATATCACTAAAATACCCTACACATCACTAAAATACCCTACACATCACTACATTACCCTACACATCACTACAGTACCCTACACATCACTACATAACCCTACACAACACTACATAACCCTACACACCACTACAGTACTCTACACACCACTGCAGTACCCTACACATCACTACATAACCCTACACATCACTACATTACCCTATACATCACTACAGTACCCTACACACCACTACAGTACCCTACACATCACTACATAACCCTACACATCACTACATTACCCTACACATCACTACAGTACCCTACACATCACTACATAACCCTACACATCATTACAGTACCCTACATACCACTAAAATAACCTACACATCACTACATTACCCTACACATCACTACAGTACCCTACACCCCCCTATTTACACCCTATACATGTCCCTTTTGGTATATACGCTCGTGTATAACATTCATACTCCGCCTAAACAGTTCCTCTTTTCCTCACTAGGTGAACGAGAAACACCAAAGGAAGAACCTGGACGTACGTGCACGCTACGCCTTCACAATCGAAGGAGGGGATGACGGAGGCGTGGCGTCCATATTCTTCTCCATCGAGAGCTATGCGCTAGAGAAGGACGACGTAACCACGCCCAGTTATAGAACGCGCATCACTGCGATTTGCCCCGCCCCTTTCTTTTCGTGGCGCAAACAACTACAACAGGCTTGGGTGAAATGTGGCCCACATTCGCTATTAAGCTACGTGACCTTAACTCGAGTCTACGGACACCTGGCGGCAGGTTTGGAAGCCAACGACGGCGACCATGTGCTACTAGGTTAGCTGTAGGGCATTCTAATGAACGCTACTGTAGTAGGTGGTTAGTAGGTGTATAGTAGGTGGTTAGTAGGTGGGTAGTAGGTAGGTAGTAAGTGGGTAGTAGGTAAGTAGTAGGCGGGTAGTAGGTGGGTAGTAGGTGGGTAGTAGGCGGGTAGTAGGCAGGTAGTAGGTAGGTAGTAAGTGAGTAGTAGGTATTTAGTAGGTAAGTAGTAGGCGGGTAGTAGGCGGGTAGTAGGTATTTAGTATGTAAGCAGTAGGCGGGTAGTAGGTATTTAGTAGGTAAGTAGTAGGCGGGTAGTAGGTAGGTAGTAAGTGGGTAGTAGGTAGTAAGTGGGTAGTAGGTATTTAGTATGTAAGTAGTAGACGGGTAGTAGGCGGGTAGTAGGTAAGCAGTAGGCGGGTAGTAGGTATTTAGTAGGTATTTAGTAGGTATTTAGTAGGTAAGTAATAGGCGGGTAGTAGGTAGGTAGTGAGTGGGTAGTAGGTGTTTAGTAGGTGGTTAGTAGGTATGTAGTAGGTGGGTAATAGGTATTTAGTAGATAGGTAGTAGGTGGGTAGTAGGTGGGTAGTAGGTGGGTAGTAGGCGGGTAGTAGGTAGGTAGTAAGTGGGTAGTAGGTGTTTATTAGGTATTTAGTAGGTAGGTAGTAGTTGGGTAGTAGGTGGGTAGTAGGCGGGTGGTAGGTAGGTAGTAGGTGGGTAGTAGGTGGTAAGTAGTTGGGTAGTAGGTGGGAAGTAGTTGGGTAGTAGGTGGGTAGTAGGTGGGTAGTAGGTGGGTAGTAGGCATGTAGAAAGGCATGTAGGAGAGTGTGTATGAGAGTGTGTAGTAGAGTATATAGGAGAGTGTGGGAGAATGTGTGGGAGTGTGTGTAGGGGTGTGTGTAGGATAGAGTCTAGAAATCATATATAATCTATATGAAATAATACATAGTTTTTATATAAATACTATAGAAATATGATATAAATACTATATAATTGTTATATAAATACTAAAGAAATAATTTAGAAACTAAAAAGAATTTTATAGAAATACTTGTTCTTCAAAAATTATGTTTTTATTAAATATTTTATACGTAAAATTATCATAAAATTTAAAAGAAAATACAATGCAATTGAAAATGCATGAACGCCAACGTATATAATATATAGTATATACTATATAGTATATAGTATATATATATATATATATATATATATATATATATATAAATATATTATATACTATATATTATATATTATTTAGTATATATTATTTCGTGTATATTATATAGTCTATTTTATATATTATATGGTATATTCTATTTGCTTTTATATTGGAGTAGGGAGTATGGGGAAACTCGGTATTTGAGCTAAAGTAAAAGTGATGGCTAACTTTTTAATGATTAATTACTAAGATTTTGATTTAACTTGCGGTTTCAATAATTAATCACGTAGTGCATATTATTGAATATGTTTGCATATGTCACTAAGAGTTAAGCTGTTTATATTATAATGATTGATATAGTGTGCGCATTTGTTTATACTCAAACCAATGTGTGAGTGTTTGATTTGCTCCGCGCTTTTACGCCGATTAACAGCAAAGTCTATGCTGTAATTATGCAAACCTACAGATTTAGTCTTATCTAGATCTGTAAGTTTTTTACCCTTAGGAGTAAATAAGCTAAAGTACAAACTATCACATAGATCTTCACATTTGCTGTACATTATTTATTCTTATACAGATGATATATTTGCTTTCAATTTTCTCTTTATAGTTTATTTATACATTTTTCCAACTGAGTATTCCAAGATATTTAATTTTTTATTTAATTTCTTATAGCATTTGTAAATTATATAACTAATATTATATTTGTTAATAGAAATCATTCTTTTATCATAATTCTCTCACTAAATAGTATTATTAGATAATTTTAAATCAAAACGTATTACATACAAATTAATTCAGCATCAGTGATTTATTATTAAATAAGTTTATAAAGTTAATAAACCCAAATTTTATATAATTTAACATACTTTTTTTTTAATCTTTTTACCGCTAAATGGGTCCTTTTAGCTTTCGTTTATTCCTTAACAAATTTGATTTGGTTATATTTTATAGATTTTGTATAAAATTCATTTTAATTTTATCAATTTAAATATTTAATTACTAATTTATATGAATTATTATTATAAAATAGAATGCATTCTTGCAGAAAACTCTATTTGACTCTCCTCTGCTCCACGTATCTTATTGACCTCAGCATATGATGTGGTCAATACATGTGAAACCTACATAATAATTAATACTGGTCTTGAAATGAAGTAGTTTAAAAACTATACCTATCAAGTCTGGTTAATTCACTTATTTCTATTTTATTTCTATTTATAATAAATGGTGACAATCTCAGGAACGTTTGGATCTCCAAAGACCTCGGAATCCATTGACATTGACGAAGAGGGCGGCAGTGCAGTTTGCGCCATTCACTACGAGACATTCAGGGCGTGGCTTCATCTGCAGACCCAAGAATGCGTGAAGACCCATGGTTACACCTGTCAGACATTCATACGCACAGGAACCAGGTGTCCGGTTAGTGCTGCTATGCTCTTGTATCTTATCTCTTGTAGCTTATCTCTTGAGGCTTATCTCTTGAGGCTTATCTCTTGTAGCTTATCTCTTGTAGCTTATCTCTTGTAGCTTATCTCTTGTAGCTTATCTCTTGTAGCTTATTTCTTGTAGCTTATCTCTTGTAGCTTATCTCTTGTAGCTTATCTCTTGTAGCTTATCTCTTGTAGCTTATCTCTTGTAGCTTATCTCTGGTAGCTTATCTCTTGTAGCTTATCTCTTGTAGCTTATCTCTTGTAGCCTATCTCTTGTAGCTTATCTCTTGTAGCTTATCTCTTGTAGCATATCTCTTGTAGCTTATCTCTTGTAGCTTATCTCTTGTAGCTTATCTCTTGTATCTTATCTCTTGTAGCTTATCTCTTGTAGCTTATCTCTTGTAGCTTATCTCTTGTAGCTTATCTCTTGTAGCCTATCTCTTGTAGCTTATCTCTTGTAGCTTATCTCTTGTAGCATATCTCTTGTAGCTTATCTCTTGTAGCTTATCTCTTGTAGCTTATCTCTTGTAGCTTATCTCTTGTAGCTTATCTCTTGTAGCTTATCTCTTGAGGCTTATCTCATCTTTCTATACAATCTACAATTAATTCAATAATTTAATGATTTCGAATCGAATATATTAAAAACATATTATGTAATTCCTTGTTAATTAATTTAATTACATGTTATTTGTATTCAGCATATATCTTAATTGTATAATCCAATCGACCTCTGATACAGAAATCCTACAACTCAACCACCTCCTGCCTGTCGAATATATATCTGTGCCCGAAGAAAATCTTTAGAGGTCATGTCCTGTATTCAAGGTTGGTGGTATTTAAGGCTATATAAGGCTATACTCTACTATGTGTAGCCTTGTGTTATAATACTATAAAATCAATAAATACAATATTCTATAATCAAATACATTAAATAAGTATTAAAAATTATTTCTATGATTATATAATAAAATGAGTCAGTTTCTTTATGATAAGAAATATTCAATCGGTATGAAAATTATGGTAATAATATGATAATAATGAATTCACATTATTATCCATCATTATTTTTACCTATCTCACTCTATTCTCATCTTTTTCACTTTATTCTCTGCTATCTCACTCTTTTCTTAGCGATATCACTCTATTCTCACATGTCTCACTCTTTTCTAACCTATTCCACTCTATTATCACCTTTCTTACTCCGTTCTCATATATATCTTTATTATCACCTATATGAGTCCATTCTTAACTATCTCACTCTTTTCTCAACTATTTCAATATATTCTCCCTAATACCTTCTACTATCGTATCATTAATTATCTATTTCCCTGTCAGTAATCCTCTACTGATAAGGCTCTTCATAACTTCCTCTATTATCACCCACCTAATCAGCCCTCCTTTACCCCGTCACCATCCCTTCCATCAGCACTACCGACCTAATGGTGTCTTTGGTGGTGTTTAATCGTCATCGCTACAACTCCCCTACCGCCGAAGATACTTTCATGTGGGCCGCCACCAATCGGAAGAGATTGCTTAAGGTTAGCATTGTCGCGGAGTCGTCTTATCTAGACGAAGTGATGGGGATGGGATACTTCCCAACTACTCTCTGTTCCATATCCACATAGCTTTGTTATAACCTGCCTCAACTAAGATGTCACGCCAACCTGACTTAGCGCAATACCCAGCTGTAGTTACACTACGGCGTTACTGGGTGGCAAACTTGCGAGACTACTTTCTCCGCGCGACAACATTCTCTCTACCAGAAATATGTCACTCCTTTAATAAATTACTCATCCTTCTACACTCGCTCAATCTAAGCCCCCTTCGCCTCGTAAGACCCACTTGTTCCGCAGTTGTACGTGTCCCCTAGCGGCAAGGCAGAACTCTACGACAAGTTCCCGGTGGAGACGTCGTCGCCTTTTCTAAATTTCGCCGAAAGTCTGTCATCGAGTCGTATTGTCATGGCAACCAATCGCGAATTGCTGACCGCCGACAAATTTAACTGCCATATCCACACCAACTGTTCCTCTTGTCTCTCGGACAAGACTTGCGGCTGGTGCATACTGTCCAACCGGTCAGTGACTAAAGACCACACTCATTGGACATCTCTCTATATCTTCCTCTATCTAAAAGTAACTACTATATCCCCTCGGTCATCCCTCCTCTACCTTATATACTTTCTGATACTTTAATTCACTTATGTTAATCTCTTTTGACCTCTTCCTCTAACTACACTCTCTTCTCTTTTGACCTCTTCCTCTAACTACACTTTCTTCTCTTTTGACCTCTTACTCTAACTACACTCTCTTCTCTTTTGACCTCTTCCTCTAACTACACTTTCTTCTCTTTTGACCTCTTCCTCTAACTACACTCTCTTCTCTTTTGACCTCTTCCTCTAACTACACTCTCTTCTCTTTTGACCTCTTCCTCTAACTACACTCTCTTCTCTTTTGACCTCTTCCTCTAACTACACTCTCTTCTCTTTTGACCTCTTCCTCTAATTTACTCTCTCTGCTCTTTAACCTCTCCTCATCTTTCCCTCTCACTGCTTTCCTATACATCCATACTCTCTCTGTATACCCACTTATTACCCCTCATAAACTCCTTTTCACTCTATACACTCTTCCCCCAATCATCCGCTGCATCTCCCCTAACCTACGCCATCATCTTCAAATGGTACATCTCTCTAATCAACTCCTTCCTCAGCATCTTCTCCTATAGCTGACCCACCACATTCTGTTATCACCTCCCCCTCAGCAAACCTTGCATCATTTAATCCACCCTGACCCGATGGTCCATCCCTCTAGAACAATTACTCCACCCTAACCAACTTCATTCCCAGAACCACCACTCCTTCTTATCTTTCCATATCCTTCAGATCCTCACATTCATCTCCCCTCACCTGGTCTATCCACCTGAGCTACATCACGCTCCCTCAATCCTTGTCTAATCTCTTCCTAGATTACTTCCCTCTCCGCCAGTTGCTCACTAACCCAAACCCCTATCAACACTTTCACCTCCCTACGCTATCAGCTGCTCTCTTTACGAGAAATGTGAACACGATGGACACGTTGATCGTTTTCTGACAGAATCCTGCCCGACCATCAAAGTCAACCAATCCGATATTGATATTCACATCGTTAAAACGGTTAGTCTTATTCACAGTCTATATTCTTGATATCTGTAGCCCACAGGCGGTGACCTCGACTGAACCAACAATTTTCTGAAGTAGTACAATAAATATAATGTTGTTGTCGGGGGGTTATTATTTTCTACGTATTTTCTTCGAGTTTGTTATTTATGTAGTATCAACAAAACATAACGCAGATTTTGAAATAGATAATAAGTTATACTATTATGTCATTATAGAAATAGAGACGTCATTACGCCATTTTAGTGTCGATAAACAATAAAAAAGTGAATAATACTGGAGATAATAATTATATACAATCATTTATAATATCGACTGGACATGAAAATCTATATAAACATGATTCTATGCATTGTGGTACTTTCAAAAGGTTTTGTTGACGATCTCCGACTTGCCGAAACTTCTTGCCGACGAGATGTACATTGCGGTTTACGACGGAGCTAACTTCCGAAACTGTAGCAAACACAACAATCAGTTGACATGCGACATTCCGCAAGACTTCGGCCTCCTTGACCGAGTGTCCAGGTTCATAATCGCTTTGCTCGATGTTTATTAGAATTGTGATAAGTCTGCAATGGTAAGCTAAATAGTTCATGAAATTACAGACGCAGAAGTTATACCTTTTTTACTTATTTAATTAGTCCAATCATTTATAATAAATTCATGTTTACTTTAATTATATCCGGTATACGTGTACTTCGATATACAATAAGGTACAATAAAAAGTATCCACGCTGCTTACTCTTATAATGTTGTACTTACCGTGGATCTTATCCTTACTCACCTCACTTATCGCCGTGATAGCAAACCCAAACCTTTTCTATATCAACTTTCCGTTCTGCGTTGACAGACAGGTGTCGCTGTCTGTTCGGCTCGCAGGTCATATGATGTCGTTTATATCGACGACGCTCACCTACTACAATTGCACTGTTTACGCGAATTGCGCGAACTGTGCCAGTTCAAAGTTCGCGTGTTCCTGGTGCCCCAATAAGTTTCTGTGTAAGTCGGCAGCCTCGAAACAAGGGTGTCTTTACGAAACCTTTAAAGGAGATGTTAGAAAAATGCACATTTTCAGATTAGAATATTATATATAGAGAATCTTACCTGGTATATAGTATTTAGAGATATGCTATTTTGTATTATATATATATAGAAATATATTATTCATGTAATATCATTGTTATATAATATAATAATAATAATAGTATATAATAATATAAATTCATATAATGTAATAATCTTAAAAATATTATTTTTTGATTATTTATTAAAATAAAATGTTGTAAATGTTATTGTCCTTTGCTAATTTCTTGTTTTAATGCAAGAATTAAATTATTATTCATTTTACATATTTTAATATCTCACCAAGTGTTTGTATGTTACCATCACTAGAAATGTCCAATGGTTGTGGACGAAACAGAAATCTTAATTGCTAATGACTATTCCCAGAAATTTATTCTGAAGGGCGCCAATCTTTACAACGATACTGTAAGTTCAAAATATTTGATAATTATGAATAGTTTAATTTGCTAAATTGTAACATTCAATTTGCATGATTCATGGTTTTTTATCCTCAATCTCATCTTATTTCAGCCACGTCTTACTTCCCTCATCGAGTTCTAATCCGATCCCACTATCTTCGTCGTATCCTATCTTTGACTCTCTCTCTCTCCCGGTCTCACCTCCATGACTCCATCGCATCTCTCTCTCTCAATTGTCCTCCGTTGTGCATTTGCATTACACCCTACAGAGCTACAAATGTAAAGTTGGTTCAACGCGGGTACGTGGATTGTGGATCAACTCCCAGACAATAGAATGCGGACCCATTACGGTTTGTCATTTCACATTTCTTTCTAAATTCAATTTTAGTTCGATTTGCTGACAGATTTTATATTTTTTATAGCGATCGTATGTGAAAGTTTATTATGAATCATTATTAATTTTGACTTTTGAAGAATTATAATTGAAATCTATAAAATAAAACACGAATTGAAAGATAGATAATTTGAACACCTAAAAGAACATCCCATCTATTACGTTGAATTATTACATATATTATATAAATCTATTGTCATGATTTAACATTTGCAGATAACCTATGATTCAGTTTCCCCGCAACATAAAATTGTAGTTCATTTGCTTTGGAATCACGGCGATAACATTGATTCATATGCAACAGGTTCACTTTACTTTCAACATTAATCGCATATTACGTAATAGATGCAATAACTCTTCATCTTCTTATATCGCACAACTATTGTCTAATATTTGCAACTTTTATCTCACAAATCACTCGCAACTATTATATAATAACTTGCTGTAATATGTTCTCCATCAATGGTTTTATTAATAATCGTAGAAATACCAATACGAATAGAAATGGTTATGAATACAATATTATTATCCATCTAGTTACGGTTTTCAAATGTTCCAATATGGCCGAAGATTGCAGTTCCTGCAGTGCCCTGAATAATGATTATCGTGCAAAATTTAAGTGCTCGTGGTGTTCTAACTTGTGTAGTTTCCACAAGAGCTGCAATTCGAATATAGACACTTCGAAATGTCCTCTTCCCATCATTGACAATGTTAGTTCATCTATAAAATAAAGTATATTTGCGCTGAATTTACTTTAAACCAATTCATAAATAGATAAATATATTTCTGTGTTTTAAAATAATATAAAAATGTTATACAAATTCTATCATTTCAGTAATAAAATTGAATATTACTTATTTTCATATATTTAGTATTTTATTTGTTTTAAAATAACTATTTATTATTCATTATTATAAAAAAGAACTTAAATTTAACTCCGCTGTTAAATTGATATAAGCAAATAGATTTATAAAAAAAGTTAGTGAATATTTGTACATTTTTTTAGATATATCCAACAAGTGGAGTCATCGAAGGAGGACAATTTATTCACATCAAAGGAACTAACTTGGGTATTAGGTATTCCGACATAGAAAATGCTGTTAAATTAGGTGGAATTAGATGTATAACAAACGAAAAAGATTACGTGATATCTAAAAGGTTTGCTATCAAATTCATTTTTAAATAAAGAGTCATTTTAGATAAGCATGAAATATTTAAATGAATATTAACCTAATGTTAATTTTTAATATCTGTTAATAGTTTAATAATGGTGAATTTCTTACAGAATTACTTGCAAAGTACCAAAAGTGAAACGTACCAAACTAGCAAATATCACAATTAAACTACCAAAGCAGAATATAGTATCTTCTAAGACATTATATACTTATAAGGTATTGTTTATTATCTAAAACATTATATACTTATAAGGTATTGTTTATTATCTATTATATTTGTTTGTTATTAGGGATAAATAATATAAAAATCATATTTCGAATAAATCTAAACCTTCACCAATTTCCGTTTGCGTCTGCTAACATAATCTTTTCCCGTAGGACCCCAAATTGCAGTCGCTATACCCTCGACTAGGTCCCATATCCGGTGGTACTATGGTAAGCATCTCAGGAACACAACTTCTCACCGGAAGTATTATCCGCATCTATTTTAGTGGAGTGCCGTGCGATATCAACAAAGGGTTCGTAGAGGTCAGGGGTCAAGTGGTGGACGTAACTAGGCAAAACGAAGGGTGCGTATGTGTGCGTGTGTGTTTGTATGTGTATTTATGTGTGAATTTTTTATGTATATATGTGTATGTTTATGTATATTTTTTCGTGTATATATGTATTCATGTAAGTGTATGTAAGTGTATGTGTGTACGTGTATATAGGTTTGTATATGAAATTTATAAATGAATTTTAGAAATAATAGGAATAGATTGCAAATGATTTATTATATGGAGAATGTTGATACGATATGCGGAGAACAATGATATTTAATAAAAATTATAAAGTTTATTAATAAGAAGATAATTGATTGTTATAAATGATTTTTCTAATCGTTTGGAATTTATTTTTCGATTTTCAATAATAAGTCACCTATCCTCATTTATTACTTAGATTTACCTACAATGAAACATTCGTTGAGTGTCTGACGTCTAACATTCTGACTCCGGGCAGTAAGAAAGTTTTTGTTGAGTTCGATGGCAGAAGGCGGCACTTAAATGACTTCTTTAATTTCACAATCGATCCCAACATTACCGGCATAAGTCCGAGGAAAACCATTATTAGGTTTTTCTCTTTAATGATCTCTGAAACTGTTCGTTTATTTAATCTTTGAAATTGTAATTATTTTTGAATCGCATAAGAACTCGGAATTATAATTCATTTTCATTCTTAGTGGTGGAAAAAAGATGACTATCCTAGGAAATAATTTCAATAGCATTGAAAAACCAAAGATGTTCTTTATTTACAAAGAGACAATATCTAAACACCAGGCGTGTATCAAATATTTGTTTAGATACGTTTAGATATCAAATCGCAGTATCTTTCAATGAAGCATTTAGTGAGTTTTAATTTCTATAATACAATATTTTTATAGGAATGTAAGAAAATATCCAATACGGTCTTAACTTGTCTGGCCCCAAATATTTCGTCTTTAACAACCGATGTCGTAAGGAAAAGACGAAAGAGAGCTATTGATACAAAGGTTATATTAAATCTCTTCATTCAGTTTCAATGATCTTGTGCACTAACTTTATATCATATTTCCTTTCAGATTCATATCGGTTTCAAGATGGACGGCGTACAAAAACTAACAAATTTGCAGAAATATTATCCAAATTTAAATCTTGCCATAACTTTATATCCGGATCCAATATTTCAGAAATTTACTGAAAATCCATTTATTCTGACAGGAGAAAATTTGATACTCACAGTTAGTAAAATCGATAATCGATATCATATACTGATAAAATGCCATGAGATATTAATTCAATGTTCATATGGAGCTATTCTTATCAAATAACTTTTATATGAAGTTCAATCTTTTTAAAAACAATCAATATATTCAATATAAATATTACGATGTTCAGGGTACAAATTTGGATGGTATCACCCTCGAAGATCTTCGGTTGCACCTCGGAGAAGAGCTCTGCGACTTACAATCCCTGAGCGATGGTAACCTATTCTGTAGGGTCGATATTACAGATAAATTAATCGACACCGAAGTTAAGGTCACGCTATATGTCGGCGATTGGTTGACTTATGAAATTGGCAACTTGCAATATTCCGGCACCAATAAAATTAATCGAATTATTCTCATTGTCGGAGTCCTAAGCGGCTTTATTCTGATTGGTTGGTGTTATTCTTTATTGTATTAATAATGCATATTTGAACGAATACCAATAACTTTATGATAAGTTGAAATTATTATAACCTATATTTCTTACTATAAAATAAATAGTGTTTATTTACAAAATTAAAGACATTTTTAAAACATATTCTATTATTCATAATTATTATTACAGCCATTATAATTCTTATTTCTGTTTTCTTTGCGAGAAAAACTTCTGCAGCAAGTCGTCAGTTTAAAAAAATGCAAATCCAATTGGATACTCTGGAAAGCAATGTAAGGAACGAATGTAAACAAGGTTTTAACCTAGAATAGCATTTAAACATGAATTTATTTAAATATACTAAATTTGTAGAGTATTATATTATTTTTAGTATTATTAATATTATTGTAAATTCTATTATTTACTAAATACAAATATAATAAACAAGTATATATGTATAATAAACAAGTATATATGTATATTCTTTATTCTTTATATATTTTCTCAGCCTTTGCTGAACTTCAAACTGAAGTATCAGATTTCCAAGATGATGTTCACCATAAAGGAATACCTTTTAGAGATTTCCAGACTTATACGTCTAAAATCTTATTTCCGACACATGCAAATCACCCAATATTTCATACAAATAAGGTCCTTTATAATATCAGATAACCTTTATAATATCAGATAACTTTTATGATATCAGATAACCTTTATAATATCAGATAACCTTTATAATATCAAATAACATATTCAACATATTATTCTGATTATATTTTATAAACAATTTAAATATTTTTCTGTATTAAAATTCTATTGCAGGTTTCACAAGCTGATAATAATCCAAATTTAATGAAATTTGCCCAACTATTAAATTCCAAGAAATTTTTAATGATTTTCATTAAAACTTTAGAAAGGCAGAAAGGTTTCTATTTATATTTATTGTAACTTTTTTGTTTTTATAAAATTAATATTGACTTATTTCTTTAATTTTTAAAATAAGAATTAAAATATTAAATTGAGCTGTTTTTTAAATATTTAGTTATTAATTCATAAATTTTCAGCTTTTCAAATTCGCGATAAATCATTCATCGCCTCTCTTCTTACTGTGATATTCCATGATAAAATGGACTATGCCACAGAAATTCTCACAAATCTTTTAGCAGACCTCATCGATCACAGTATCGAGACGAAAAATCCAAAACTCCTTTTAAGAAGGTAATAATCTATGTGAATATTTTAATGCATTCAAATTCTAACCAAATAATCTCAATTATATCAGACATGAATCCGTCGTAGAGAAATTCTTGACAAACTGGATGTCTTTGTGCATGTATGCTTATCTCAAGGTAAATCGCATTTCATTTTAATAATCCGTAATCTAACAATAAATAATGGTTAATTTGAAAATAAATATTCTCTCCATAAAGTTCAGATTTTAAACTATCAAATATCTGAATTAACGAACTAACAATGAAATAGTATGATGCCGGTAAAACGCTGTACCTGCTATTCAAGAGTATCAAGTATCAGAGCGAGAAGGGTCCCGTCGACGCCATCACTGGTGACGCCAAGTACTCTCTATCTGATAACACACTACTTCGAGAGAATATCGACTACAAGCAATTAGTTTGTAGTGGTTCTGTCTACCTCAGTTGGGAAGTGTGTTGTCTTAACATTGCGTTTATGTCGTTAACTTCAATTTTTTTGTAAAGTATTAATTAGTTAACAAATGAAATTATATTCAAATTCATTCCATAATTTATATAAGTTCCATGATCTTTATATTAATTCTGATAATAAAAATAATATTTATATATAATTATTAATATATATATATATATATATATATGTTATTTTATGAAAAATATATTGTAATTCATTTAACTATAAATACTTAACTTATATGCATAATGCAGTTAATTATTTACACAATGTTATGCTTATGCATACGAGTAAATAGTGTTAAATTAATTACAATAGAATATTCATTAACATTTTTTAACTCATTTTTATTATTTACACAAATTCTCCATTCCCTTACCACAGACGATAATGATACATTGCCAGTCACACTTGAAGGCGGTACCATGTCGTGTGTTAGACTGCGATACAATCTCTCAGACTAAATGTAAAGTATTAGACGCAGTATATCGTAATCAAGCATATTCGAAGCGACCCACAATTCACCAAGTGGAACTGCGTTAGTCTTCTCATCTCATTCTCATTCTCATCCTCATTCTCATTCTCATCCTCATTCTCATCCTCATCCTCATCCTCATTCTCATCCTCATTCTCATCCTCATCCTTATTCTCATTCTCATCCTCATCCTCATCCTCATCCTCATCCTCATCTTCATCCTCATCTCATACGCTCTTCCTATCTCTCACTCCATATGCTAACCCACCCACTACTCTTCCACAATCTAAACCATCTTCTTCTCCCACTCCTTCTCCTTCTCTTTCCCCACCTATTACCAACCTTTCCTAATACAATCCTTTCTTCCTCTTCATCTTCCTCTTCCCCTTGGCCTCGCTCTTGCCCTTGCGTTACGCATTACTCCCCATAACTTCTCACACCCTTTCTCATCTTCCAGCCACTCTCCCCACCTAAACCCGTCCTCACTTTATCAGAGTGGATGACGGGCACTCGCGGTGCTTACATCACACTGGAAGACGACGACATGTCGACTGTGGAGAGTGCCGCGAAACTAAAACGTCTGAACACGTTGCAACACTACCGACTGCCCACTAACGCAAACATAACACTCGTCGAACACCTGAACTCCAACGAGGATGTTCACAAGATCAACGGTATAATGAAATGATGATTCAGCTAAATCTACTGCGCGATATTCTATCGACGAATTTATCATAACGTAATCAAATCTTGTAACTGTCAAATCTTGTAACTGTCAAATCATGAAACATCCGATATCAGATTCAACTATTGTCTTATTTTAGTTTAACGTTGCCGCATTTTCTTATAGGACGAATAGAAATCATGTCGGGACTAGTGTTGAATGCAGTTGTAGAAGACGGTATGGACAGCTGGCACCTGGTGAGCATTTGCTGCGATTTTATATTCTGCTCTTATTGTATTGCTATCATTGCAAATATAAATTTTTTACATGTTTAAATACTTCTTAAGTATTTCTTAACTATTAATAAGTTTACTTAAGTACTATTAAATAATATTAAGTACTATTGATATAATGCAATTAAAGTTTATTCCAAAAGTGATATTATATAAAGACTTATATTAACATATCAGGTGAAAAAAGACATAAATCCAAATCGAAGTCAAAAAGTGATTTCAGAAATATTT
>OZ038312.1:18799918-18864918 GCA_964035775.1 Osedax frankpressi | reverse complement strand
TTATTTCAAAGAAACTTTGGCTGGGCTTCACCATTTAGGGATTGTTCGACAAATGATGAACATCGATAGTAATGTACGAGTAGGGGTTTACGTA
The DNA here is from genome assembly GCA_964035775.1 of Osedax frankpressi. NCBI lineage: Eukaryota > Metazoa > Annelida > Polychaeta > Sabellida > Siboglinidae > Osedax > Osedax frankpressi. Next base: position 18,864,824 of record OZ038312.1, on the reverse strand, counting down.
TAAAAAAACAACCAACAATAAGAATAAAAAGTAAAGTGATGTATTAATAATAACACAGCGGTGTGAAATCATATTGAAATATGTGAAGGTAGGTGTAATAATAATATATGATGGGAAGTTAACGTGGTAATGTGGTGTAGTTAATTTTAGCGGGAGGGTATAATAAATGATTAAAGTTTGGTTATCTAGTTTCGCACAACACCTAATCAGTCCTTGGTGTACATAGTAAGCCTATGTCGCTCGCATGTAGTGTCTATATGCTCGTACACCACCTTCCAACGTTCGAATCGTGATTAATTCTTTTACCGATGCTGACATTCCGAGGCTATTCAGGAGCGCATCGGACCGAGGGGCGAGTTGCCCACGCCAGTCTAGTATGAGCGCTCCGAATTTAACCTCAGAAGCACCGGTTATATTAATCACGAATTCGCGGACGAGAGGTATGTCATACTTATGAGTTTTCTGATCAAACCTCTCATCCATGACTGATGGGTCAGTGGTAATTTGCGTATCGACGACTACTGCTAAGCCGTCACGACAAGTGATAAGATCTGGTTTAAGAATACCAGTCGGCGTTCTAATATGAGGTTCTAGGAAACACGTATAACGTTTGTTTTCCAACGAACTCGCTAGCATCGCCGTCACTTTGTCATGACGTCTTACCCTGGCAACGTGTGTCTGCGGGCACCTCTGCAGAATATGTGTCATTGTGGTATTCGGGTACCCGCAAAACGCGCACTGAGTATTTATTTCCGGATAGGCGCGTCTGGCCCTGGCTGGACAAGGGAGGATATTATGTCTCAATTTGAATACATTGATGTAATCGTGTGCGTTAATCAGACGATTACATCTTATCCAACCGTTTAGTTTATTACCAGGCACCAAAACACGCCCATCGACACTCTGTACTAGTTGCTCATTTAGGGAAGCGCGCACTTCGGATGTACTACGCAGAGGAACACCGTCTTTAGAAGGTGGTACCGACCAACCTAGTCTATCTCGACTACCTAATATTTCTACCAGGGGATCGTCACCACCGAGGATTTTTGCCATTCTCTGGCTCCTGATGACCGGTATGGTCAGAGCCAGAACGGGGATAGCGAGACCTCCGGAGTCGGTGGATGCATGAAATACCCCCAGCGATGTGTCTTTTGGTAGTCGAAGCCATCTACGGACATACCGGCGTGTTGCTTTGTCTAGAGACTGGAGGCCTCGTTTGGTAGGGCCAGAAAAGTTGAGCATGTGCATACTTGCGGGGATGAGGTAATCCCTGCACAGCTCAACTTTTTGGTGAGGCTTTAGCGGGGCCCGATCTAATTTAGCAAGATTATTGTTAAAATTACAATAGATCGGACCATTATTTGGCTTAAGTATTCCAGTCTCTATTCCCAGATACTTGTATGTATCGAGGACCTGCAACGCGCCGATATTCTCCAGACCAATGTTGAGGAAGGGTCTACTTTCGCATGCCCACACCCCGCGTTTTTGGTTTACGACAATATTGAGTGTTTTACATTTAGAAGGATTAACCGAGAGGCCACATTGCTTGAAACGTGCGGACAATAAATTTACTTGCCTTTGTAACCCCTCGGTTGTATCTGAAAACACTACAATATCATCGGCAAATGCAAGGTGTGAGACTTTAGCGAGACCGATGTTAATTGCATCCTCCTCAACCAAACAATCGACACAGTAATCCATCACGGAATTAAAAAGGATAGGAGACAAAGGGTCTCCCTGCTTCACCCCACGGCATATACGAATGGGATTGGATTTTTTCTGGTCTATTTTTATATTTATTATATTATTATTGTATAAATTATTAATATATTTTAGAATTTTTGTAGGAGTGTTAACTCGACGAGCTAAGGCGCTGATAGCGTGATGTGATACCGAATCAAATGCCTTAGACACGTCGAGAAAACAGAGTTTTAATGATTTACATTCTTGTTTATGTTTTTTTATTATAGAATTTAATAGGTAGAGGTTTTCGCATATGCCGTCGCGTTTGGCGAAGGCCTTCTGCCTTGGTCCCAATTTTATAACCCGTGATATTCTACTGGCCAAAAGTCTGTGAAATAGCCTGGATACCATAGACGCTAGCGTTATAGGCCGATACTGATTAGGAGATGTGCTTAACTTACATTTAGGTATTAGAGTTGTCGTTCCAACTTTAAATGCGGAAGGGCATATACCGGTTAGTATATAGAGGTTAAACCTCATCGCAAGGCGATGTATACCGATGGATACAAGGTCCGATTTCCGAATATGGTCAGGTCCAGGGGCTCCATCATTAAGGGACTTCAGAGAAGTTGCGACCTCTTCTATTGTTATCGGCGGCGTAGAAGTGTCATTATCACTGAAGGTTGGACCGGCGAAGGGTATAGATTTAGTTTCAAATAAATCCTTCCAATATGGGTATTGGCTATCGAGGGGAAGCTGATTGGGGGGTTCTTGGAGAGATGTACTATTCAGTATTTTGCCCATAAGGTTTGCCTTGGATTTTTTCCAAAGTTGTTGAGCTTTCGCATATTCTGCGATACGAGCGGAGCGTCTCTCTTGCCTGGCCGTCTTATATAATGTACGCCTACCATTCGGGAGCGTTTTTTCTGTTCGACCGATGTATCGTTGATTGGTCTTATTTCTAGCGAGTTGCTTGTTGGTCGATTGATGAATATTTGGTCTATTGTTCTCGGCGAGTCTTGAATTAACAATAGACCCATTGTTCATAATAGTACTATAGCACATCGTAGGCGTACGAGTTTCGGTTGTTATAGGTCGATCAGTAGATATAGTGGATAGTGTTTGCATTTGTTTTCTATGTATTTTAATTTTATCTATATTGGTTAACATATAATCATAGTCTCTATCGATATCATTTTGGGATATACTAGAGGAGATAACTAAATTCTCATAACTAATTTCATGTAGGGAAATATTCTTTGTATTATTTATTTCTAGAATATAATCTATAATATTGTTTTGCTCTAAATTGTTTAATTGGATAAATGTGGGTGCATTAATATTTAGTGGGGAATGTGATGGAGATGGGGAAGATGGCGGGGTATTGGATATAGTAGGGGTGAATGCTATATTATCTGGTTGGGGAGCGAGAGAGTTCTTGAGCTGACTAACAAGATTCTTGTAATCAGCTGTACGACGATGGCTCTTAATTGCATCATATGTACGATTTTTAATACTGGATTGGAGGGATATAATTATATTTGATTTATTAATAACCAATAAATTTGCCTCCAATCTTGCCATTTCTCTCGTTTCACCCAGAGTCCATCTTCTATTATTTAGGGTTATGTCTCTTTGTTCAATTTCTAATGCTTGTCGTTGGTGTGTTTCTACGGGGTGAGCTCTGCGATTATGCTGAGATAGTCCTCGTTTACCTTTGAAGGTCTTATTGCAGGTTTGACAATATCCCGGGTTTTCCATTGTTGCGAATATAGGTATAGGTTGTATATTCGTCTGATTGTTTTGTTTAAACAATGGATGGCAGCGAGTGGCGTAAGCCGACTCGATCGAGTGTTGTCCACTCGAAAATCGAAAACACGTCCGACTGCGACGGCAGCCGATGCATGAATGACTACTACTACTACTACTACTACTACTACTACTACTACTACTACTACTACTACTACTACTACTACTACTACTACTACTACTACTACTACTACTACTACTACTACTACTACTACTACTACTACTACTACTACTACTACTACTACTACTACTACTACTACTACTACTACTACTACTACTACTACTACTACTACTACTACTACTACTACTACTACTACTACTACTACTACTACTACTACTACTACTACTACTACTACTACTACTACTACTACTACTACTACTACTACTACTACTACTACTACTACTACTACTACTACTACTACTACTACTACTACTACTACTACTACTACTACTACTACTACTACTACTACTACTACTACTACTACTACTACTACTACTACTACTACTACTACTACTACTACTACTACTACTACTACTACTACTACTACTACTACTACTACTACTACTACTACTACTACTACTACTACTACTACTACTACTACTACTACTACTACTACTACTACTACTACGACTACGACTACGACTACGACTACGACTACGACTACGACTACGACTACGACTACGACTACGACTACGACTACGACTACGACTACGACTACGACTACGACTACGACTACGACTACGACTACGACTACGACTACGACTACGACTACGACTACGACTACGACTACGACTACGACTACGACTACGACTACGACTACGACTACGACTACGACTACGACTACGACTACGACTACGACTACGACTACGACTACGACTACGACTACGACTACGACTACGACTACGACTACGACTACGACTACGACTACGACTACGACTACGACTACGACTACGACTACGACTACGACTACGACTACGACTACGACTACGACTACGACTACGACTACGACTACGACTACGACTACGACTACGACTACGACTACGACTACGACTACGACTACGACTACGACTACGACTACGACTACGACTACGACTACGACTACGACTACGACTACGACTACGACTACGACTACGACTACGACTACGACTACGACTACGACTACGACTACGACTACGACTACGACTACGACTACGACTACGACTACGACTACGACTACGACTACGACTACGACTACGACTACGACTACGACTACGACTACGACTACGACTACGACTACGACTACGACTACGACTACGACTACGACTACGACTACGACTACGACTACGACTACGACTACGACTACGACTACGACTACGACTACGACTACGACTACGACTACGACTACGACTACGACTACGACTACGACTACGACTACGACTACGACTACGACTACGACTACGACTACGACTACGACTACGACTACGACTACGACTACGACTACGACTACGACTACGACTACGACTACGACTACGACTACGACTACGACTACGACTACGACTACGACTACGACTACGACTACGACTACGACTACGACTACGACTACGACTACGACTACGACTACGACTACGACTACGACTACGACTACGACTACGACTACGACTACGACTACGACTACGACTACGACTACGACTACGACTACGACTACGACTACGACTACGACTACGACTACGACTACGACTACGACTACGACTACGACTACGACTACGACTACGACTACGACTACGACTACGACTACGACTACGACTACGACTACGACTACGACTACGACTACGACTACGACTACGACTACGACTACGACTACGACTACGACTACGACTACGACTACGACTACGACTACGACTACGACTACGACTACGACTACGACTACGACTACGACTACGACTACGACTACGACTACGACTACGACTACGACTACGACTACGACTACGACTACGACTACGACTACGACTACGACTACGACTACGACTACGACTACGACTACGACTACGACTACGACTACGACTACGACTACGACTACGACTACGACTACGACTACGACTACGACTACGACTACGACTACGACTACGACTACGACTACGACTACGACTACGACTACGACTACGACTACGACTACGACTACGACTACGACTACGACTACGACTACGACTACGACTACGACTACGACTACGACTACGACTACGACTACGACTACGACTACGACTACGACTACGACTACGACTACGACTACGACTACGACTACGACTACGACTACGACTACGACTACGACTACGACTACGACTACGACTACGACTACGACTACGACTACGACTACGACTACGACTACGACTACGACTACGACTACGACTACGACTACGACTACGACTACGACTACGACTACGACTACGACTACGACTACGACTACGACTACGACTACGACTACGACTACGACTACGACTACGACTACGACTACGACTACGACTACGACTACGACTACGACTACGACTACGACTACGACTACGACTACGACTACGACTACGACTACGACTACGACTACGACTACGACTACGACTACGACTACGACTACGACTACGACTACGACTACGACTACGACTACGACTACGACTACGACTACGACTACGACTACGACTACGACTACGACTACGACTACGACTACGACTACGACTACGACTACGACTACGACTACGACTACGACTACGACTACGACTACGACTACGACTACGACTACGACTACGACTACGACTACGACTACGACTACGACTACGACTACGACTACGACTACGACTACGACTACGACTACGACTACGACTACGACTACGACTACGACTACGACTACGACTACGACTACGACTACGACTACGACTACGACTACGACTACGACTACGACTACGACTACGACTACGACTACGACTACGACTACGACTACGACTACGACTACGACTACGACTACGACTACGACTACGACTACGACTACGACTACGACTACGACTACGACTACGACTACGACTACGACTACGACTACGACTACGACTACGACTACGACTACGACTACGACTACGACTACGACTACGACTACGACTACGACTACGACTACGACTACGACTACGACTACGACTACGACTACGACTACGACTACGACTACGACTACGACTACGACTACGACTACGACTACGACTACGACTACGACTACGACTACGACTACGACTACGACTACGACTACGACTACGACTACGACTACGACTACGACTACGACTACGACTACGACTACGACTACGACTACGACTACGACTACGACTACGACTACGACTACGACTACGACTACGACTACGACTACGACTACGACTACGACTACGACTACGACTACGACTACGACTACGACTACGACTACGACTACGACTACGACTACGACTACGACTACGACTACGACTACGACTACGACTACGACTACGACTACGACTACGACTACGACTACGACTACGACTACGACTACGACTACGACTACGACTACGACTACGACTACGACTACGACTACGACTACGACTACGACTACGACTACGACTACGACTACGACTACGACTACGACTACGACTACGACTACGACTACGACTACGACTACGACTACGACTACGACTACGACTACGACTACGACTACGACTACGACTACGACTACGACTACGACTACGACTACGACTACTACTACTACTACTACTACGACTACTACTACTACTACTACTACGACGGTGGCGGAGTTGCTGGCGAAATCAATCTCGATGCGTCAGCGATTCTCCGCCGTTCGCCACCGAAGCGAGAAAACTTTGTAGTTGTAGTTTCGTAAATTGCACGTAGTAATTATGGTAATTATAGTCGTAATTATAGTAATTACAGTCGTAATTGCGTATAAACTAAACTGCCTAGACTACTTGATAGTCTAACTCCAACATCTTAAACATTATTCTAGTTCAAGCCTCGTTGAATCCTTCTAAATTTATTTAACCTCGACATCTTTCTTTTAGCCTACCGCTACGTTTCTGGGTGAATATCCTCAAAAATCCCGATTTCATTTTCGACGTCAATAAGACATCGATTATCGATAGTTGTCTGTCTGTTGTGGCATCTAGTTTCATGGATAGTTGCAGTCTAACCGAACATAGGCTCGGCAAGGTCAAGTATAATATTGCATTATTAACTCTAACTGGCCAAAAGATATTCGAATAACATACCTCATCTTATTACCTTACCATAATCTAACTTTACATATCCAAAAATACTTTGCATAACAAAATAAACTTAACTGCAATAAACTCACCAAATCTAACCTTTTACATATCTACTTGCAGGATTCACCTTCCAACAAATTGTTATTTGCGAGAGATATACCTCGTTATAAAGCATTAATCAAGAAATACTTCCAAAGCATTCGAGAGATGCCATCGATCTCTACCGATGAAATCCTCTCACATATGAGAAACCATTCCGAGGTAGATGTGTTTTGTAATGGATCTCAGTTTATATAAGGGATGTTATTTTGCTGTTTATAATTTGTGATATATAACAAAATATTAATTTTGAAATTAATTAATTTAGATAAGAAGTTACAGTTATAGTCAAAGTGATTATCTTGTTATATGAACAATTTAAAATAATACTCATATTTTCAAAATATTTGAATATTTATCTAAAAATTAACTGACACATAAAATTAGATATGAGTGTTTTCATTTTGAATAAATTGTTTGGATATGATTACAAATATTAATAGTATTAATAGATAGTTAAAATAGTTATATAAATACATCATTTGGACTATTCATTCTCTATTATGATGCAAAAGAAAAGACATATTAAACCTAAGGATAATATCGAATGAACTCAATATTATTATATTCTAAGATATCTTGACTTTATATTCACAATGCATCTATGTTTGACAGCAAAATCACATGAATCTGAATGTGAATGCAGCCTTGAAAGAGTTATTGACTTTTGCCCGACAATATTCATTTGAGGTTAACATATTATATCACTATTAATCTAATATTATAACTCTGACATAATCAATTTATCTTTATTTAAAATAGCGATCATGTTATGGGAATTACAACATGAATTTTTATAAAAAATTAATAATATTATCAAGAATTCTAATAATATTTTACTTATTACAGATTTTAGTTAGTTTACAAGACGATTGTTCAGCAAAAAAGTTACGACTAGCTACTAAATTCGATGAAGTTCTAGGAAATACTGGCATTATATCTAATTTTTAAGTATTATTTCATATGTTAGGGTACAGTATACAATTTTTTACACATGTGCTATCCAGTTTATTGTATTTATTCTTATTTATTCTTTTGGAATATGATGACAATGTTTTTATATCAATGATAAGATCAATTTCATGATTAAATCATGGCAACCCTTTGTTACATGATATTTTATTCACTATGCAAATAAATTTCATAATTATTTATAAATTGTGTTTTAATTTTAATTATATAAAGTATTATAAAATATAATACAAACAGGAAGTCATTAATTAAGATCAGTTATTGGTTGAGATTTATTATTTAAATAATGTTTAAAAAGGAGCTTGAAAGTAGGCGGATAGCAAGAGACTAACTTCTTTCACTAAAGTTGGCATGTCTGTAATAGAAGTTATTTCTTTCAGGAATTCATGCGGTATCTGTAATTAAAAAAATACCATTATTATATTTTATTAAATCTCATTTATTTACCTAATAACGTTTGCATAATATTATATAGTATATAATTTCCGTCAGTCATACATTCATATTATCCCGATATTCGTTATTACTCCCAATACAACCAACTTCTCCTATTACATTTTCTCTACTGTTTGTTTTTAACATTAATCTCTACACACTCCATTGTACATCCCAAACCAGTTGGTATTCCCACTATTAATATCCCCCTCACTAACAGTTGTATAAAACAAAGAAGACACTCTATCCAATTCTGTCTTTGGAGCTCCTTTTCTAAGTGCATGTTCAACTGCAATTAAGTATTCAAATCCTTTCTCGATTTGAATCCTAGAAGGTTTTCCCATTGGATACATCCGTTGAACCGCTAAGTTTTTAATTTGATATTATTCACTTATTACTGGATATTAATAAGTTATTAGTTAGTATAGATATTAATGTGTTATTAGTTGGAATAGACATTATTAGTTGGAATAAATATGATTAGGTTATTAGTTGTAGTAGATATTATTAGGTTATTCATTGGTGTATATTAGTAAATTATTTAATTATAAAAATATATTCCAATTTGTGATGATTTGAATTTTCTCAAATCATTATCAAATATAGTTATTTATATTCAATTGATTTAGTAATTATAAAAAAATATGTGTATGGGTAATATAGACAATCGTAGCTGCACACTGAATATTATAGAGTTTATAATCGTATTTTTATTATTATTATTATTTGGATTTAGTGTATTCAAAAGATAAAAAACGAGTAGCAAAACTCAAAATTTATAAAATAAAATAAATAATTTATTTTAGTTTAATACTTGCGATACCCATAATATACATATGTACGCTATGCAACATACAACCATATGCTATAGGATATACTTTACATTATACACTGTTTAATGCACATATAGCTTACCGTACTCTATTTCTTTGCGCAGTTTAGCGTATAAGTTGTTATCAATTGCGAACATCAAGAGACACTTTGCACATGGTTCAGTAGCCCTCTGCAAATTTCCACTGGAAAGCAGATCCAAGCACTACAAATTTACAATGTTTCTACATAAACGCATTGCAGTTATATGAATAAACACGAATAACGTTAAATTACGAAATCGATTCTCAATATAATTCTTTGTCTACTTGCTTTGTGTTGCATGCGAAGAAAGACAAAAGAGAAAAGCGATCTAACATCGAAATATATTAATTAAAAGAATTAAAAATATTTCAATTGAATTTCTTTATGTCTCTTTGTGTCTTTTATATTCAAATTAATCGTGTATAATCGTTCTCGCTATAAATTAAACTTGATCGATGTGTGCCTTTAATGAATTATAATATAATTATACATAGTTACCAATTTCCTGGATGTATCATCCTTGATGGAGACATTGCACTGTTGGCAGATACTGTTAGATGCTTGACCGGTAGCTAGTTTTATCAAACAGTCGGTACAAGGCGAAGGTCCGCTTACGCTGATCTCGGGTTGTTTTTGAGATACACTAAACTGCAATATGATAATGTATACTCAGTTATAAGTATCAGAAATATCGATACTTACTAGTAAAGTAACTATACATTTCATATCATTTAATAAAGTAAATACATGAATAGTTTACAATTCTAACTATATAAAGTTTACATATAAGGTAATTTAATTACAATTATAATAAAAACTAAATTTAAGTATCTGTAATAATAAATAGTTCTTAAAGATTAAGAGTCAGCCCATTGGTACAATTCGGTACTAACCTAAAATACAAAATAATGTTGTATACCTAAACTCCTACTAATAATTAACGTAACATAAAGACAATATAAGACAATCAAATGGCGAATAGGAGATACTTTGCTAATCTGATTATAGATGAACAAATGAAATCTAATATACTAGATCTATATAAAATTTTGAATAATATTGTAAGACATCTAGAAATTTAAAGAGTTCATTTAGATACTGATAACGTTTGTTTAATGACAAAGGAGATTTTACATTAAATAAGGAATATTTTATTTTGACAAGGGAGATTTTGCAGTGTTATTTTACTTTAAAAAGCTAAAATTGACATAAAGTATAATTTTACATAAATATTGGAAATTTTACATTTATAATGTAGATTGGAAATTTATAAGGAACATTTTACGCTAACAATGGAGATTTAAATTAAAAATTATAGTTTTCGAGGTAAAAATATAGTTTACAAAAATAATCTAATAACAATTCAATATACTTCAATATAATTAACTTTCATTTATATGTTAAACATGTAAATGTAGACGGATAACAAATAAATAACTAGTATTTGTTTGAAATCTACCTTAGAATAAATAGATAAACGATTACCAATTATATATTATTAAAATAGATACAAATAAACAACAGTTGTTATAGATAGCGATATAATCCAATATCCTATAAGAATATCTATAATATTCATATTGTCATGTCATGTAAAAATACCAATACATGGTGTAAACGGGTTAAATATCTTTAAAAATCAGTAGTTAGTATAAAAGTTCACAATTAACCTGTGTAATGGTATACACACTAAGTTTATCCCTAAAAATCAAAATGTATACCGAGGTTCACTAGATAAAACTATATTGGATATGTATCCGCATATGTAATGACCACGGAATATCTTACATGCTAATATATACAGTAGATAATGTTTCAAAATAAATAGTGTTTTTAACGAAAATTCGAAACGTAAGAAATATTTCTCAATCAAAGGTAGTGCTTGCAGCAACATCACATTAAAAGTTGTGAAATATTATTTTGAAATTTACTTTATTAACTGAAACAATATTGTCAATTATTTATTTCCCAAGGTTCATTTATAATATATAGAATATGCAAAAAATAAAATCTGTAGATCTAAATATGTGCTGAATAAAATTGCTTAATTAATTATAAATTATTATTAATATTATATTACAATAGTGTTGTATACATTATTAAACTATACAGTGTAATAATATAGGGTAATATAAAAAAAATAAAACAATTAATATACAAAAACTAATAAATATACAAAATAGGGCAATGCTAATAATACGTAAAAACATACAATATACATAATAAACCATAAAAACATATCAGTTGTTCCTAAATGTTTAAAACTGAAAAAAACAATAGCGGAAATAATAAAATGTATTATTATTTATCTATAAAGTAAAATTTAATAATGTACCAAAAAAATTCATAAATATTTCCATACAATTAAAAAAATATATAAAACTAAAAATACTTTGCTATCAAACTACTTAAAGCATACAGTATCATAAAAATAGCATTTACACCTTGAATTAAAATATGAAATAGATTAGAATAATAAAATACATATTAATAAATCATAACTTTCATAGCTTTCAAAAATAACCAATAAAGATTTATATTTGCATATAATATTTAATTACTCATTTCCTCTAGGATCAAATTGGTGATTAATTCTTATTTACGATTGTTTCTAATGTGGAAAATGTAAAACTATTTATTTGGTATTGTTTATTTTATACTGTTCAAAGTAAATCGGTATACGAGTCTAAGTTTGCATAGTGTGGCATATTTAGTCTAGATCGATGATATATTTAATCATATTGTAAACCTTATCATGATCATTAGATATTGAGAATTATATCTAATGTAAGTATCACTAAGTCTAATATTAAATTATGATTTTAGAGGTGAATCTTGGTTAGCATTCTATCATTCGTATGGGGAAATACTTAAATAAATCAAATAATAGTATTTACATTTCTATTTCTGATCTTATAAGATATAATATTATGTATTCAAGTCATTGGTTTACACCAATCTGATTAAACTCAATATATGCATGTGTCACTTGTGTCACTTGTGTCACTTCATATCTGGGTTGTATTATTATTTCTAAAGGCGACTTTATATAAATAACAATTATTTGTTGTCATCCCTTCATATTTTCTTATAATGGAAAATAAATGAATTTGAATATGAATCATTAAATATAATGATAAGATACATAACTACCGATTAATAAACATCAAAACTTCTCCGTTTGGTATATTTACGAAATATAATTCCTAAACTACATTTTGATAATTAGTTGATATTCTCATTATTTTACTATCCGTTATTTACTTTAAAAACTAAAAAGTCTTGATACTTTAATGTTTTGATAAATGATTAATTTTATATTTCTTTAAAGATAATATAAAATTATAATTAATTGATATATTTTGTATTTATCTAATATTGTTATTTTGTATTGATCTAATTAAATATTACATGTATTTAATATATCAGTAATTATTACATTAATACGGTTCATGAATTGTTTTGGTTATATTACATAACCCATATCATACTATATTTATTCCAACATTTCGAATCCAAGTCATAGTCTTTTCCACCGCGTTCGTGAGTAGGTGAGTCTGACCAGTGGTCTGAGGTGATATAATTGAGATATTGGGTTGAGTACTGCGTTATGCAGTTATGATAACGATATCATACTTGGCATCGAAAGTAGACTAATTAATAAAGTAGTTCATACTCGAGTATCAACATAAGTAAAGATAATATTCTAAAAAATAATCCAATGGTCATCCCCGTCGTAATCAATAAGTCTTACATAAGATGTATTTGATAACTATGCTTGATTATGATAGCGAGTTCTGTGATGTTGTAGATAGATAATTCACGTAATATTTCATTAATCCTGTATATTAGATTTAATACCGAGATATGCTAATCGTATACAATTAGGCTAGGCATAACAACCATTGCCATAATCATATAGAGGATCGTGCATGGTCTGTCATTGATTATCATTGTCATTGGAGTACATGCCCTAGATTTTAGAATATCTTATATCATACAATAAGTCGCCTGTATTACTTTTTTAGTAATTACCTACACATCGCTGATAATTGAAAATCTCAATGTCATTATGATGGGAATTGTCCCATCATAATGACATCTATACTGCCGATCTCCCGATTAATGTCCTCAACAACTCATTGGTCACATTTCGGACCGACTATTCGACTACTACGTTGAGAACTAGAACACCGAGTACCTCGTATATAAACTTACTGACCACCGCATAAACACTTTTACTGACCAACTGGGCCACTAACCACTAACCACTAACCACATAATCGACCACTACATTTACTATTTTATTGAAACACAGACTGACTCACTGCCATATTAACAAGATATGCATATCGTCCTTCCTGATCACCTTACTATCCAATATAGTATATGCTATGACTGATCTCGATACCGATGAGTACTATAGATAGCTAGGTAAAGAGATGATAGGTAGAGAGATGGTAGGTAGAGAGATGGTAGGTTAGAAGCTATATTATTATTATAAAATAGGAATTATAAATTAGTCTAATATATTAAGCTAATATAATTATAATATATTATAATACGTCACTAACTGGTTTCTCGGCCAAATACAGTTCGGCATTTGAATACCTGCGACTAGGGTCGAGAGATTGACTTCGATTTAACTTCTCGACGTGGTAGGATTTGAAATCTGTAGACATGAAACCAGTTATGAAAATGTCTGCTACTCATTATGTATTGGCGTTTGAAACGTTATCATTTGTGGCTTAATGAAATTACGACACGTAAAATTAAATTAAATAATTATATTAAATCGCATTTAAATAATGGGATGGTAATGGCTTCACTGGCTGAGATAATGTTACCTTTATGATATGAAAAAGTACTATTTATATAGTACGAGAACATATTATGCTGTTATAACAGTAATTACAACCGAAAATATAATTATTTTCATACAGGGTGTTCGGATAGAATAAGTTCTAAAAACTTACGGAATGTTTTCAGGATAGGTTTGCCGACCTTTACCCCGTCTACGCTAGTCTCGGAGTCATCACTGGTCCTTTGTTTATAGAACATGATCGATTTGGTAGTGACCTGCTTGTCACTGGACATATTGACTGTTCCGTACAGAATATAGAGTTTAGATAGCGGTAAACTGAATTCGTCAATTTCGATATGTGAAGGATGGCCTTGATGTTATTAAATCAATAATCGACTATGTCGGGATAATAAAATATATGAATATTTAATACATTTTAATTGAATATAATTGTTAATAACAACTTGACATTAAATTATACTACTATACATACTACTTATGCTACCAACTCTATTATACTAACTTTTCCCTATTTGACTATGGTGAGTTTTCCATCTAATACCAGTTTTGCGACTAAATCTTCTAGTAAACTCACTTATAGCCCTACCTTCCAGCATCGGACCTTTTAATAACATCGAGCCAATCTGACCCTATTCAGTTCAGTATGTTAACTATCCAATCATCCATCCAAATATGCATTGAATATATATGTTTTAATGGATTGAACTATATTAGTATTATATAACGAAAAAAATGAAACCAATAAGAACATAAACATAAATATATGTAATAATAATAAATCAATTCGCAAATGTTCATAATAAATGTATTTTCACTATATAATTAAATTTAGTAGTACAATTTGCGATGATCGGGATAAAGTATTCGAAGTATTAGCCAAAGAAACATCAAAACTCATTTTCCTATAATTATCATAGTTTAAGTTTGGTTTTAATATTAGTTATGTATTATTTGTTCTTAGCTTGCAGATATATTTCTTTGGCTCGATAAATTTGTATATATAGCGCGGTGATTTAGAATTTAATACCGACTAAGTAATACATAATATCCTATAAGCTATTTATAGACTATGTATAGACTGTTAAGTGATATCATCGATTTAATTATAATCTTTCACCAATTCTTATTATTCCATTACTTCTTTTGAGTTAATATTTATTTGACCCAAATATAATGCTACTGTGTAGTTAATATGCTATAGTTTATAAGATTCTGAGAGATTCTAAGATTCTGAGTTTTTAAGATTTTTGTAATGATATGGATTTTCATATTATTTATATTTTAGAGAAATGATAGAATGCATATTTTAACTAGTACGTTAATTTAAAAAATTGGAAGATTTATATGTGAATATAATTTGTCTAGAGAAATTGATTAGTTATCTCTTGTTAATGTTTAATAGTAAGTTATTATTATATAATGAGTTATCTTTTTTATTAGAAAAGCTAGTAAATCAAGAGTATTTAGTTTTAATTTGTAAAAGTTGCAATTTCTGGTAAATAAAGATGTTATCTGCATAAATGTAGAAATTTCTGATTATATAAGATATAGGCCGTTTTAAATTAAAATCAGCACTAATACTTAACATTGCGGTTTACTATTTTTCAATTTATATTCATTTATATCATTGATTTGTGTTTTATAGGTTCAGTGAGTAATTTAGGATGTATGCAAATCTACAGCCCTAATACATATATCAATATATTCAAGTCTTTCTATTAATGTAATATGTAATATTGTGTCAAATTCAACTAACTTATCTAATAATACAAGTTGCATTATAATGCTATGTCAAGAATAGTAAGAACAATATAAAAGATAGATAATACATGTGTTTCTGTTCTATGATTTTTCTTATAATCAATTTTATTTTCAGCATATCAAATATCATTTACATGATTAACAAGTTCATCGTTCAAGAATCTTTCAAATATATTGGATACGAAGTGAAATTTTGTAATAGAGATGGTTATTAAAAATATGATTGTCTAAATTATTATTTTTAAATAATGGAGTTGATATGGCTTGATGTAATGGCGATAAGGAAGATGAACTATTAATATATTATATGATAATTGAATGATATAATGGAGTTAATGTCGTTTTTATAGATTACATAATTTGTTTAATGGGGTAATTGGGTTGTGAGGATTTACAAGCTTTTATCTATTAATCATTATACTCTTCCGTCTATCGATCCATCCAGCAATAGAATTATTTTTCATATTTAACTGACCAGTTTTCCTCCTCGTGACCATAGATAATATGCATGATCTTCAGTGGTGCCTGGAGGCACAGGAGTTGTAGTATTATTCGGGCAAAATAAAATCTACAATGATATTCCGTATTAAAGTTAAGTATAGTTGTTATAATGCCATAATAAATATACGCCAATTACGCTAGATACATTATTTATTATCTAACTATTACCTGAATTATGTAGAATTTGTTAATTTTATTTTCAACATCGCAATAAACAAGAGAGCATCGATACGGTCCTCGTAACTATTTTGTATATTACACGAATTATGAATTATAATACATATATTGTGACCTCATATATCTGCATATTGTTGATAGCTTATTTATAAATACTGCTTACGGAACGATAAACATTAATATTAATAATACCGTAGTTTTAAATTAAGACTATACTCTAGACTATAATCTAGACAATATATTATCACAATATTATGTTTCATAATCAGTCAAGGAAGAATAATTTAGTATATATTTGAATATTGATTAATACGAAGAAATTGTATTTATCATCAGTTTTTTTAAACATTTCTAAATAACAATTATTACATCTGATCTCCACTAATTATTATATACATTAAAATCATTTTTTACAAGGTGTCCATTTTAACCATTTAAATGAAAAGTATGTCTTCGTTAACACTTGTATGTCTAAGTTGGTAAATGAAAAGTATGTCTTCGTTAACACTTGTATGTCTAAGTTGATACATAAAAGATGTGTAAATAATGCATACTATAAATTACAGATAAATTAATTTAATTATTCAGAAGAACAATTGTTTTACGATAGATATTGCATGGCAATCGTTAGATATTATATGATATTTGATAGATATTGCATGGCAATCGTTAGATATTATATGGTATTTGATAGATATTGCATGGCAATCGTTAGATATTATATGATATTTGATAGATATTGCATGGCAAACGTTAGATATTATATGATATTTGATAGATATTGCATGGCAATCGTTAGATATTATATGATATTTGATAGATATTGCATGGCAATCGTTAGATATTATATGATATTTGATAGATATTGCATGGCAATCATTAGATATTACATGATATTTGATAGATATTGCATGGCAATCGTTAGATATTATATGATATTTGATAGATATTGCATGGCAATCGTTAGATATTACATGATATTTGATAGATATTGCATGGCAATCGTTAGATATTATATGATATTTGATAGATATTGCATGGCAATCGTTAGATATTATATGATATTTGATAGATATTGCATGGCAATCGTTAGATATTATATGATATTTGATAGATATTGCATGGCAATCGTTAGATATTGCATGGTAGTTATGGTTATAGAAGAGTACAAATAGTTATCGCATGGTAGCGACACCCACATTAGCTTCTAGCAATTCCTAGCTTAAATAGCTTAAATACTAGTTTAAGCTACAGCAGATGATATATTAGATTGTATGGGTTTTTAATATTTATTACAATTCTCCCTATCAGATAGAGAGAATTGTATATATATATATATATATATATATATATATATATATACAATTACTAAATATATATATATATATATATATATATATATATATATATATATATATATATATATATACAGTTATATATGTGTACATAATATATATATGTACAATTAACCGTAGATTTCGTAGCAATAGGACAATAGGGGTCTACTTTATGTCTCAGCACAGTTTGCCCTTTGTTGGACGTTTCCGATCTTCTTTGATCTAGTTTATTGTTCTATTACGATAAATAATAATCAATAAACACGGAGAATATTTTTATTATTAAATAGATAGGCATATTAATAGATACTATTGAGTAATATTATATTATAATATATCATTCAATTATACTGATTGATAGTACTTGTATTATAAATATTGATTTGTTTTAAATATATATATATATATATATATATATATATATATATATATATATATATAAATCAAAATAACATTGGTTATCTATCTAATAAATTCTCAAAGATCCTAAGTAAGCATTCGAATGGATATAAGAAAGATATATTATAAAACTCATTGAAAAGTATTTGACTTGCATATAGTTCTTAGTATTTTGTATGAAATTAAAGAACGCTTCTAAAAATATATGTTGCAAAATAATCTTATATATTTAGAATCATGGCCTCCTTTAGATAAATGAGATTACTTTAGAACTTAAAATACAAACATTTAAATTCTTCGTTTTTGCTTTTTCAATAACCAGTAATTTGTCATTTGCTGACGCGATCGCGTTCCTTATCGATTTTACGCTGTGTTTGATATCAGAGTAATATTTTGTACAAAATATAAATAAAAAAGTATATTAGTTAAATTGCACATTCAGTCGTTACCTAAATGGAATGTTTTTGGCAAGTTTTGTTTTTTTCCTTCTAAATCCAGAAAATGCATATTTCCTATTGTTCCCTCTCTTGAAAGAAATGATAGGAGGTCTACAAATATTTTATATAATATCATAATGAGGTATCATTTTATATAATTGATTTATTGGTATGTTAATATCAAATAAATAATATAATTAATTTAAGTATATCATATTATAAAATAGTGGTGAGATTTTACGAAAATAAATAAATGACATTTTGAAAAAAATATGATGTTTGATATATGATATATTCATATATCTAAATATTTGATAGATACTTTTAATAATTTGAATATTGGTAATATATATATATATATATATATATATATATATATAAATATATATATATATATATATATATATATATGTGTGTGTGTGTGTGTGTGTGTGTGTGTGTGTGTGTGTGTGTGTGTGTGTGTGTGTGTGTGTGTGTATGTGTGTGTGTGTTTGTATGTGTAAGAACAAACAAAGAACAATTACCTTTAAAGGTAATTGTAAAATCTACAAACATTCTCAATGTTATTGTATGAGGATCTCTTTTGTATAAATGATTTTCTTACAAGAAACGAAATATATAATATAGTAATTTTTAAAATAATAAACAGAGAATTATAATTTTTATTCGATTTCACATAATAATTTCAAATTATACTTATTATTTTAGCAAATACTTATTCTTATACAAATATAAATATATAAATATACTATATTATAACTATATATCAATCATGTAATGTTACGTTATGTCTATTATTATACTGACCCATACGTAGATTTATCATCAGACGGGGAATAATTAACTTTATATTTTCTCTCTGATCTATTCGATAATTCACTTTGTTGTAATTTTTGTATGTTCACTAAAATATTACAAACACTTTTATTATTTAACATTACATACGAGAGATTTAAAATGTAAATCATACTATACAAATGCATCATTACAATTATAAACTAGATTATAATATCATATCCATCTATCATTATATATATTCTTTAATTTAGACAGCTATTTGTTTAGTTTTAAATAAATATGTCTTTAATGTCACATTTTGTTCATTATATATATATATATATATATATATATATATATATACGAGATGTATTTCATTATATTAACTGTTTAACTTAGATTGATAATAACGAATTATGTTAGCACTAAACATACATCTCAGTCATGAGTTTATAATGAATATTGTCTATCAAATATGGTTGGTAACATTATTTTCTCTTTTGATAATCTTAATAATAAAAAAAAATTTCAACTGAAACGTCAAATTATGAGATTATGAGACTTGTGGTGCTGTATGATATTGAAAACCTAATTCAATCTAATTTTAAAATGTTATATTGAAATACATGTATTTATAATATATATACTTGGATACTAAATATATATGTTTGATTATAAACTAAATCAATCTCACAACTAAATTCACATATGTATCTATATATCACGTGGCATTTAAAATGAAATCCCCGTTACATTATTTAAATAAAAGCCGAAGAATAATAGTAATAATCAGATACTAATACATTGCTTTATTTCATTATTTGCAGGTTTGCAAAGTATTTTTAAATTTAATCATTATATTAAAAATACTACCGATTTTTTTAGAAAATATGTTAAATATCAATCTTATATATATTTTTTATATTTTATTAATATATTATATAAGATACTAACCATTTTTTAAAAGAGAATCAAAATAGTTACTGCTGTTCTGAAAACAAATATAGTCATTATAAAGAGTATCAATTTACGAGAATAAATATAAGTGCCTATAAATTATAACTATATTTTTGAGTAAACTATAATTTTTAAGATGTATCCTATTAAACATTGCAGATCATACCTAAAACTCCGAGTATTTTAATATATAATTATGTAGATAATATATTATAATATTAAATTTTTATCTTTTTTACAAAACTGTTGTACATAATTTCAATATATATACATACATATATATATATATATATATATATATATATATATATATATATAATAGATAACATATATAGAGATTAGCATTACTAATATTCAACGATAGTAGGCAAATAAGTGGGGATCTACAATATAACTAGATATATAAAGATCCAATAAAATAATTAATTACTATTTAATTTGACATAATTCAATTATGTATTCAATCCGTATTAATACGGAACCAATTTATTAAAAATAATTAATAATTTTTGTTAAATGTTTTATAACTTTGAATCTAAAATTAAAATTTAAATTAGGCAAGGATATTTATTTTATTTTATTTTTTACTAATTAGTTTAAGAAATTACTAATTAATTAATTTAGTGCTTAAGCAATTACTAAATAAAATCAAAGGGTTTGAAAGTTATACATTGATAGAAATAATATTAATTGTAGCTAGATTATTAAAAATAAACAAACTATAAAGTAAAAATTAGTAAAAAAAAAGCTCAAAGTTTTGTAGTAACATACAGAATAAAGTAATATGGATTCGTGGTATAATAAAATGTCTGTTTATAAATCAATAACTAAAGTTATTTGTAAGATGTGTGCTATCTATCTATTTTAGACATAGCAAAGTGATTTAGTAACATTAATCACCACTTTCCTTATAAACGTCCCCAATAAACATTTTTGTTAACCTAAATATAGCACAAACTTGAGAAATATTGGTAAACATATTTTTAAAATAACAAACCAGGATATACAGACATGTAACTGATTATTATCTATAAGTTATATTATTTTAACGCCATGGAGTTTTTTAAACAACATAAATTTAAATAGTTTATATATAAAGTGTTTATGTGTGAATGCGTATGTGTGTGTATGTATGTGTGTGTGTGTGTGTGTGTGTGTGTGTGTGTGTGTGTGTGTGTGTGTGTGTGTGTGTGTGTGTGTGTGTGTGTGTGTGTGTGTGTGTGTGTGTGTGTGTGTGTGTGTGTGTGTGTGTGTGTGTGTGTGTGTGTGTGTGTGTGTGTGTGTGTGTGTGTGTGTGTGTGTGTGTGTGTGTGTGTGTGTGTGTGTGTGTGTGTGTGTTATCCATTCAATAGTATCATACGATATTTATTAATATTTAATAACACATTTTTACAAATATAGAAAATATACAAATCAGAAAACAGAGGTATATA
This sequence comes from Osedax frankpressi, assembly GCA_964035775.1. NCBI lineage: Eukaryota > Metazoa > Annelida > Polychaeta > Sabellida > Siboglinidae > Osedax > Osedax frankpressi. The sequence goes on along the minus strand of OZ038312.1, from coordinate 18,842,113 downwards.
AATAGTAAGGTATGGTTATTATATAAATTATTGAATATATATATATATATATATATATATATATATATATACATTCTAAATTTTTTCAATATAAAAAAATATATTTTTAACAAATTGCAAAAAATTAAATAATTAATAAACCCCTCTATTTTATACTGGAAACATGATAATCGTATAAGAATCTTGAATAATAAAATTATTATTTATAAAAATAGTAGAATATGTACATACTGGTTTTAGACATGTATGTATGTATATGATCCAATAAACTAGTAAATTAATAAACTCAACTTTGGTGACATTTATTGAATACTATTAGAAACAATAACGATAAATTGATATACATTGGAAATAAAATACATATGACTATATATAATAGCGATACATCTTATATATTTATGTATACATATTTTAAATAAAGAGACTTATATTTTTAGCATTATTAAATGATAATAAATCAATTTTCCTTCATTATTAGCTGGGATATCTGATTACTCTTTATCTCAAATATATATCTAATTAATATTCTGATCATTTTGTGTGTGCTATTTAATTTTGTATATACATAACTAACCATTGCGGAGTATTGTTTTTATAATTGTTTCTTTCGTATAGAAGTTTAATGTTATTGTTTAATGTTGTTTATTATTAGTTTATCATATAAACTTTTTAATATATTTAAGTTTTTCGATTTAAAATATTTGAATACTAATACAAATTATTTATATTTTAAAATCAATAAATAATACTAATAGAAATCAATACACATATCAGTATATCAGTATGTTGATATATCAATATATGATTATTAAAATATAGGCATTTATAACTATTTTTATAATGATTTCAATATTTGTTACAAACTATAGTTTGTATATATATATATATATACATATATATAAATATATATATATAGATATTAATTAGATATTAATTAAAATGGTTGCATGAGAATAACAATTCATAAATAAATACAATTTTAATATTCCCAATAACAGTGATGTAGTAATTTTTAAAATCGTAATTTAAAAAAATGTTTACATAAAATAAACTAGTGAATAATGAAAAATAAAATGTCCAAAGAATGAAATGAACTGATTTTGAATGCATTTAATTTCATATTCATTAAACAATAATCATAACTCTATGGTATATATATGCACTATGGTATACTGTATTATGTTCTACATCGTCGTTGCATTGTTTAGAAAAATATATGTATTTCATAATAATAAATTCTCTAGCAGTCTGTTATATTACATAGAGAAAAATCCATATACATATATTTAAATATTGAATATATTTTAAAATACTACCGTCAACTATAAAAATAAGTATGCTCGGTTTAAAAATAAGTTACTTAACGCAATCAATATGAAATATATTTATTTAAAAAGAATATACATATTTGTAAATATTTTAAAAATATAATTTTAAAGCACACCTTTGTTATATAAATGTATAATTCAGAAGGATTTTAGTGGACTATCATTTAAGCATATATGTTATTTAGATTATTTATTAGAGCATGGAATAAGATAACATAGTAAACTCTTAAGGGTAGTATTTATATTTAATACAAGGCTATAGGTTATATGATAGTTATTTAATTTTAAATTATATTTTAAAATGTCTTCTATATTGGTTGTACATTATATATGCATTAGTATTGTATATCAATTTTAAAATATTGATAAATATAGTGTTCATAGTAAATATTAGATTTTATTTGGAGGCAAACAATTCAAGATTTTAATTAGAAAATTAAAACAATAAAATTATAAATCTATTTTTGCAAATAAAATATAGCTATCGAATAAAAAATTAATAAATTCATTAAACAAAAAACACCAAGCAGTCAACACGCTTGTAAATACAGAGAGTAACTCTAACAAAAGCATAACCTTCCTGTAAAATTCCTACATTCCATTGAGTATAATATACGTGACTATTTTAACCAGAAAGTTATGGTTAATCACAAAGATAACAAAAAAGAAAATACATATAACCATTACTCTGAAGAAATCATAAATATTGCAGAATACAATAAGAAAACTGATTCTGAGAATAAGGAAAGAAAGAGAAGTTCACCAAACTCCAATGAAAAAATAAAAACTAAAAAATCGTCGAAAAATAAGCAAGTGTCTTCCAAAAATAGGAAATCAAAAACTCGTAACAGTTCTAATCCTAAAGAGGGAACTTCATCTGACAAATCGAAAACGAAGACATACATAAAAAAGCGATCCGCTACTCTGATACGACCATTTAGAAATTTGTTAAGAAAATTAACTGGATCAAAACGTTAGTAACGCATTTAATATAATAACTAAATATTGTATGTTAAATATTGCATTATATAGTATTCATATTGAAATGTACTGGTGATGGTGAAGTACTGGTAATGTTGATAATGGCGATGGCAATAGTGAAAGTTATGATAATGCGGATGATGCTGGTTATTATGATGGGGATGATGATGATGATGATGATGATGATGATGATGATGATGATGATGGCGATGGTAATGATAAGGGTGATGAATATTGGGATTATAATGGGGAAGATAAAGGTGGATATGGTGATACCGTTGATGATGGCATTATGATGGTTATTGTGATGATAACGGGGACAGATCATTTGCATAAAATGGTATTAATTACTTTGTTACTAATAAGCTTTTTATTTCGAAATTGATATCCAGTTATTTAAATATTAGCGTCTATGTTGGACTGTTTCACGATGTGAATAACTCGAGCACTTTTTGATATAATAGAAATGAAGAATTTAGTATACTCCCTAAACATACTTAATATGTATAGGGATGTATTGTATTACGTATTATTTTAAGTACTGATATCTGTCCAGTATGAATAGTCTGTACAATTTTAAGTTAAATAAATCTATAATATGTACATATTATTATGAAGCATTTATTTAACTTTGGAAGAATCTGATCTGACCAGATTTATTTTTTTTACTGAAATATGTCGCATGAAGTTTTTGAAAATAGTCAGAAATACGTGGCAAATATTTTACAATTTATGTTATTTAGAAAATTCAAAGAGTAATAAGATCTATAAAACCCACACACATATAAATATATGATATATATTTATATATATATATATATATATATATATATATATATATATATATATACGTATTATTATATTGCTTATTAATAATATATTACGGAAATATATTTCACTTATAGTAATTAGTGAAATTATATTGTATTATACCTTAAGTAAGTAAACCAGGCCGTACTAAACAATATTGCTATTATGCAATAATTCTACTGATAATCACGTTTAAATAGAATAGTATATTAAACTCTATGGGAAACGGTCTTGGTAAGTAGTACTAGATTTAAAATATCTGTAGTTAATGGTAATTTATCTTATTTAATATCAAAAACTAAAAGATCAAATTCTAATTGGATACACATTAATTTCAAAGCTTACATAATAATTAGTGTTTACTTTTAACTATAGAAAAGTAAAATGGGAGAGGTGAAGTAAAAATAAATTTAGAATAGTATACTTATAGTATACTTAATACGAATAGGTAGGTTAACGTATGATGATCAAAAGCGATTTTATTTAATCGGATAAATACGTTGAGTGTCATCATTACCAAAGTAATAGTTAAAATCATGTAATCTAATTAATCAGATTTTAAAATTTAGTTAAAATGCATTGCATAACGATAATTTAATATTGTGAATGTGTTCAATATAATTAGATCTTATAAAAAACCGTCGTCGATATTATTTAGATATGGACATATATTTAGATTATAATCTAGCTTTTTGAGTTGTATAAATATATAATGATATCAGGAGATTATGAGTGATGTACGAGTAAATATATATTCTATATTTTCAATTCATTAAAGTAATTCGTAAAATTATTTATGTCAACGTAATATAATTTTATTATCTGAAATCAAACCTGGAATTCATATATTTTACTGTATGTCTCATTAGATTTAATATATAAATGATCTAATACAAAGTTTAGAGAATTTAGATTAATTAAATAATTTACATTTAAGATAAGTGTTTTTTAAAGTTATTAAATTAAAGATAAAAGAACAAATGGTGATGGCAATGATTAGATTTATGATTATGATGATAATAATTATGATGGTGATTATGTTGAAGGTGATGGTGATAGTGATGGTGATAATGAGTGTGACGATGTGATGATAATAATGGTAGCGATGGTGATGATGGTGTTGATGGTAGAAATAGTTGTTGATGGTGATAGTTATGGTAATGATGGTGAAGGTGATACATTTAACACGGCTATTCAATATATTTTAATTTATGATCAGATAGATAATCTATAAACTATTCAATTATATTACATTTTTTACATTAAATATATATTTTTTATTATACAGAAATGAGCAAAACAGATATGCCAAAAACAAATGAAGCAAAACATTCCAAGAAAAGTAAGAATAAAAGTACGTTTACTTTAATATATCGATATATATATATATATATATATATATATATATATATATATATTATGGTATATAATCAATATATATATATATATATAAGTTTACGCAAGTCAATAATTCCTTGTAAAACTAATTACAAATATATTGATTATATAATAACCACATACAAGGATGATATTAATATATTTAGAAAAATTGATCACTATATTTTTATCGTTAACAAAATCATTCGACTTTTCTAAATATGTTCCATTGTACTTTTCTAAATGTGTTCCATTGTACTTTTCTAAATGTGTTCCATTGTACTTTTCTAAATGGGTTCCATTGTACTTTTCGATTATAAATTTAGACTTAGATATTATTTTATCGTGGTTTGATTTCAAGACTAAGTCAATTTAAATATGAGTTTATGTGGTACTTTGATGAGTATTTTCATAGGTTATAGAATTGTAATTTTGCCCAATGTAATATGTATATCTTGAATGCATCTAATATGTTCAAGTAATGAATTGGTGTTCCAATATTAATTAATCCATGCAACCATTCGAAGGTAGCAAATCAGTGTGTGATGTTCATCCAGATTTACTTATGACAGTATTATAATCACCAATAAATATTGTAATAGGTTTATTGAATTATGTGTGATGGTGATGGTGATGATCGCTTATGGTGATGATTATGATGATGAACTAGCATTAGTGGTGGTTATAGCGATGGCGACGTCGATGATGATGATAATAATAATGATGATAATGATGAGAGTGATGAGTGTTGATAATGGTGATAGTGATGATATTGATGAAATGATGATGATGATGATTGTGATAGTGATGGTGATGATGGTGGCGATGATAACAATGATGATGATGATAATGATGAGAGTGATGATATTGATGAGTGGTGATAGTGATGATATTGATGAAATGATGATGATGATGATTGTGATAGTGATGGTGATGACGGTGGCGATGATAACAATGATGATGATGATAATGATGATAGTGATGATATTGATGAGTGGTGATAGTGGTGATATTGATGAAATGATGATGAGGTCATAGTGATTACGATGAAGATAATTATGATGTTGATGGCAATTATATTCTTTATAAAAGAGTATACGTTTTATAAACTATATTAAATATCATTAGTATTCATATAAATGATATATATATATATATATATATATATATATATATATATATATACTATTCTAATAAATGAAATCATTAATAGAATTTACTAATCATAATATAATATTATGAGTTTAATAAAAGTTAATAATAATGTTTTACATATTTCATATCGATAGTTTTTATAAAAACATCAATATATCGATATTAAAATTATTATTTTAGATAAAGAAAATAAAGAAAAAAATATCGCAAATAAAGATTTAGATATTAAAAATAAAGTTAAGAAAAAAGAATCTTCAAAGAAAAATAAAAAGACTTCGCATAGCAGAAGTAATTCAAGAAATTCAAGAAATATAAAATCAAGAGAGAGAAAAAATGGAAGCAGAACTAGAAGAAGATCAAAATCATCTTTAAGTAGAACAAATAAATCAAAAAACAATAGAAGTAGATCAAACGGAACTGAAAGAAATACATCTATAGATAATAGGAATAGTAGTAGAAATAGAAGTAAATCGAGTACCAAGAGGAGAAGGTCAACATCTCATAGTTGTTCAAGTAGGGCAAGCAAATCACAAGGAAGTAGAAGTAAATATAATTCTAGGAGTAATAGACGTGGTAGCCGAAATATAAGTAAGACTAAATCTAGGAGTAACAGCATTAGGTATAAATCTAGGAATAACAGAAGTAGGTCTAAATCTAGGAGTAATAGAAATAGGTCTAAATCTAGGAGTAATAGAAATAGGTCTAAATCTGGGAGTACTAAAAGTAGGTCTAAATCTAGGAATAACAGAAATAGATCTAAATCTAGGAGTAACAGAAGTAGGTCTAAATCTAGGAATAACAGAAGTAGGTCTAAATCTAGGAATAACAGAAGTAGATCTAAATCTAGGAGTAATAGAAGTAGGTCTAAATCACGAAAATCTTTAAGCAATATTAAGAGTAAATCTATATGTAACATAAGAAGTAGTAGAAAAAGAAGCAGGTCTAAATCTAGCAGTAACAGAATAAGTAGTGGAAATAGAAGTATTAGATCTAAATCACGAAAATCAAGAAATAATAGGAGCAAATCTAGAGGTAATAGAAAAAGTAATAGAAATAAAAGTAGGTCTAAATCACGAAAATCTTCAAGAAATAATAGGAGTAAATCTAGAGGTAATAGAAAAAGTAGTAGAAATAAAAGTAGGTCTAAATCACGAAAATCTTCAATAAATAATAGGAGTAAATCTAGAGGTAATAGAAAAAGTAATAGAAATAAAAGTAGGTCTAAATCACGAAAATCTTCAAGAAATAATAGGAGTAAATCTAGAGGTAATAACAAAAGTAATAGAAATAAAAGTAGGTCTAAATCACGAAAATCTTCAAGAAATAATAGGAGTAAATCTAGTAGTAAGGGAAGTAGTAGATGTAAATCACGAAAATCTACAAGGGGTGGTAAGAGCAAATCTAGAGGTAAAAGAAGTAGTAGCAGAAATGAAAATAGATCTAAATCTGGTAAATCTTCAACAAATAATAGGAGTAAATCTAGAGGTAAAAGAAGTAGTAGCAGAAATGAAAATAGATCTAAATCACGTACATCTTCCAGAAATAATAGGAGTAAATCTAGAGGTAAGGGAAGTAGTAGCAGAAATGAAAATAGATCTAAATCACGTACATCTTCCAGAAATAATAGGAGTAAATCTAGAGGTAAAGGAAGTAGTAGCAGAAATGAAAATAGATCTAAATCACGTACATCTTCCAGAAATAATAGGAGTAAATCTAGAGGTAAAAGAAGTAGTAGCGGAAATGAAAATAGATCTAAATCTGGTAAATCTTCAAGAAATAATAGGAGTAAATCTAGAGGTAAAAGAAGTAGTAGCAGAAATGAAAATAGATCTAAATCTGGTAAATCTTCAAGGAGTAATAGGAGTAAATCTAGTAGTAAGGGAAGTAGTAGATGTAAATCACGAAAATCTACAAGGGGTGGTAAGAGTAAATCTAGAGGTAAAAGAAGTAGTAGCAGAAATGAAAATAGATCTAAATCTGGTAAATCTTCAACAAATAATAGGAGTAAATCTAGAGGTAAAAGAAGTAGTAGCAGAAATGAAAATAGATCTAAATCACGTAAATCCTCAAGAAATAATAGGATTAAATCTAGAGGTAAAAGAAGTAGTAGCAGAAATGAAAATAGATCTAAATCACGTAAATCCTCAAGAAATAATAGGAGTAAATCTAGAGGTAAAAGAAGTAGTAGCAGAAATGAAAATAGATCTAACTCACGTACATCTTCAACAAATAATAGAAGTAAATCTAGAGGTAAAAGAAGTAGTAGCAGAAATGAAAATAGATCTAAATCACGTAAATCCTCAACAAATAATAGGAGTAAATCTAGAGGTAAAAGAAGTAGTAGCAGAAATGAAAATAGATCTAAATCACGTACATCTTCCAGAAATAATAGGAGTAAATCTAGAGGTAAGGGAAGTAGTAGATGTAAATCACGAAAATCTACAAGGGGTGGTAAGAGTAAATCTAGAGGTAAAATAAGTAGTAGCAGAAATGAAAATAGATCTAAATCTGGTCAATCTTCAACAAATAATAGGAGTAAATCTAGAGGTAAAAGAAGTAGTAGCAGAAATGAAAATAGATCTAAATCACGTAAATCCTCAAGAAATAATAGGAGTAAATCTAGAGGTAAAAGAAGTAGTAGCAGAAATGAAAATAGATCTAAATCACGTAAATCCTCAAGAAATAATAGGAGTAAATCTAGAGGTAAAAGAAGTAGTAGCAGAAATGAAAATAGATCTAAATCACGTACATCTTCAACAAATAATAGAAGTAAATCTAGAGGTAAAAGAAGTAGTAGCAGAAATGAAAATAGATCTAAATCACGTAAATCCTCAAGAAATAATAGGAGTAAATCTAGAGGTAAAAGAAGTAGTAGCAGAAATGAAAATAGATCTAAATCACGTAAATCCTCAAGAAATAATAGGAGTAAATCTAGAGGTAAAAGAAGTAGTAGCAGAAATGAAAATAGATCTAAATCACGTACATCTTCAACAAATAATAGAAGTAAATCTAGAGGTAAAAGAAGTAGTAGCAGAAATGAAAATAGATCTAAATCACGTAAATCCTCAAGAAATAATAGGAGTAAATCTAGAGGTAAAAGAAGTAGTAGCAGAAATGAAAATAGATCTAAATCACGTACATCTTCCAGAAATAATAGGAGTAAATCTAGAGGTAAAAGAAGTAGTAGCAGAAATGAAAATAGATCTAAATCACGTAAATCCTCAACAAATAATAGGAGTAAATCTAGAGGTAAAAGAAGTAGTAGCAGAAATGAAAATAGATCTAAATCACGTACATCTTCCAGAAATAATAGGAGTAAATCTAGAGGTAAGGGAAGTAGTAGCAGATATGAAAATAGATCTAAATCACGTAAATCCTCAACAAATAATAGGAGCAAATCTAGAGGTAAAAAAAGTAGTAGCAGAAATGAAAATAGATCTAAATCTGGTAAATCTTCAACAAATAATAGGAGTAAATCTAGAGGTAAAAGAAGTAGTAGCAGAAATGAAAATATATCTAAATCTGGTAAATCTTCAAGAAATAATAGAAGTAAATCTAGAGGTAAAAGAAGTAGTAGCAGAAATGAAAATAGATCTAAATCACGTACATCTTCAACAAATAATAGGAGCAAATCTAGAGGTAAAAGAAGTAGTAGCAGAAATGAAAATAGATCTAAATCTGGTAAATCTTCAAGAAATAATAGAAGTAAATCTAGAGGTAAAAGAAGTAGTAGCAGAAATGAAAATAGATCTAAATCTGGTAAATCTTCAAGAAATAATAGGAGTAAATCTAGAGGTAAAAGAAGTAGTAGCAGAAATGAAAATAGATCTAAATCACGTACATCTTCAACAAATAATAGAAGTAAATCTAGAGGTAAAAGAAGTAGTAGCAGAAATGAAAATAGATCTAAATCACGTACATCTTCAACAAATAATAGAAGTAAATCTAGAGGTAAAAGAAGTAGTAGCAGAAATGAAAATAGATCTAAATCACGAACATCTTCAAGGAGTAATAGATGCAAATCTATGAGTAACAAAAGTTTAAGGTATAAATCAAGAAAATCTTTAAGAAATAGTAAATCTAAAGGTAATAGACGTAATAGTAAAAATAAAAGTAGGTCTAAATCAAAAAAATCTTCAAGTGGTGATAGTAAATCTATGAGTAACAAAAGTAGTAGATCTATATCAAGAAATTCATCAAAGAATAATAGGAGTAAATCGAGAGACAATAGATCGGAAAATAGAAGTAGTTCGAAATCAAGAAAATCATCAAAGAATAATAGGAGTAAATCGAGAGACAATAGATCGGAAAATAGAAGTAGTTCGAAATCAAGAAAATCATCAAAGAATAATAGGAGTAAATCGAGAGACAATAGATCGGAAAATAGAAGTAGTTCGAAATCAAGAAAATCATCAAAGAATAATAGGAGTAAATCGAGAGACAATAGATCGGAAAATAGAAGTAGTTCGAAATCAAGAAAATCATCAAAGAATAATAGGAGTAAATCTAGAAATGGATCAATAAGTACCAAATGTTCATCAGAAATAGTACAAAATTCACGCATCAGATCACTAAAGAGAAAGAGTGTTGAAAACAAAAAAAGAATAGCAGATACATCAATAGGCTCAAGGTCATCTAAACAAGTAAATAGTAGAAGTAACTCGCACAAATCGAAATCAGATACGAAATCAATAAATAAAGATGTAAATAATAGTTCCAAGCAGAATATAAAGAAAGCCTCCGATAGCATATCTAACAAATCAATCAAAAGTGGTGTGATTTACTCGAGTGATGAAAACTCCAAAAATGATATACAAGTAATGAGCATATACACAGAACCATTTGATCACTTTGATCACAATAAATGTATAACCACACGTTACCCACAAAGATGTCAATCACGTTGTAACAAAAGATCTAGTTTTGTGAATTCTTCCTGTAAAAATGATCAAATTCGAAAAATGTCAGCCACGCGAAAACCTTGATTAACAATAAACAATAACACCTCTTATATGATTTTATATCTTTTACTTACAAATTTATAGATATTAATATAAATTTATTATTATATCAAAAATATTAAATTGTATATACAATTTATTTGAAAAATAATATTTAATAATATACAATATATATCAACTCATATTATTAATATACGTCGTAAATGTAACAACTGCTAAGGAATCGATAATAAAATTGAACCTATAACAAAAACAATAAATCAACTCATAGATTGCAATTACGATCACAATCCCTTATTGAAATATAGCGTGTTAGGCAGGTTTCCTTCGTATTTTTCCTTTGCTTGTTCGTAGGTAAGAGGTTCAAACCTGCGCATGCACTCTAGACTGATCTGACTGGGATGAGAGATATTAATATTATTGTAATTTATTGTTAATTATCATAAAGTTAACTTTAATTAGTAAAAGAATATAGAAATTAAGTAATGTTATTAATTTTAACTACAATGATATTAATATTAGTCTTGCATTATATAAGTTAAATGATTACAAAATTAATTAAATAATTTGCTTAAAAGGTTCTCTTTTCTAATGGAAATTACTAAACACAACAGTAATTACTAAACATATCAGTAATTACTAAACATATCAGTAATTACTAAACATATCAGTAATTACTAAACATATCAGTAATTACTAAACATGTCAGTAATTACTAAACATATCAGTAATTACTAAACATATCAGTAATTACTAAACATGTCAGTAATTACTAAACATGTCAGTAATTACTAAACATGTCAGTAATTACTAAACATGTCAGTAATTACTAAACATGTCAGTAATTACTAAACATGTCAGTAATTACTAAACATGTCAGTAATTACTAAACATGTCAGTAATTACTAAACATATCAGTAATTACTAAACATATCAGTAATTACTAAACATGTCAGTAATTACTAAACATATCAGTAATTACTAAACATATCGGTAATTACTAAACATGTCAGTAATTACTAAACATGTCAGTAATTACTAAACATATCAGTAATTACTAAACATATCAGTAATTACTAAACATGTCAGTAATTACTAAACATGTCAGTAATTACTAAACATGTCAGTAATTACTAAACATATCAGTAATTACTAAACATGTCAGTAATTACTAAACATGTCAGTAATTACTAAACATGTCAGTAATTACTAAACATATCAGTAATTACTAAACATGTCAGTAATTACTAAACATGTCAGTAATTACTAAACATATCAGTAATTACTAAACATGTCAGTAATTACTAAACATGTCAGTAATTACTAAACATGTCAGTAATTACTAAACATGTCAGTAATTACTAAACATATCAGTAATTACTAAACATGTCAGTAATTACTAAACATGTCAGTAATTACTAAACATATCAGTAATTACTAAACATGTCAGTAATTACTAAACATGTCAGTAATTACTAAACATGTCAGTAATTACTAAACATGTCAGTAATTACTAAACATGTCAGTAATTACTAAACATGTCAGTAATTACTAAACATGTCAGTAATTACTAAACATGTCAGTAATTACTAAACATATCAGTAATTACTAAACATATCAGTAATTACTAAACATATCAGTAATTACTAAACATATCGGTAATTACTAAACATGTCAGTAATTACTAAACACAACAGTAATTACTAAACATGTCAGTAATTACTAAACATGTCAGTAATTACTAAACATATCAGTAATTACTAAACATGTCAGTAATTACTAAACATGTCAGTAATTACTAAACATATCAGTAATTACTAAACATGTCAGTAATTACTAAACATGTCAGTAATTACTAAACATGTCAGTAATTACTAAACATGTCAGTAATTACTAAACATGTCAGTAATTACTAAACATGTCAGTAATTACTAAACATGTCAGTAATTACTAAACATGTCAGTAATTACTAAACATATCAGTAATTACTAAACATATCAGTAATTACTAAACATATCAGTAATTACTAAACATATCGGTAATTACTAAACATGTCAGTAATTACTAAACACAACAGTAATTACTAAACATGTCAGTAATTACTAAACATGTCAGTAATTACTAAACATGTCAGTAATTACTAAACATATCAGTAATTACTAAACATATCAGTAATTACTAAACATGTCAGTAATTACTAAACATGTCAGTAATTACTAAACATATCAGTAATTACTAAACATATCAGTAATTACTAAACATATCAGTAATTACTAAACATATCGGTAATTACTAAACATATCGGTAATTACTAAACATGTCAGTAATTACTAAACACAACAGTAATTACTAAACATATCAGTAATTACTAAACATATCAGTAATTACTAAACATATCGGTAATTACTAAACATATCAGTAATTACTAAACATATCGGTAATTACTAAACATATCGGTAATTACTAAACATAACAGTAATTACTAAACATAACAGTAATTACTAAACATATCGGTAATTACTAAACATATCAGTAATTACTAAACATATCAGTAATTACTAAACATATCGGTAATTACTAAACATAACAGTAATTACTAAACATATCAGTAATTACTAAACATATCAGTAATTACTAAACATATCAGTAATTACTAAACATATCGGTAATTACTAAACATATCAGTAATTACTAAACACATCAGTAATTACTAAACATATCGGTAATTACTAAACATATCGGTAATTACTAAACATATCAGTAATTACTAAACACATCAGTAATTACTAAACATATCAGTAATTACTAAACATATCAGTAATTACTAAACATATCGGTAATTACTAAACATATCAGTAATTACTAAACACATCAGTAATTACTAAACATAACAGTAATTACTAAACATAACAGTAATTACTAAACATGTCAGTAATTACTAAACATATCAGTAATTACTAAACATATCAGTAATTACTAAACATGTCAGTAATTACTAAACATATCAGTAATTACTAAACATGTCAGTAATTACTAAACATATCAGTAATTACTAAACATATCAGTAATTACTAAACATGTCAGTAATTACTAAACACAACAGTAATTACTAAACATATCAGTAATTACTAAACATATCAGTAATTACTAAACATATCAGTAATTACTAAACATATCAGTAATTACTAAACATGTCAGTAATTACTAAACATATCAGTAATTACTAAACATGTCAGTAATTACTAAACATATCAGTAATTACTAAACATATCAGTAATTACTAAACATGTCGGTAATTACTAAACACAACAGTAATTACTAAACATATCAGTAATTACTAAACATGTCAGTAATTACTAAACATATCAGTAATTACTAAACATGTCAGTAATTACTAAACATATCAGTAATTACTAAACATATCGGTAATTACTAAACATGTCGGTAATTACTAAACACAACAGTAATTACTAAACATATCAGTAATTACTAAACATGTCAGTAATTACTAAACATATCAGTAATTACTAAACATGTCAGTAATTACTAAACATATCAGTAATTACTAAACATATCGGTAATTACTAAACATATCAGTAATTACTAAACATATCAGTAATTACTAAACATATCAGTAATTACTAAACATATCAGTAATTACTAAACATATCAGTAATTACTAAACATGTCAGTAATTACTAAACATGTCAGTAATTACTAAACATATCAGTAATTACTAAACATATCAGTAATTACTAAACATATCAGTAATTACTAAACATGTCAGTAATTACTAAACATGTCAGTAATTACTAAACATATCAGTAATTACTAAACATATCAGTAATTACTAAACACATCAGTAATTACTAAACATATCAGTAATTACTAAACACATCGGTAATTACTAAACATAACAGTAATTACTAAACATATCGGTAATTACTAAACATATCAGTAATTACTAAACACATCAGTAATTACTAAACATATCAGTAATTACTAAACACATCAGTAATTACTAAACATATCAGTAATTACTAAACATATCAGTAATTACTAAACATGTCAGTAATTACTAAACATGTCAGTAATTACTAAACATATCAGTAATTACTAAACATGTCAGTAATTACTAAACACAACAGTAATTACTAAACATATCAGTAATTACTAAACATATCAGTAATTATTAAACACATCAGTAATTACTAAACATGTCAGTAATTACTAAACATATCAGTAATTACTAAACATGTCAGTAATTACTAAACATATCAGTAATTACTAAACATATCAGTAATTACTAAACATATCAGTAATTACTAAACACATCAGTAATTACTAAACATAACAGTAATTACTAAACATATCAGTAATTACTAAACATATCAGTAATTACTAAACATATCAGTAATTACTAAACATATCAGTAATTACTAAACACATCAGTAATTACTAAACATAACAGTAATTACTAAACATATCGGTAATTACTAAACATATCAGTAATTACTAAACATATCAGTAATTACTAAACATATCAGTAATTACTAAACATATCGGTAATTACTAAACATGTCAGTAATTACTAAACATGTCAGTAATTACTAAACATGTCAGTAATTACTAAACACATCAGTAATTACTAAACATATCAGTAATTACTAAACATATCAGTAATTACTAAACACATCAGTAATTACTAAACATAACAGTAATTACTAAACATATCGGTAATTACTAAACATATCAGTAATTACTAAACACATCAGTAATTACTAAACATATCGGTAATTACTAAACATGTCAGTAATTACTAAACACAACAGTAATTACTAAACATGTCAGTAATTACTAAACATATCAGTAATTACTAAACATATCAGTAATTACTAAACACAACAGTAATTACTAAACATGTCAGTAATTACTAAACATATCAGTAATTACTAAACATATCAGTAATTACTAAACATATCAGTAATTACTAAACATGTCAGTAATTACTAAACATATCAGTAATTACTAAACATATCAGTAATTACTAAACATATCAGTAATTACTAAACATATCAGTAATTACTAAACATGTCAGTAATTACTAAACATATCAGTAATTACTAAACATATCAGTAATTACTAAACATATCAGTAATTACTAAACATATCAGTAATTACTAAACATGTCAGTAATTACTAAACATGTCAGTAATTACTAAACATATCAGTAATTACTAAACATGTCAGTAATTACTAAACACAACAGTAATTACTAAACATATCAGTAATTACTAAACATATCAGTAATTACTAAACATATCAGTAATTACTAAACATATCAGTAATTACTAAACATATCGGTAATTACTAAACATATCAGTAATTACTAAACATATCAGTAATTACTAAACATATCAGTAATTACTAAACATGTCAGTAATTACTAAACATGTCAGTAATTACTAAACATATCAGTAATTACTAAACATATCAGTAATTACTAAACATATCAGTAATTACTAAACATATCAGTAATTACTAAACATGTCAGTAATTACTAAACATATCAGTAATTACTAAACATGTCAGTAATTACTAAACATATCAGTAATTACTAAACATATCAGTAATTACTAAACATGTCAGTAATTACTAAACATGTCAGTAATTACTAAACACAACAGTAATTACTAAACATATCAGTAATTACTAAACATATCAGTAATTACTAAACATATCAGTAATTACTAAACATATCAGTAATTACTAAACATGTCAGTAATTACTAAACATGTCAGTAATTACTAAACATATCAGTAATTACTAAACATGTCAGTAATTACTAAACACAACAGTAATTACTAAACATATCAGTAATTACTAAACATATCAGTAATTACTAAACATATCAGTAATTACTAAACATATCAGTAATTACTAAACATATCAGTAATTACTAAACATATCAGTAATTACTAAACATATCGGTAATTACTAAACATATCAGTAATTACTAAACATATCAGTAATTACTAAACATATCAGTAATTACTAAACATGTCAGTAATTACTAAACATATCAGTAATTACTAAACATATCAGTAATTACTAAACATATCAGTAATTACTAAACATATCAGTAATTACTAAACATGTCAGTAATTACTAAACATATCAGTAATTACTAAACATGTCAGTAATTACTAAACATATCAGTAATTACTAAACATATCAGTAATTACTAAACATGTCAGTAATTACTAAACATGTCAGTAATTACTAAACACAACAGTAATTACTAAACATATCAGTAATTACTAAACATATCAGTAATTACTAAACATATCAGTAATTACTAAACATATCAGTAATTACTAAACATGTCAGTAATTACTAAACATGTCAGTAATTACTAAACATATCAGTAATTACTAAACATGTCAGTAATTACTAAACACAACAGTAATTACTAAACATATCAGTAATTACTAAACATATCAGTAATTACTAAACATATCAGTAATTACTAAACATATCAGTAATTACTAAACATATCAGTAATTACTAAACATATCAGTAATTACTAAACATATCGGTAATTACTAAACATATCAGTAATTACTAAACATATCAGTAATTACTAAACATATCAGTAATTACTAAACATGTCAGTAATTACTAAACATATCAGTAATTACTAAACATATCAGTAATTACTAAACATGTCAGTAATTACTAAACATGTCAGTAATTACTAAACATATCAGTAATTACTAAACATGTCAGTAATTACTAAACACAACAGTAATTACTAAACATGTCAGTAATTACTAAACATATCAGTAATTACTAAACATATCAGTAATTACTAAACATATCAGTAATTACTAAACATATCAGTAATTACTAAACATGTCAGTAATTACTAAACATGTCAGTAATTACTAAACATATCAGTAATTACTAAACATGTCAGTAATTACTAAACACAACAGTAATTACTAAACATATCAGTAATTACTAAACATATCGGTAATTACTAAACATAACAGTAATTACTAAACATATCAGTAATTACTAAACATATCAGTAATTAATAAACTCAACAGTAATTACTAAACATAGTAATATTAGCAATAAAAGTGGATTTATCCGAGCAAGCGGTGCAAAGTCACATAGCCAATAAAACATCAATAAATAAAGTGAAACCTATTTTGAGGGAAAAGGGAGCATCCCACCGGCACCATGACAATTAGACTGAAACGTAAATATGGTGTAAATAAAGAATACGATAGCCATATCTGGTTAGGTTTTATTACTCCTCGTAGACTCGATTCATCTGAATAAACAGTAGTTTATTAAAATAGCGGTGAAACCAGATGAGATTCCTTACACATGGGTATATAAGGGCTATAAATAGCCATGAGTATGACGTATTAGATAGGTCAGTAGTTTACTTTTTATAGGTGCAGTGATGATACTAGTTGTTATTGTTTGAGAGGAAATAATGGTAGTAGTAGCAGTAGCAGTAGCTGTAGCAGTAGCTGTAGCTGTAGCTGTAGCTGTAGCTGTAGCTGTAGCAGTAGCAGTAGCAGTAGCAGTAGCAGTAGCAGTAGCAGTAGCAGTAGCAGTAGCAGTAGCAGTAGCAGTAGCAGTAGCAGTAGCAGTAGCAGTAGCAGTAGCAGTAGCAGTAGCAGTAGCTGTAGCTGTATCTGTAGCAGTAGCTGTAGTAGTAGCAGTTGGAGTAACAGTAGTAGTAGCAGTAGCAATAGCAGTAGCTGTAGCTGTAGCTGTAGCAGTAGCTGTAGCTGTAGCAGTAGCTGTAGCAGTAGCAGTAGCTGTAAAAGTAGCAGTAGCTGTAGCAGTAGCAGTAGCAGTAGCAGTAGCAGTAGCAGTAGCAGTAGCAGCAGCAGTAGCAGTAGCAGTAGCTGTAGCTGTAGCTGTAGCTGTAGCTGTAGCTGTAGCAGTAGCTGTAGTAGTAGCAGTTTGAGTAACAGTAGTAGTAGCAGTAGCAGTAGCTGTAGCTGTAGCTGTAGCAGTAGCAGTAGCTGTAAAAGTAGCAGTAGCTGTAGCAGTAGCAGTGGCAGTAGCAGTAGTCGTAGCAGTAGCAGCAGCAGTAGCTGTAGATGTAGCAGTAGCAGTAGCAGTAGCAGTAGCTGTAAAAGTAGCAGTAGCTGTAGCAGTAGCAGTAGCTGTAGCAGTAGCAGTAGCAGTAGCAGTAGCAGTAGCAGTAGCAGTAGCTGTAGCTGTAGCTGTAGCAGTAGCTGTAGTAGTAGCAGTAGCTGTAGTTGTATCTGTAGCAGTAGCTGTAGTAGTAGCAGTTGGAGTAACAGTAGCAGTAGCAGTAGCAGTAGCAGTAGCAGTAGCAATAGCAATAGCAATAGCTGTAGCTGTAGCAGTAGCAGTAGCAGTAGCAGTAGCAGTAGCAGTAGCAGTAGCAGTAGCAGTAGCAGTAGCAGTAGCAGTAGCTGTAGCAGTAGCTGTAGTAGTAGCAGTAGCAGTAGCAGTAGCAGTAGCAGTAGCAGTAGCAGTAGCAGTAGCTGTAGCTGTAGCTGTAGCTGTAGCTGTAGCTGTAGCAGTAGCTGTAGTAGTAGCAGTAGCAGTAGCAGTAGCAGTAGCAGTAGCAGTAGCAGTAGCAGTAGCAGTAGCTGTAGCTGTAGCTGTAGCTGTAGCTGTAGCAGTAGCTGTAGTAGTAGCAGTAGCAGTAGCAGTAGCAGTAGCAGTAGCAGTAGCAGTAGCAGTAGCTGTAGCTGTAGCTGTAGCTGTAGCTGTAGCAGTAGCTGTAGTAGTAGCAGTAGCAGTAGCAGTAGCAGTAGCAGTAGCAGTAGCAGTAGCTGTAGCTGTAGCTGTAGCTGTAGCTGTAGCTGTAGCTGTAGCAGTAGCTGTAGTAGTAGCAGTAGCAGTAGCAGTAGCAGTAGCAGTAGCAGTAGCAGTAGCTGTAGCTGTAGCTGTAGCTGTAGCTGTAGCTGTAGCTGTAGCAGTAGCTGTAGTAGTAGCAGTAGCAGTAGCAGTAGCAGTAGCAGTAGCAGTAGCAGTAGCTGTAGCTGTAGCTGTAGCTGTAGCTGTAGCTGTAGCAGTAGCTGTAGTAGTAGCAGTAGCAGTAGCAGTAGCAGTAGCAGTAGCTGTAGCTGTAGCTGTAGCTGTAGCAGTAGCAGTAGCAGTAGCAGTAGCAGTAGCAGTAGCAGTAGCAGTAGCAGTAGCAGTAGCTGTAGCTGTAGCTGTAGCTGTAGCTGTAGCTGTAGCAGTAGCTGTAGTAGTAGCAGTAGCAGTAGCAGTAGCAGTAGCAGTAGCAGTAGCAGTAGCAGTAGCTGTAGCTGTAGCTGTAGCTGTAGCAGTAGCTGTAGTAGTAGCAGTAGCAGTAGCAGTAGCAGTAGCAGTAGCAGTAGCTGTAGCTGTAGCTGTAGCTGTAGCTGTAGCTGTAGCAGTAGCTGTAGTAGTAGCAGTAGCAGTAGCAGTAGCAGTAGCAGTAGCAGTAGCAGTAGCTGTAGCTGTAGCTGTAGCTGTAGCTGTAGCAGTAGCTGTAGTAGTAGCAGTAGCAGTAGCAGTAGCAGTAGCAGTAGCAGTAGCAGTAGCTGTAGCTGTAGCTGTAGCTGTAGCTGTAGCTGTAGCTGTAGCTGTAGTAGTAGCAGTAGCAGTAGCAGTAGCAGTAGCAGTAGCAGTAGCAGTAGCTGTAGCTGTAGCTGTAGCTGTAGCTGTAGCAGTAGCTGTAGCAGTAGCAGTAGCAGTAGCAGTAGCAGTAGCAGTAGCAGTAGCAGTAGCAGTAGCAGTAGCAGTAGCAGTAGCAGTAGCAGTAGCAGTAGCAGTAGCAGTAGCAGTAGCAGTAGCAGTAGCAGTAGCAGTAGCAGTAGCAGTAGCAGTAGCAGTAGCAGTAGCAGTAGCAGTAGCAGTAGCAGTAGCAGTAGCAGTAGCAGTAGCAGTAGCAGTAGCAGTAGCAGTAGCAGTAGCAGTAGCAGTAGCAGTAGCAGTAGCAGTAGCAGTAGCAGTAGCAGTAGCAGTAGCAGTAGCAGTAGCAGTAGCAGTAGCAGTAGCAGTAGCAGTAGCAGTAGCAGTAGCAGTAGCAGTAGCAGTAGCAGTAGCAGTAGCAGTAGCAGTAGCAGTAGCAGTAGCAGTAGCAGTAGCAGTAGCAGTAGCAGTAGCAGTAGCAGTAGCAGTAGCAGTAGCAGTAGCAGTAGCAGTAGCAGTAGCAGTAGCAGTAGCAGTAGCAGTAGCAGTAGCAGTAGCAGTAGCAGTAGCAGTAGCAGTAGCAGTAGCAGTAGCAGTAGCAGTAGCAGTAGCAGTAGCAGTAGCAGTAGCAGTAGCAGTAGCAGTAGCAGTAGCAGTAGCAGTAGCAGTAGCAGTAGCAGTAGCAGTAGCAGTAGCAGTAGCAGTAGCAGTAGCAGTAGCAGTAGCAGTAGCAGTAGCAGTAGCAGTAGCAGTAGCAGTAGCAGTAGCAGTAGCAGTAGCAGTAGCAGTAGTAGTAGTAGTAGTAAAATATCATTGTTACATGAGGAGTACTAACAAACACCCAATCATAATGGTCTGGAATGGCATGTGTAGTCTATGTGCCTTCTTGAACCAGGCCTTTTTCTCGAGAGCTTCCATTATCACAGGCATGAGTACTGGAATAGAGATGTTATAGTATTACATAGTAGATGAGGTTTAGATGCATGGGGTTTAGGAATGTGTAGTTCAAGCTGTGGGAGGGGCATGTAGTATAAGGATTGCATGGTAGAGCACTAGAGTGAAAGTAGGTCTATGTAAATATGAACATCGTGTTGAATCAACCTGTTCTTTATTCATTAATATTTTCAATAAAATGTTTGAATTACATAATAGGGCAGCAGTAAATATTTAATAGGGCAGCAGTAAACTTTGTTTATTAATCATAATCTAACAAAATAGAATAATTCTATAATTTTGAATCATTTACATATACATATCATCTTATATATATATATATATATATATATATATATATATATATATATATATCTGCATATAAAAGAGAAAGAAGTTGTATACAAAAAAGGCCTCATGGATGATCCATCAAATTTCTGACCAATGTGTCTACAAAACACAAAATATAAACTATATTCTGTTGAATAGAAAGTTTTAATTCTGCATTGAAAACTCCATCAACTATTCGAAGACTACCTATTCCCGCTAGAATAAAAGTCATTTTCAACGATACTTATAATGGGTCGAGTTGCAAGATTTTAATATATCTCCACAATCATTTGTTGGGCTACAAAGAGATACATTATTACCTATTATATTCAATCTAGCCTCTGAACCTATAATTAGAAAAGAATTTGCAGGAATTAATCTACTCGAGAGAAAAGTATAAAAACAACTTATATCGATGATACATCATGTCGGAAAGTCCTAAAAAGATAAACAAAATCCTAGATGAAGTTTATTTAGTATCCTCGAGTATTGGGCTAAATTTCAATCTAAATAAGTGTAAATCATTCTTTAGAGGTCAGCATAAGATTAAGTTTAACTAGGCTCAGTAATCACAACTGCCCTAGAAAGGGATAAAGAAATTAACTTGAGAATATAAGCCCCAAAAGTCATTGTTGATGATTCAGCCTTAGCTCCTTGACAACAAATTGAAGTCCTCTAAAGACATATATTTCATGTGATCTTAGTTCAAGTAGAAAGCTAAGATCATCCTTATTTACTATTGATAAAGAGTAAAAAGTTTCCTAAAAAGACTATATAAAAGACTATACCGTTATAAACACAAAGTCAAATCTTTGCACTAGAACCAGGCACACTTCCTAACAAACCAGGCACACTTCCTAACAAACCAGGCACACTTCCTAACATCTGTAAACGACATAAAATATAAAAATATACATTTATGGTATCTAATTTATAATTTATTATGATTTATAATTAGACTTAAACCTTAGATTCTTTCTAAGTTGAATTATGCAGATATGTATCTATGTATATATGCAGATATGTATATGTATATATGCAGATATATATATATATATATATATATATTATATATATGCATATATACAATATAAAATCAATATTAAAAAGAATTGAAAAATCAATATATCTTTGTTATTTCAATTGTTTAAAACTAATATGTTCCTCCTACACAGGTGATATATATAGAAATGTTATAGATTATATCTAATTCAATTTAGAGAGAGTCTAAGTTATAAAGTATAAATAGTAGTATTACTATAAATCATAATAAATGAAACTCTATTTGCATCATATAAATTGAAAGGTACAAAGTCATTCACCTATAAAAGATTAAAATAATTTCTTCCATGTCTGATACATACAATACACGTAAGAATTGAAATGTATAGACTTCTAAAATGATAGAATGCATGTACAGACAATGCATATATACACAATGGCATAGACTATATGGCACAATAACAATATACACAATACAATATAAATAGCCATCAACCAATATTTCAGAAAAATTACATAATATTGATTTACAAGGATAGTATGGATATAATACCAAAGCCCCCCCCCCCCCCCGACAGTGGGCTCCTATGAACAGGAACTTTGATAATACTCATCACTGGTGTTATAACGTTCTATTGTCACTTACAAACATACTTAGTATTCTGTAATTAAAATTAATACATCACCTTATAAATAATATTGTCAAATTTACTAAACAATAGGAAAACCTCAAATGGTATAACTAAAAATATGAGAGTATAGAGTTGCATAGGCTAAACCACACACACAAACCCATACATACACGTACATATACATATATATACAATACTAACACATTCCAGGGGATGCCATTGCAATTCTAGAGGTGACAACTTGTGAAATTCCCTTTACGGCTGCAATCTTAGGGAAGGTTAAAGGTTTATTCTCGGAGGGGTCAAATATTAACTTATTATGAACATTAACTAAGGGATGGGGTAACAATATGAATTAAAAGTGAAATTAGATCAAAATAAAAAAAGTATATTTCTAATCCTATTATTTTCAATAAATCAATTTATTTGTTCTAAAACTAATAAATTAAATTATTAAAGAAATAATATGTAACTTACATATAATTTGAAATTTGATAGTATTTGAGACTTATAACTAGTAAATAATGTTAAATTGCTAGTATTAGGTGTTTAGTACTTAGAATATGAGAAGATTTGTAAATTATCATGTAAATAAATAAATCTTTAATTATGAGATAATCAAATTTTCATGTAAATTTTTTTTGGAAAAATAGCATAACTGTAACAACCTTAGATTTTGCAATTTCTTTATTATCGGAATCATAGAGTGTAACTCCTTTTGTGAGTTCTCTGAAACAGAATGAAAATTAGGGATTTGGAGATATTTATAAGGATTGAGTATCTATTGCAAGCGATCATAGTACGTAGATATAGAGAGGTTAAATAGGTGTTAGTGAGAGATAAGACATTTGAGAAAGTTAAGATAGAAGTCATAGAGGTTAGTGAGAGTTTAGTGAGATAATAGAGGTTAGAGAAAGATAAGATAGAAGTCATAGAGAGGTTAGTGAGATAATAGAGGTTAGAGAAAGATATGAGAGAAGTGAAAGATAGGTTAGTGAGATAATAGAGGTTAGAGAAAGATATAAGAGAAGTGAAAGATAGGTTAGTGAGATAATATAGGTTAGAGAAAGTTAAGATAGAAGTCATAGAGAGGTTAGTGAGATAATAGAGGTTAGAGAAAGATATGAGAGAAGTGAAAGATAGGTTAGTGAGATAAGAGGTTAGAGAAAGATAAGAGAGAAGTCAAAGAGAGGTTAGTGAGATAATAGAGGTTAGAGAAAGATATGAGAGAAGTCAAAGAGAGGTTAGTGAAAGTTTAGTGAGAGAATAGAAGTTATAGAAAGTTAAGAGAGAAGTCATAGAGAGGTTAGAGAGAGTTTAGTGAGAGAATAGAGGTGAGAGAATATAGGTTAGAGAGAAGTCAAAAGAGAAGTCAAAGAGAGGTTAGTGAGATAAGAGGTTAGAGAAAGTTAAAAGAGAAGTCATAGAGAGGTTAGTGAGATAAGAGGTTAGAGAAAGATAAGAGAGAAGTCAAAAAGATGTTAGTGAGATAATAGAGGTTAGAGAAAGTTAAAAGAGAAGTCATAGAGAGGTTAGTGAGAGTTTAGTGAGAAAATAGAGGTTAAAGAAAGTTAATATTAGTTATATATTAGTGGTATATTAATATTAGTTATATATTAGTGGTTAGATAGGTTGTGGAGAGGTTAGAAAGAGATCATAGATAGTTATAGAGAGACAAGAGAGATACAATAGAGAGATAATAGAGAGACAAAAGAGAGACAATAGAGAGACAATAGAGAGACAAGAGAGAGACAAGAGAGAGACAATAGAGAGACAATAGAGAGACAAGAGAGAGACAATAGAGAGACAATAGAGAGACAAGAGAGATACAAGAGAGAGACAATAGAGAGACAATAGAGAGACAAAAGAGAGACAATAGAGAGACAATAGAGAGACAATAGAGAGACAATAGAGAGGTCTAACGTTTGTCTCATCAAAGGTATGTTGATCATATTTGCCACTGCTACAGCAATGAAGGGAACAACTCTTTGTAGGAGTGGAGAGGAGCTCTGTAGGAGCATGGGGTTAGCGGAGGGAGGGAGGGAGGGAGGGAGGGAGGGAGGGAGGGAGGGAGGGAGGGAGGGAGGGAAGGAGGGAGGGAGGGAGAGAGAGAGAGAGAGAGAGGGGTGATTACCAGCCTTTGCGAGATAACGTTTAAGGGTAATTGCAGTAATTACAGCAGATGAGGTGGCACTGACATAAGCTGCTCCAATCTGTCTGAAATGACAACAAATTAATACACGGACACTATACTTGACATGATCGCAATCTCTATTGTTAGGATATCAGTATTTACATTGTTAAGTTTTAATGTATTCTCTTGATGTAGGTATGTAGAAAATATTTCGTTGTATCAATATTTTCTCATACAAAAAATCACATCTTATTCAATAGAATATCATTAGAATGTAAACAAACAATTTTATGCAAAACTAGAATATCAACACTCGATAAATTTACCATTTTTTCCCCCTATCCCCCTCTCCCTCTCCATCTCCATATCTCTCTCTCTCTCTCATTCACTCCATTATCTCCCTCATCATAAGCCATATATCCCTGTGTCTACCCTGGTTATTAAATTCATCCTACTGTGTATTACTTAAATGCAACCCAAATTTTTAAGAAGTGTTGCTATGGCATTCGAAAGGTTGCTATGGCATTCGAATGTTTAAAAGGTGAGTTTTGCTTCGAATGGTTCACAAACTTGGGAGTGATGTCGGAAGCCGCATTTCTATTGGTATAATTAACTACAGCGTTGAAACTCTGATTTATCCACTGCCAGAATATCACGGCGGGTGTAGTTCTGCGGAGGGGGGCGAAGAGGTGGAAGCAGTTGGTAGGGACTAGCTGGAGTAGTGGAAACAAATAAAGGCGAAGTCAGCGGAGTGTGGATGTGGGTAGTAGCAGTGTTCAAATGGTAACTGCGGGGAGAGTACACTTCAGAGGAATAAAATGGTGAATTGGGCAATATGGAAGCAGGGAGTTTGATTGGTTACAGCTGGGTAATTGGGGCTAGAGGAACAACGGGGCTAGTAGTTTATACTTATAGAACTGTAGCATGGCGGCAGTGATAAGCATACCGCCGGGCACCTGGAAAGACATGCGACCAAAAGGGTTCTGCAACTGACCGCTGTCTGGGTGAAATGATGACTCAACGAGTTTACGGTTGAACAAAAGTTCATCGGAGGTCATCGTCGTCGGGGGGTCAATACCCGCTCTGGTAGTGGAGAGTATAGAGCATGAGATACGGGCTGGGCTGGTTAGTTTGGTGCTAATGTTTTAGTGGCGGGAGTATTTCGGAGTAGGATCCATTGAATGAATAAAAAAATTATTTAAACAATAACAATTATTACCAAATAAGGTTATATATTTATTACAATTTCCATATATAAAATTTAATTAATTATAAAATATTCTATTGCAAAATATCTAGAATAAAAATAACTATAAATTATACAACATTTTTAGAATATGTAAAACACAAACTGTATAAAGATTTACTTTAATGTTACATACGTTAACAAATGTTTAAAATAAATCATTTTTGGTATTTATATTAATAAATATATTCTAAAAAATAGTAAATTATAAATAGATATTATTTACAAATACAAAACCATCAATTATGAATAGACGGGTATTTATAGTTAAATATATAAAGCAGACATGTATTTATTTTTATTAAATGAAATTCTCAACAATCCAGATTCTGAATATAAACAAATAATTAAGATATAAATACGGGGTGCAAGGTTAGTGTAAGTACAATAGTGGATGATCATTTATCAACTTAACAATGTAGTCCATCTATAAATAACTCTGAAATGTAATAAAAAATATGTTATTAGCATACACATATAAAAGCACATATTAAGATATATTTAATAATACCTCACATCGGTTATCAAATTAGGATAATTGTAATCAATAATAATCAATAATTGAATAGAGAATTTCAATAAAGTAACAATATTAACTAATTAAGATCACTATATTATTCTATAATAGTTATGACAAATGCTATTTAAATATTTTGCATCGATATTTCTAACAATAAATTTAATTGAATAAATTTAAAGCAAAATTAAATTAAAGAAGAAAGAGAAATACAAAATTACAATAATTAATGATTTTAAAGTCAGTTTGAATATGTTATTAATATTTATAATAATATGTTATTATTATTATTAATATTTGTGTTCCTTTTGAGTTGACACAAGCTAGCAAATATAAATATATATATATATATATATATATATATCATAATTTACATTTTTCATTATAATTCATGATCAATTGGCTTCTGTGAACAAGTATTTCTAACAGTAAATACCTAAGTAGTATTTACACGATTTATAGTATAATAATACAGTAAATAGTGTACTACTAATTGTACTCCTCGAGTCTACTTGCCTCAAAGTACCAATCACTAACTTGCAGTTATCCACAATTTGTTTTGCTTCGTAGAGTCGTGAGTTACCAGTCAGTACCGTCGTGAAGTCAGTCATCCAGAAGAAGTAGCGGAGACGGCCTACGAATGTGCTTCTATCCCACAGCTCCCGGGTCACTTCCTCGGCTTTCAAGTGTGTGTTTGACATGGCGGCGGGGCTGCGAGGTGGGGTTTAGTCAGATATGAGGGTGTTAATTAGAGTAAGAGGGTGTTTGGTATTAGTAGGGCTACAATATAGGGTTTTAAATTGGGTAAAAGGTTATTTTTCATAGTGGTTTAAGGAGTTGAAAGAATTGATAATTTATGTTAAAACTATGAGCATTTGATTGTTTGCTAAATACAAACATATATTTATATAGGACTTTATATATACGTATATATATTATACTATTATGTAATCTTTATTATTATATGAACTAAGGTATGATATATTTAATATGAATAAATAAAAGTTTATAATAATGCTAATAATAATGAACAAGTCAATGTAATTGCGAAATACTAAAACAAGTAAATTGATAATAAATATATTCAATATTTGATTACTAATTTTATATATTTTATATATCCAAAATAATATTATACATCCGATCATCTGTAATATTATACTATTTATATAAATATATAAATATATATCTATATATATATATATATATATATTATAATAATAGTATTAGTGCCTAATTATTATGACAATAATAATGTTATGATACTATTAGGGCTGAAAACAGTTTGCAATGAATGCATGCGGATCAAAGATAGTGGAATAGAGAAATTACGCCGTGATATAAAGCCGCAGACAGTTGAAAAGTCGAATACCACTTGAGAGTTGGGTGATGAGGAAGATATAGTTGCTAATAATGTGTATTCCTAAGTGGTTTTGGTGTGATATGCAATGAAAGTTATTGTCGAGAGGCGAATGAAAAATGTCCCGCCAGTCTGAACACATCGTCATAGGAGTAAAATAATAACAAACGTATCAGAAATGCTTATCTGAGTAGAATTGATCAGAAAAGAATCGCGCAAATGGAATGGTATTCTAGGCCAAATCAGAGGCCCGGATATCTATTGTACCATATTGTACCATATTGTAATCGTTCAGATAATGTAGATTTTTTTAAAGTGGTCTATAAATGAATTCAGTATAATCTGTGCATACTGTATTACTGTATATTGTGTATAGTTTACCTGTAATTAGTAATATAACATTGTGCTTAGTCATTGCATACAAATACAAATACATATATGTATCAAACAATATATATATAACAATATAAATTATACATTGCCTTTTATTCATATACAAAATATTAATATAAAAGTATAATTATAATTTAATATATTACCAGTAAATAGAGTGATGTGATCTTATTTAAAGCTATCCAAATTATTAAATAACATAAAATAAATTGTGCAATGCAAAACATTAAATAACTTGTATTTTTTATCTGATACACTAATATTATTCCATACTTATTTGTTTACAAAATTGTAAATTAAAGCATTATTGGACCAAAGTACAATACATTATTAACACTTTCAGAATATATAAATTAAATATAAATACAATTTATGTTTATATATTTTTTATTTATATTAATTAGCACATATTAATCATAAATGATTTTTTAATGATAACTATTTTTTAAAATTTGGACAAACTGATACTTTAATTTATATCTCTAGATATATAAGAAAAATTATATAATGTAAAAAAAACAAATTGCCTGGATTGTTTGCTAAATATAAACATATATATATATATATATATATATATATATATATATATATATATAACTTTATATATACTTATATATATTATATTATTACGTGATCTATTTATTATATGAACTAAGGTATGATATATTTAATATGAATAAATAAAGGTTTATAATAATGCTAATAATAATGAACAAGTCAATGTAATTGCGAAATACTAAAACAAGTAAATTGATAATGAATATATAATAATAGTATTAGTACCTAATTATTATGACAATAATAAGGTTATAGCATTATTATCTCGAAAATCTAGTACTATAATTAACTACAATATTACATAGATTAACTATATATGTTATACCAAAGATTACGGTTACCAATACAACTGTGTTAACTTGTTAACTATATAGCCATACGTAACAGATATGCACTGTATTACCAATACCTATACGGTTTATGTATAAGACTATGTGTATTAGTGATGCATTTAATAATGCAAGTAATATATAACGAAATAATATATAAAGATAAAGATAAAATATATATTCAATAATAACGTATGATTTCGATGTATATTTTAGATTTTAACAAAAATGAGTACTACTTAAGCTCAATTTATAAAATAAAATGAGTTATAAAATTTATTTTGAATAATTAAGCCACTCCCATATAGCATTTGAACTCATCGGATGTTTATAATAGCACCGTTACCTGGGAAGCTTTTTACAAGTAATTTCTGAAAAATTAATAATCATGGTAAATACTAAATACTAGCATATTCGTACTAATTTTTAATTATATTTCCTATTTTATTAACCACTTTATATATATTTATTACCTTATAATAAAAATATAGACTTTTCGTCAAATTAAACATATACATTATTGATGTAATGTGTACATATCAATATTTATAATTAAATTATACCAACATTATTTTAATTTATTATCAATTATATTTATATTTTTATGTTAATTACTTATATGTTTAACCACATAACCATTAACTAGATTACATATTACACGATTGTAATAATACAATATATTTAGTATTAAATAATTCAATAAATTATAAAATAATATTGAATATAATAATATTCCAATATGTAAATTAAAAATATATTATATTTTGATGAATACATAAAGATACATTTATATATATATATATATATATATATATATAAATTCAGCTAAAAGCTTAATCAACTCAGTGATTATTCTATAGTATACACTTATTTGTATTATATTTTAAAATGATATTTCTATATACATACGGTAATATTTATAATATATAGATATTAATTAAATTTTTTTATAAATCCGATAAATGAATTAATAATAATATTATATAATAAGACTGTAGTTATTATTATAAATATTAATTTAATTGGATTCGATATTATGTAGTATGTAATTTTTACAATGGTGCCAATACTATTTTTGTAGGGTCTTCTAGCATTACTTCGCAAATTAAAATCTACGCCCGATAAAGAAATGAGGATCCTGTTACTAGGATTAGACAATGCAGGGAAAACTACACTCTTAAAACACCTCGCCTCTGAAGATATCAGCACAATCACACCCACTCAGGTAATACAACATAAATGTTAGATGTCGTCATATACGATATATATATATATATATATATATATATATATATATTCTTTTACATTTATCCTTTTAGAACAATTTAATTTTAATATTAATCATAGTCATATAGTTATAAATTGTAATACATAAACTTTGCATAGTTATTAAATAGTTTATATATAGACTATAGTTTATTAATAAGTTCTTACTTATATTGAATATTTCTAAATAATCCATTTTAAGATGATGGTTTTAATTTGTTTAAATTATAACTATATAATCCTTTGATGTAAATTATATGTTTAATTATTCATTTTACAAATATGGACTTTATGCTACTATGAATAACAAATGAATGATGAATATATGTGAGCATATACATTGTAAAGGGCTTCAATATAAAAAGCGTTGTGTCTGCTGGATTCAAGCTCAATGTCTGGGACATTGGTGGTCAGAGAAAAATCAGACCATATTGGAAAAACTACTTCGAAAACACAGACGTTTTGGTAATGCCTATATCTAAATTAAAACATATATGTATACATTTAATACTATAACAGATTCTTACTTTACATAAACAGTGAACATATGTTATAATATATAAATCAATAGTCTATTTGAACTACTTGTTATATCAACTTCTTTAATTATTGACCTTATACTGCACATACATTCTTATCTTTATTCTTATATCAACCAAACCATATAGAATAATATTGATATTGATATATTGGGTTTGGTAATCTCTTTTTCAAAACTCTGGTGACATATAAATATATATATTATACACTTGATAATCACCCTTTTCTAGTTGTTTAACACTGACCCTACTTTCTGTTCTCCAGATCTACGTAATTGATAGTTCCGACCGTAAGCGCTTCGATGAAACAGCAGAGGTTTGTCAATTTCACTTTATTAGTTTCGTTGTAAAGTACATCGTAGCCGTTAAGTACATCATTAAGTACATCATAGCCTTTAAGTACATCATAGCCGTTAAGTACATCATAGCCGTTAAGTACATCGTAGCCGTTAAGTACATCATAGCCGTTAAGTACATCACAACCATTAAGTACATCATTAAGTACACCATAGCCATTAAGTACATCGTAGCCGTTAAGTACATCATAGCCGTTAAGTACATCATTAAGTACATCATAGCCGTTAAGTACATCATTAAGTACATCATAGCCGTTATTAAACTCGTGGCATCCGATATACTGCAACGGTAACTAATCCTTAGCTACCAGGCATTCGAAATCACACAATCAACTAGATAATGGACATTTGTTGATTAAAGAGGGATAATTCCACTTTAATGGCCCTCAAAACGTGTTATAGCATACTTTAACTTAATTACAATCATATCAGTTGTGCGTATTCACTACATCTCCTGCATGTAAACTTCCAGCCTCCCGATTCCAGGAGCTTAGCCTACTACTAGTTTAGCCCTATATTATCCTCGCCCCACTAATTACTTCCACTAACCCCACTACAATTACTCCAGGAACTTAGCCTACTACTAGTATATCCCTACATTATCCCCGCCCCACTAACACCTCTAAAATTACTACATGAGCTTAGCCTACTACTAGTATAGCACTACATTATCCCCGCCCCACTAACCCCGCTATAATTACTACAGGAGCTTAGCCTACTACTAGTATAGCCCTACATAACCCCGCCCCATTAATTACTTCCACTAACCCCGCTACAATTACTCCAGGAGCTTAGCCTACTACTAGTATAGCCCTACATTATCCCCGCCCTACTAATTACTTCTACTAACCCCGCTACAATTACTACAGGAGCTTAGCCTACTACTAGTATAGCCCTACATTATCCCCGCCCCACTAACCCCGCTACAATTACTCCAGGAGCTTAGCCTACTACTAGTAGTATAGCCCTACATTATCCCCGCCCTACTAATTACTTCCACTAACCCCGCTACAATTACTACAGGAGCTTAGCCTACTACTAGTATAGCCCTACATTATCCCGCCCCACTAATTACTTCCACTAACCCCGCTACAATTACTCCAGGAGCTTAGCCTACTACTAGTATAGCCCTACATTATCCCCGCCCCACTAATACCGCTACAATTACTCCAGGAGCTTAGCCTACTACTAGTATAGCCCTACATTATCCCCGCCTCACTAACCCCACTACAATTACTCCAGGAGCTTAGCCTACTACTAGTATAGCCCTACATAACCCCGCCCCAATAATTACTTCCACTAACCCGCTACAATTACTCCAGGAGCTTAGCCTACTACTAGTATAGCCCTACATTATCCCCGCCCCACTAACCCCGCTACAATTACTCCAGGAGCTTAGCCTACTACTAGTATAGCCCTACATTATCCCCGCCCCACTAATTACTTCCACTAACCCCGCTACAATTACTCCAGGAGCTTAGCCTATTACTAGTATAGCCCTACATAACCCCGCCCCACTAATTACTTCCACTAACCCCGCTACAATTACTCCAGGAGCTTAGCCTACTACTAGTATAGCCCTACATTATCCCCGCCCCACTAATTACTTCCACTAACCCCGCTACAATTACTCCAGGAGCTTAGCCTACTACTAGTATGGCCCTACATTATCCCCGCCCCACTAACCCCGCTACAATTACTACAGGAGCTTAGCCTACTACTAGTATAGCCCTACATTATCCCCGCCCCACTAATTAGTTACACTAACCCCACTACATTTACTCCAGGAGCTTAGCCTACTACTAGTATAGCCCTACATTATCCCCGCCCCACTAATTACTCCCACTAACCCCGCTACATTTACTCCAGGAGCTTAGCCTACTACTAGTATGGCCCTACATTATCCCCGCCCCACTAATTACTTCCACTAACCCCGCTACAATTATTCCAGGAGCTTAGCCTACTACTAGTATAGCCCTACATTATCCCCGCCCCACTAATTACTTCCACTAACCCCGCTACAATTACTACAGGAGCTTAGCCTACTACTAGTATAGCCCTACATTATCCCCGCCCCACTAATTACTTCCACTAACCCCGCTACAATTACTCCAGGAGCTTAGCCTATCACTAGTATAGCCCTACATTATCCCCGCCCCACTAACCCCGCTACAATTACTCCAGGAGCTTAGCCTACTACTAGTATAGCCCTACATTATCCCCGCCCTACTAATTACTTCCACTAACCCCGCTACAATTACTCCAGGAGCTTAGCCTACTACTAGTATAGCCCTACATTATCCCCGCCCCACTAATTACTTCCACTAACCCCGCTACAATTACTACAGGAGCTTAGCCTACTACTAGTATAGCCCTACATTATCCCCGCCCCACTAATTACTTCCACTAACCCCGCTACAATTACTCCAGGAGCTTAGCCTACTACTAGTATAGCCCTACATAACCCCGCCCCACTAATTACTTCCACTAACCCCGCTACAATTACTCCAGGAGCTTAGCCTACTACTAGTATAGCCCTACATTATCCCCGCCCCACTAACCCCGCTACATTTACTCCAGGAGCTTAGCCTACTACTAGTATAGCCCTACATTATCCCCGCCCCACTAACCCCGCTACATTTACTCCAGGAGCTTAGCCTACTACTAGTATAGCCCTACATTATCCCCGCCCCACTAACCCCGCTACAATTACTCCAGGAGCTTAGCCTACTACTAGTATAGCCCTACATTATCCCCGCCCCACTAACCCCGCTACATTTACTCCAGGAGCTTAGCCTACTACTAGTATAGCCCTACATAACCCCGCCCCACTAATTACTTCCACTAACCCCGCTACAATTACTCCAGGAGCTTAGCCTACTACTAGTATAGCCCTACATTATCCCCGCCCCACTAACCCCGCTACAATTACTCCAGGAGCTTAGCCTACTACTAGTATAGCCCTACATAACCCCGCCCCACTAACCCCGCTACATTTACTCCAGGAGCTTAGCCTACTACTAGTATAGCCCTACATAACCCCGCCCCACTAACCCCGCTACAATTACTCCAGGAGCTTAGCCTACTACTAGTATAGCCCTACATTATCCCTGCCCCACTAACCCCGCTACAATTACTCCAGGAGCTTAGCCTACTACTAGTATAGCCCTACATTATCCCCGCCCCACTAACCCCGCTACATTTACTCCAGGAGCTTAGCCTACTACTAGTATAGCCCTACATTAACCCCGCCCCACTAACCCCGCTACATTTACTCCAGGAGCTTAGCCTACTACTAGTATATCCCTACATTATCCCCGCCCCACTAATTACTTCCACTAACCCCGCTACAATTACTCCAGGAGCTTAGCCTACTACTAGTATAGCCCTACATTATCCCCGCCCCACTAACCCCGCTACAATTACTCCAGGAGCTTAGCGTACTACTAGTATAGCCCTACATTATCCCCGCCCCATTAACCCCGCTACAATTACTCCAGGAGCTTAGCCTACTACTAGTATAGCCCTACATTATCCCCGCCCCACTAACCCCGCTACAATTACTCCAGGAGCTTAGCCTACTACTAGTATAGCCCTACATAACCCCGCTACATTTACTCCAGGAGCTTAGCCTACTACTAGTATAGCCCTACATAACCCCGCCCTACATAACCCCGCCCCACTAACCCCGCTACAATTACTCCAGGAGCTTAGCCTACTACTAGTATAGCTCTACATTATCCCCGCCCCACTAACCCCGCTACATTTACTCCAGGAGCTTAGCCTACTACTAGTATAGCCCTACATAACCCCGCCCCACTAACCCCGCTACATTTACTCCAGGAGCTTAGCCTACTACTAGTATAGCCCTACATAACCCCGCCCCACTAACCCCGCCCCATTTACCCCAGGAACTTAGCCTACTACTAGTATAGCCCTACATAACCCCGCCCCACTAACCCCGCTACATTTAATCCAGGAGCTTAGCCTACTACTAGTATAGCCCTACATAACCCCGCCCCACTAACCCCGCTACAATTACTCCAGGAGCTTAGCCTACTACTAGTATAGCCCTACATAACCCCGCCCCACTAACCCCGCTACATTTACTCCAGGAGCTTAGCCTACTACTACTATAGCCCTACATTATCCCCGCCCCACTAACCCCGCCCCATTTACTCCAGGAGCTTAGCCTATTGTTAGATGAGGAGAAACTAACAGGTGTACCAGTTCTCGTCTACGCCAACAAACAAGATTTGTTTGGTTCTGCGACTGCGGCCGAAATCTCCAGCGGACTCGATTTGCATGCGATTCGTGACCGAAAATGGCAGATTCAGGCCTGCTCTGCTATGTCTGGCGAAGGCGTCAAGGTAGGCTATTTAAGTGCAACCTCTGGTCTTAACCTCACTTATAACTATTAACCCCTTAACCCCTGTCAAAGTATAAATAATATTATTTGTTTCATGTATTTAAATTTGAGAATATGTAAGATATTGTCTTCAGCATTTACTATTAATTTAATTTTTATCAAATTTATATCAAATTTATTATTATATTAATATAATTTCAAATAAAATATGTAATACAAATTGAACCTTATATTTAATCATTATCTTATTTACGTATTCGCAATTCAACAAACTATATCGTCAAAAAATGGTATGATTATCAATGACACAAAACTGATATATTTTCTAACTTATAGCCAATATTACTAATCGTGGCTTAGATCTCACATATTATTGTTTATGAAAACTTGTTGATTTATTAAATTAATCTCCTCTATTTAATGCTTCATGTAATTATTGAATATTATAAATTAATATATTCACCAGGTTAATTATTTATAAACAACTTTTATAAAGGATGGAATGGGATGGATGTGCAAAAATATAATTAAGAAAACCTCAAAGAAATGAAAATAACCCTGCTACTTATTTAATTATTTATTTCATCAAATATTGTGTTCTGGAGAAACTTTTTTTTATAAAATGTTCAAATAAATGATAATAAAATAATTGTGTATGATTTTACTACAAGAATTCAAATATAATAAGAACATATATATTAGTTAATAACATATATAGATTAATATTAATATTATAATTAAATTGAATTTGTTAATTAATTTTAATATTATTTTATATAATTCCATCTTAAACATATAATTGTTATAATCATGTCCTCATTTAGCTTCAAATTAAGTTTAAAAATAGCGTGCATCTAAATGCTTAAAAATATATATACTAGTAGTAGGCTAAGCTCCTGTAGTAAATGTAGCGGGGTTAGTGGGGCAGGTATAATGTATGGCTATACTAGTGGTAGGCTAAGCTCCTGTAGTAATTGTAGCGGGGTTAGTGGGGCAGGGATAATGTATGGCTATACTAGTGGTAGGCTAAGCTCCTGGTGTAATTGTAGCGGGGTTAGTGGAAGTAATTAATGGGGCGGGGATAATGTAGGGCTATACTAGTAGTAGCTAAGCTCCTGGAGTAATTGTAGCGGGGTTAGTGGAAGTAATTAGTGGGGCGGGGATAATGTAGGGCTATACTAGTAGTAGGCTAAGCTCCTGGAGTAATTGTATTAGGGTTAGTGGAAGTAATTAGTGGGGGCGGGGATAATGTAGGGATATACTAGTGGTAGGCTAAGCTCCTGTAGTAATTGTAGCGGGGTTAGTGGGGCGGGGTTATGTAGGGCTATACTAGTAGTAGGCTAAGCTCCTGGAGTAATTGTAGCGGGGTTAGTTGGGCAGGGATAATGTAGGGCTATACTAGTGGTAGGCTAAGCTCCTGGAGTAATTGTAGCGGGGTTAGTTGGGCAGGGATAATGTAGGGCTATACTAGTGGTAGGCTAAGCTCCTGTAGTAATTGTAGCGGGGTTAGTGGGGCGGGGTTATGTAGGGCTATACTAGTAGTAGGCTAAGCTCCTGGAGTAATTGTAGCGGGGTTAGTGGGGCGGGGATAATGTAGGGCTATACTAGTAGTAGGCTAAGCTCCTGGAGTAATTGTAGCGGGGTTAGTGGAAGTAATTAGTGGGGCGGGGATAATGTAGGGCTATACTAGTAGTAGGCTAAGCTCCTGTAGTAATTGTAGCGGGGTTAGTGGGGCAGGGATAATGTAGGGCTATACTAGTAGTAGGCTAAGCTCCTGGAGTAATTGTAGCGGGATTAGTGGGGCGGGGATAATGTAGGGCTATACTAGTAGTAGGCTAAGCTCCTGGAATTGGGAGGCTGGAAGTTTAGCTGCAGGAGATGGTGTAGAAATAAAGTTTATGATCATGGTTTGTATGCTGAATTTGCAAAATTCCTATTCACTAGAAGTTAAAATTAGTGAACATTTAAGAGATTTTTATATACATCTTCATATTTAATATCAAATAATGAAGAAAGTAAAATTGAGAAATAAATATTAACAATTTTCTAAATCAGAGTTTAAATAACATTAGTGATATAGTCAAGCTAATTAGTATGTTCAAATGAATTATATAAAAAAATTATATTTAATAAGTACAGCAATTATCATATTATTAATATATTTTAAGAATTGTATATTATTTGTGTATTCATCATTCAAATTTAAACAATTTATTTATTTATACTTTTATGAACTAGATTTAGTATTTTAAATTTATTTTAGAATATTTTCAAACTACTGAAAAAACACGTTTTTCAGTTCCAAAAGACACGGAATTACATCGCATTTAATTTTTCCGCTGGCATAGAACATGTTCAATTTACAGCGTAAAATGCTGACGTAATGAACTTTTACCTTCCCACGTGATATATTATTAATTTAATTAGATATTATTTAATTAATATTATCATATATAAGTATGGAAAATTGATTCAATATATTAGATTATATGGAAAGTAAGTGATACACTATTTAGTAATATGATACAGAGGACAAAACTGATTATTTTAATAATGCTTTTAGAACTGATTATTTTTTAAATATTTAAAATATAATTTTTTCAACGTATACAATGCTTTAGAAATTTATAAATACTTATATTACTAGGATATGAATTAATTGTTTTAAATTGACTATTACTTTAATAATATAATTGGAATTACATAATTTATTATATAAATGTCATTTTATAAATTAAAAGTATGAAATATATGTATTATTTACAACTTTAATTAGTAAAAAATTCACAAAAAAATAAACAGTGTAATATAAATAAATAAAAGATAAAATCATTTTAAAATGTAAACTTAAAGGCTTCCAATCTATGAAATGGACAAACCGCTGCAGAAAGAGATAAAAGTAGAATCTATACATTTTACATCAGTAAAATTCTATAAATTTGAAGGGATGGAAATCTAAACACACGAAGTGTGTTCTGTATTTCTATGAATTTTAAATCACATGTTCAATCACATGTTCAATCACATGTTCAATCACATGTTCAATCGCATGTTCAATCACATGTTCAATCACATGTTCAATCACATGTTCAATCACATGTTCAATTACATGTTCAATTACATGTTCAATTACGTGTTCAATCACATGTTAAATCACATGTTCAATCGCATGTTAAATCGCATGTTCAATTACATGTTAAATCACATGTTCAATCACATGTTCAATCGCATGTTCAATCACATGTTCAATCGCATGTTTAATCACATGTTCAATTACATGTTCAATCACATGTTAAATCACATGTTAAATCACATGTTCAATCACATGTTAAATCACATGTTCATGTCCTTGAGAGCGAAATTCACATCATCTGCTGAGATATTTAGGCGGATACGTTGTGTAAGATCATTGCGGGCATTCTCGATCAAAATCAACCTAAAACTTCCCAACTGCGAACAGATCTTGCTGATTTGGGAAGGCGTGGGGGGAACAACGCCTATTAACAATGGTGACGATGTAATGCAAACTGTTACAATAGAATTGCAACTAATTAAATGATAAATTAATTAATTAAATGGAATTATAATTTAAGATCTATTTAATAACTAATAATTCGGTTATTGACCCGACCTACCTTCGAAACGACATAACATGGTCATCTGTTTAATGACCCGACTGAATACTGTCTCTTCGAGTCCGTTTCGATTGAATTCAGCAACGATGCTCTTCAGGAAGAGTTTATCGTAAAGAGATGCATTCCTGAGCGTAAAGAGAAAGAGGCGATTACTAATTATTCTCACTGAAGGTTATTGCTGTTGTCATAGCTTATTAAGGTGCATTTACACAGAGCTTTTTACAGCTTTACATCAGCTTTAAGGTGCATTTACACAGAGCTTTTTACAGCTTTACGTCAGCTTTAAGGGGCATTCACACAGAGCTTTTTACAGCTTTAGGTCAGCTTTAAGGGGAATTCACACAGAGATTTTTACAGCTTTACGCTAGCTTTATGTCAGCTTTTTACAGCTTTACGTCAGCTTTAAGGGGCATTCACACAGAGCTTTTTACAGCTTTACGTCAGCCTTATGTCAGCTTTAAGAGGAATTCACACAGAGCTTTTTACAGCTTTACGTCAGCTTTAAGGGGCATTCACACAGAGCTTTTTACAGCCTTATGTCAGCTTTAAGGGGAATTCACACAGAGCTTTTTACAGCTTTACGTCAGCTTTAAGGGGCATTCACACAGAGCTTTTTACAGCTTTACGCAGCGTTTACGCGACGGAAAAACGATCGTAATTTAAAATGCGTTCACATAGAAAAAGCTCGAAAAATCTGTCACTTTGAACTTAATGTAAATACTCCCATATTTAAATCGTAAATACAATTTATAAACAAAACAAATTACATTTACAATGAATACCAAATCACATCGTATACGGCCATTATTATATTATTACTATTATTATATTATTAGCCATTATTATATTATTACCATACTATCATTATTACTAACATCCAGGTCAAAATAAAATTATATAAATTTGCATATATCAACAAAGAAAATCAGCTGTCAATCAAGAATAAGTTAATCAATAAGGAACATTACAGCAGATTTACGCCGAGCTTTAAGCTAGAAATATTGGATATGTTCTATTTTGATTATGCGCGTAAAAACGCTCGTAAATATGTGTGATTACCGCTTTAGTGTAAATCTAGAGGATTTACAGGCATGGTAAGTGTGTTCTAGAGTAATTTGAGTTATAATATTATTAAATTATTACTAAACAAAATGTTTGTCTCAATTTGTACGATTATTATATAATACGCACATCTCGGAAAGTAAATAATTCACTATGAATTAAGTTCTCACTAAATTTACTTATATTTATAAAGATAGTTAATTATATCATATTACCAGTCTCTAAAATATAAAATTAGTTAGAGTAATATTTATTAGTTTTAATGTAAATAATAGATGTATTGTATTCGTATTAATGTATGATAGGATTGTATTGAGAATATAATAATAATCAGATGGCTCTAATATAAATGATCAAAGATTATATATCGATAACAGACTTAAGGACATAATTTCAGATTTCTTTAGAATGTGAGATCAATAGATCAATAATGCAGATATAGCGCAGGAAATGGAATAAAATCGGAAATATCTTGGAATACTCTAGACCGACCAAGACATGATCGTAACTGACCGAGGATGCTGATTCACGTGGACAATAGAAATCACTTTATTAACCTGATGGCCACAATTTTGGGTGACGTAAACATTTCCTGCAGGGCGGAATTGACATGCATCATATTGACGATATCGACGTGATTTGCTTCAGCGATTTCAGTAGCG
The DNA here is from genome assembly GCA_964035775.1 of Osedax frankpressi. Taxonomy (NCBI): domain Eukaryota; kingdom Metazoa; phylum Annelida; class Polychaeta; order Sabellida; family Siboglinidae; genus Osedax; species Osedax frankpressi. The sequence goes on along the minus strand of OZ038312.1, from coordinate 18,800,512 downwards.
CGACGGCAAATGTCCAGGGCCCGTCTGGCGTCACCACTTAATGCTGCAACCTGGGTATTGAATAGCCAATTAGCGTTGTAAACGGATATTGAATATCCAGTAGCTGTACATCACTCTATATCATCTCGCGGTCGGTGGTCACTCTACATCGCTTCGTGGTCAGTGGTCACAAACCTTCCTAGAAGCTAATTGGATAGCATCTCCAGAAAATGCCTTTACACCGATCATTCTGGCCAATACAATGTCCTATAAAGGTCGGGTGAAGTAATTTTAGTGAATTTAGTCTTATGATTATAAGAGCAGACCAGGACATAAGATGATGAGGTAATGGTTATGATAGAAGTAGGCCTGGGAAGCTCGGTGAGTATTTAACTGAAGGGAATAGGATTTTATATTAATATTACAAATTTAGTCATTTTAAAAAATGTCTAGAAATTAGTTTTTATAAATTATCTAAAATAAAAGTTATTATAAAAAAAATATATTATAAAAATATAATTCATATTTATTAGGTTATTTTATTAAATTATGTTTACCTGTAGCTGGGAGAAGGAGTAAGGTTGAAAGGTCATACGTATTAGTCCCTGTTGGATA
>OZ038312.1:18779110-18799718 GCA_964035775.1 Osedax frankpressi | reverse complement strand
GGATTGTGGCCGTCTTTCCGGTTCCAGGCACACCAGAAATATACATGCACCTGATGAGTGTGGGGATATCGTAATAAGTTTCTTGGCCTTAGTAGTGTTGAAATCATTTTACTCGAATAATGAAATTACTTAAAAGATAATAAATAAAAATAATGATTAAACCAACCCCAGGATTACGCTAACCCCCGGATTAAACCAACCCCCGAATTACGCTAACCCCCGGATTAAACCAACCCCCGGATTACACTAACCCTCAGATTAAACCAATCCATGGATTACACTAACCCTCAGATTAAACCAATCACCGGATTACACTAACCCTCGGATTAAACCAACCCCCGGATTACGCTAACCCCCGGATTAAACCAACCCCCGGATTACACTAACCCTCAGATTAAACCAATCCATGGATTACACTAACCCTCAGATTAAACCAATCCATGGATTACACTAACCCTCAGATTAAACCAATCCCCGGATTAAACAAACCCCTGGATTACGCTAAACCCCGGATTACGCTAACTCCCGGATTACGCTAACCCCCGGATTAAACCAACCCCCGGATTACGCTAACCCTCGGATTAAACCAACCCCCGGATTACACTAACCCTCAGATTAAACCAATCCATGGATTACACTAACCCTCAGATTAAACCAATCCCCGGATTAAACAAACCCCTGGATTACGCTAAACCCCGGATTACGCTAACTCCCGGATTACGCTAACCCCCGGATTAAACCAACCCCCGGATTACGCTAACCCCCGGATTAAACCAACCCCCGGATTACACTAACCCTCAGATTAAACCAATCCATGGATTACACTAACCCTCAGATTAAACCAATCACCGGATTACACTAACCCTCGGATTAAACCAACCCCCGGATTACGCTAACCCCCGGATGAAACTAACCCCCGGATTACACTTATCCCTCAGATTAAACCAATCCATGGATTACACTAACCCTCAGATTAAACCAATCCCCGGATTAAACAAACCCCTGGATTACGCTAAACCCCGGATTACGCTAACTCCCGGATTACACTAACCCTCGGATTAAACCAACCACTGGATTACGCTAACCCTCGGATTAAACCAAACCCCGGATTACACTAACACCCGGATTACGCTAAGCCCCGGATTACGCTAACCCCCAGATTAAACCAACCCCCGGATTACGCTAACCCCCGGATTAAACCAACCCCCGGATTATGCTAACCCCGGATTAAACCAAACCCCGGATTACACTAACCCCGGATTAAACAAACCCCCGGATTAAACCAACCCCCGGATTACACTAACCCTCGGATTAAACCAACCCCCGGATTACGCTAACCCCCGGATTAAAACAACCCCCGGATTACACTAACCCTCGGATTAAACCAACCCCCGGATTACACTAACCCTCAGATTAAACCAATCCATGGATTGCACTAACCCTCAGATTAAACCAATCCCCGGATTAAACAAACCCCTGGATTACGCTAAACCCCGGATTACGCTAACTCCCGGATTACACTAACCCTCGGATTAAACCAACCACTGGATTACGCTAACCCTCAGATTAAACCAAACCCCGGATTACACTAACACCCGGATTACGCTAAGCCCCGGATTACGCTAACCCCCAGATTAAACCAACCCCCGGATTACGCTAACCCCCGGATTAAACCAACCCCCGGATTATGCTAACCACGGATTAAATCAAACCCCGGATTACACTAACCCCGGATTAAACCAACCCCCGGATTACGCTAACCCCCGGATTACGCTAACCCCCGGATTACGCTAACCCCCGGATTACGCTAACCCCCGGATTAAACCAACCCCCGGATTATGCTAACCCCCGGAATAAACCAACCCCCGGATTATGCTAACCCCCGGATTAAACCAACCCCCAGATTAAACCAAACCCCGGATTACACTAACCCCCGGATTAAACCAACCACCGGATTACACTAACCCCCGGATTAAACCAACCACCGGATTACAATAACCCCCGGATTAAACCAAACCCCGGATTACACTAACCCTCCGGTGTTATCGAGGATCTTGCCTCGTACAAACTCGTAAATTTCTGCAAATTGATCTTCGCGACAAGGCATTGTATCGGGGAGGGCAGAAACGTGTAACCTGAAAGGAGGGACTTTGAAATAAGGAGCTTAAAAGTAGGAAGGAACTTATGAGGAAGGAGGAGCTTTCGAGATTGATGAGATTACAAGGAGGAAAGAGCTTATGAGGGAAGACGTACTTTTGATAGCGAGGAGCTTAAACTTAAAGGAGAAATGAACTTACGAGGAACTTATAAGAGAGAAGGGAATTATGAGAGGAAGGAGATTACAAGGAGGAAGGAGGAATTTATGAGGGAGAACACATTTGAGGAAGGTGGACAGATACTAGGCGTGATGGATAAACTTCTGAAGGTTAAATTTTATGAAGATATATACAGATGTATGTGGGGGATGAGCTTATGAGCGAAAAGGTTTACCATGTGTAAGCCGAGGAGGTTATTACGAAGATAAAGGACTTTATTAGGAACCCGAGTTTATTGGGTGGGCACAAATAGCCTGTTGGATAGGGGGCAACTTATAGTAGGCTGATTATAAAGATTATTGAGCCTATTAGAGGGGGAGCACGATTGGAAGGCATCCATGAGGGTGGATATCTACTTCGAAGTGTTTAAGTACTTCACGGGGAGATGTGTGACTTACCGTAATCGGGCCTGTTCAAATAGAGATCCGGTAGTGGATATACGAGGGCGACCAGGCACCGTAGGTGTCATTAACTGAGGACGAAATGCCTTCGCGCCTCGGCTCCGAGACTGGGGCGTGAACGGCAGGGTAGACTTGAGGTTCTAGATTTCAAGGTGGAAAGGATGTGGATCTCAAAATTGCATCTCAAAGAGAAATCTGTAAGGGAAAACAACTTCCATATCCTCAATATTTCTCCTTATTTCATTACCTTTGTCTCACTTACTTATTCTCTACTCACTTCCACACTCTCCTCTCACTTCTTCTCTCACTACCTCACTCTCTACTCAATGTCTTATCCTCATTCACCATCTCCCTCTCTGGCATGTTACTACATAACGCTTTCTTTATCATCTTCCCATAACAAACCAAGCAAAATCTTCATCATATACAATATTAAACAATTAAGACCATTTAGGAATAGAAACCTTTTTTGAAGCCTTTCTTTTGGGAGTGGTTTGAGATTTCTCAGGAGATTCAAATTCTTCATAATCCTCCTCTTCAGAAGATTCCTAAAAATATGTGAAAATAGATAATATGTACAAACGAAATGTAAAACTTCCTACCTACTTATCTCCCACAGAAATCGAAATGCTACAGAGACTGAAAAGATAAACAGACTCGGCTGACTGTAACTGCCTTGCAGAGATTATCAGTTAGGATTGAAACCTGTTTATACTTATCGTCATCTCCGGACGATTCGTCAGAAGATGAGAAAAGATGGCGTAATTTCGTCGTCTTCGAACGCTTCTCCTTCAAACGCTTCTCCTTCAGGGACGAGAGAGGACTTCGATTCATCGCGTCCTTTTGCTGCATAAGAGATCGGTGAGCTTCTAGTTAACAACTAAATATCGGATTCAGAACATTTCCGGGAGTTTATTGGTTATGGAATGTACCCAGAAGTAAAGATAACTCAGTAAGAGTATTTCTAGCGACGTAAAACTAATTTTGGGCGATCAATATATCAAAATGAAAATAGAAAGTATGAGTTATTTACATTGAATTATATCCGATGTATTTGTTAATTAAACATTAATGTTTATTGTTTAATTATATTTAGTGTATTTTAAATATAACAACGGTTGTCAAAATATATTTAAATGTTTCAATGAAAAACTAAGGTATGATTTATATCATTAAAATGAATACAAAATTTAAAAACTGAAGTTTATTTAAATTTATACTATTAGCAAAAGAGAATTTCTAAATTAATTTCATTTCAGTTATTATTGATAATTCTATTAGAGCAGATGTTTCCTATTATTCACATTAGATAGATTGTGAGTAAAGCATTATTCCATCAACAATCTTTATCATATTAGCAACATTATGTTTAAATATAGATGATTAATGATACTACACGATATCAAATCGCAAATGAACACACCAAACCCATTGTCCCAATACTAACCTCTAGTGAATCGAACATGTCATCATTGTATTTCTTTCGACAAGACCTGTGATGTAAGAAGTGGTTAGTTTTTAGATAAGCTTGTATATCCAACTTGTAGAATAAAGTGACATTATTTTGTATTATTAAACTAGGATAAATCAGACAGATTCTAATAATGATATAATATCACAATAAATATAGAATATTATTTAATAATATTAAAATTTAGTATCAATTAAGATGAAAAAGTGAAGAATTAATTTTTTTAAAAAATAGTAATAATAAAAATAGATATCAAAATAAAATAAACATATATTTTATCAATAAAGAATTTTAAAAATTGAAATATAATTATAAAATTATAACAAAATATTAAATGACAATTATGACATTTTCTGGGGATGTTGATTTGCATATCGGATATCAATAGCATTTTTTCACAATCTTATATAACAAATTATTTATAAAAAGTGAACATTTAATTTATTAGTTTAATTTGTTAATAACTAAAATACCTAGCAGTACTAATTAATCAAAATAATCTTTAGGAAATAGTTATTCTATATATTATATAATATATTTATATTATATAATTGATTGTTTCACGCTCATTAGGATAAAATTAATATTAAATTTTATATATTTTTAATCCTTATTTTATTATTTTGATTTATTTTATCGCAACAATGCAATTGTTGAATTAATAAAAATAAAATCATATTTATTATGCGCAAATAATTCTTTTTACTCCTCGATAAATTATTCTACGAAACTTGAAAATAAATTGTTAAAAAACGTTGATCAATGTTGTAAGAAAAAGCTGTAAGAAGAAGAATAACCTAAATAATATGTGATTTACTCTCAATAACAAATTGTTGAAGTAAAACTTAAAGGAGAGGTAAAAATAATTGTCGCAAATCTCTTACAATCGCAATAATCTAATACACCGACCTGGTACGTAGAATTCTAGTTGATCTACGCGTCGGTGTTAACAATGCGTGACCATCGACCTCCGCGAACACTTCGCCGTCCGATTCGATGACCAGTGGCAGTTTCGTCGTCGACGTCGCAGATTTTCGGTTGCCGGTTGCCGTTATTTTGGAGCAGGACGCGCTGCGTTTCACGGCAGCGGATTTTCGTCGAGGCGGCGTTTTCAACGTCGCGCTCTTGTCGGATGCGAGCCGAGAGATTACGACTTTGAGGTCGCGGCGTTGAGGTGTTACGTTCTCCTTGAGCGATTGCACTCGGCTGATCTTCGACTATTCGAATGAACCGACCGTCAGTCAATCAACGAATAATCGTGAGCAGTAAATCATATACAAATTTAGAAGTTCAATTTACTGTGTAATGAATTAACACGAAGAACTTTAAGGGATAACGATAACTAAATAGTTCCTCATCGGTAAAATAGTATCGCTATTAATATTGTAAATATATTTAAAATATAATTTGTATTGCTTGTTTTCATTATTGCTGTATACAAAAATCTTGATCAAATAATCGACATAAATAATATTTTTGTCAATATATTTTGTCTATAAACTAGAAGAAATACTGTTTAAATATTATTACCAAATGATATTTAAATATGATATTATTTAACAATTAATTGATAAACTAATTGATGATAAATTATCAATTTAAGATTTTAGAAAATGTTATTCAAGTTTTTTAAAAATTCAAAAAGACTGAACACATTTTATTATTCCAATATATAATTGTATATAATTGCATATAATTGTATATAATTGTATATAATTGTATAATGCATAAGTATATGGTTTATATGCAATATACTCACGGGTGAATATGAATATAAAACTTACAACAGAATATAATATAAATTTGTATTTAAATTCAATTTAATATATATAGACATATCATATGCTTGTTTACTTTAAAAGCATCCTAGATCATTAATTAATAAAACTCAAAACAAGCTTAATAAGATATGCATATAATTGTAATATCATACTGAAAGTCAATATATTAAGTATATTTTATATTCAATATATTTCTAAATTAGTTATACAACAATCTAAAATATTCTTAATAGAACTTGATCTTACAATTTTCAATCTAAAAAATTATACCTAATAAATGATATTAATGTGATTCTAAAAGTGCTTAATATGAAATACTTCGGTTTTGTAATGTATTAAATTTACAATAGTCCGAATTATAATTGTTATCAATACATTGCTTTAAGCATAAACATATGAACCGAGTGTGTCTGCGATTTATTCTTCTTTCCTACTAAATTACATTGATAAACATCATCGTCACTTTCATACAGAATTTTCCTCACCTGTATTGAAAGAGATGAAGATGGTGAGAGGAAATGAAGAGGTATGAGAAGATAGGAGATAGAGAAAAGAGGGAAGATTGATATGATGATAATGTCGGATAATAATAATCTGTGAACATTAGAAAATAATCTATCATAAGAAAATTAATCTTAAAGTAAATTATATTAGACTTAGTATTAGATCAAATTTGGAAAGTTAACAATTTATTTGAAATTTATAAATTATATCAGAAAAATTACTAACCATATTCCTAGTTCTTTTATTGGTTGAATCTATAGTTATATAACAAGTTAATTTTCAGAATATATTGTCTAGATTATAAAGTAATCTACACCTTGATGAATTCATTCATTCCTTAATTAATCTCATTAATGTAGATTATTAGTATTGGTAATTATATAGATAATCAATATAATAATTAATTAACTATTATCAAAATTATCAAGTAAGCAGACAATTTATTCATTGACCAAGAATTAAGATTTGATGAGACATACACACAACCATTGAATATTTAGTATGTGATATATTGTTTAGATATTTACTATAAGTAGTTAAATTATAAAAAATCCAATAATTTAAAGCAACTGTAAATTTAAAGACCTTTGAGATTTTTAAGTTTTTTATGCGAAGTTTCATTAATAATCGTAAGCTTTAATTCGTTGGACCTGCAAAATCAAATTCAAATTATATCAACCTCATAAAATAATAAGTTAGAAATGTGTTAACAAATTCTTATATAAAACATATTACAGACAGAACTAACTGACATTTCTTCGGTGTATCGTAATCTATAAAAAAGTAGCTGATTAAAGTATTAATATAGAAAGAAAGAATAACAGTTTATGAAAGAAAATATAAAATTAAAAGTATGCGATTTTCAACTTCACATTAAATGAATTTAGTATCAATAGATTAACAAAGAAAATAAGACAATTTGAAGTGATATAATAGTTTAAAAAATGCTTTCATTTTTAATAAGAATTATAGGCTAATAAAAAAGAAAGTATGCAATACAAAAAATGAAATTAACTAGTCAACAGAAATATATTTTTCTGATAAATATACTCTCAAACTATATTAAACTATACAGTTTACTGTATTTCTTTTTATAAATTCCATATTTATTCCAACTATGAAATAACAATTATGAATATTTTATAATCTAGAAATGATCTATTTGGAGTATTTGGAAATACTAAAACATACGAATACTGAAAGTTACAAGCATTTTAAATGCATGATATCATATATTTATCTATTATGTTAATCTTAATATTTAGGAATCCATAGTATTCTATTAACTTCATAATAGATCATTATAATTGAAAGATTATTATTTACATCTAATTTTTTTGAAAAATAAATACCAATGAAAATGTATGATGTTATATTAATATTTTATTAATATTCATGGGAAAAAGTAAATAAATAAATTTTATATTTTTAAGTCAGAAGCCTAAAATTTCAATCATTTATATTTAAATAACAGATTTCTTATTGTAGTTCGATTAAATATAAATTTGATTTTTAAATTTTGCATAATAATAATAACTAAAAAACTCATTTTTAAGTAGAGTTATATCTGGTATGAATTAAATAGAAATGACATTTTCTGTTAAAAACTACTAATTTGATCTAATGTACATAATCGACGATTCAAAAATGTATATATTTATATCATAGGTAGCGATTAACACCATATCCTCAGCCGATGGCTCCTTATACCCACATTACATACATACCTTCCATAGAAGCGTAGTCGATTTGGTTCTCTTGGAGAGTCTCCGCAGCAAGAGGTACCACGTTCTTTCCGTCATAACCTCGGTAACAATAGAACTGCCAGGTGGCGCCGACGAACCCGTCGCCGCCATCCGGATCAATCGACGACGATAACATGAAATTAACCTTTAGGTAGCAAAAAAAAATGTATATTTCAAATAGTTTACAACAGGAATAATAATAGTTATTAATAGATCGTACTAATTGTTATATTTTCTTAAAAACTGTAACTGAGATATCTGTTTACCAATTAAAATTAGATTCGAATTCTTTCACCTTAGAGCTATTAAAGTGCAATTCAAATTTAATTCATGAGATATTATTTATAAATAAAGCAAAGATACACTGCTCACTATTACCACCCATCCCGCCCGGCCAATAACACATCTACATAAACTCTTAGACACTCACCTGACATCGCTCTAAGATCGATGATAACTTCACTTCGCTGTCGTAGTTTGCATAGGAGTAGAAAACTTCTCGTTCGCCGACTTCATTCAAGTGGTTAGCGGATGGTGAGATCTCAAATGACCTCAATAGCCAATTGACAGACGCATATTTACCTTTCTTGCCTACAGATTTCAATTTCATCACAGAAATGTATCGGAATGAAAACATCATCTCTACCAAATATTATATTTACAATATTGAGAAATATAAATATAAAAAATTTATATAAAGTATGATAAAATGTATTAAAAAATTGAAATAAAATAACAAAAATGATCTACTAAAGTTCAACTACTTATCATACGATGAACTTGAACTCTTTATATTACTACCTTTATCAAACAATTGAATGATGCGTCCAATGTAGGCTCCGGACAGACTATTTTCAGACTCGAGATTATTCACAAAAATGTCATTGTTCAAGGAGTATCGTTTTCCATTGATCATGCAAACACTATTTAAAGGTATTAGTTGAAAGTGCCAATAGGGAAGGCGAGTGAATATAGCGTTGAAAATGGTTTATTGACACGAAAATAGGTTAATAATTCTATATATTGATAAATATTTAAAAGATTGATAGAAAATTATTTTAAATATCTTGGTTAAAAAATATTATGTAATAAAATCTCGCATTCAGATAATATCTCAAAACAATCGATCTACTATTTAAATGTTCATGGAATATACTATTTATAATAGAAAATTCATTAAATAAGTCTTTATCATTTGTGAATAAATAATTATAAAAAATTACAGAATGTTCATTACACAATCTAAATAAATGTGAATATTTTAAAAAGATTACAATTAGTAAATAGTGTATTTATATAAATAAGATATATATTTTGTTGATGAATTCACTAAATAAGTATATTAAAAACTGTATAATGTTCATTACTGCTTATCTGAATAGATTGAGAATTAATATTTTATAATACAAAATATATATTTCTAAAATTCCCATGCATAGGATGTAGAAAACTCATAACATAGTGACAAGTAAACAGTAAGTCATGATACAAAAGAAAACCAATATAAATTATAAAGTAGGAATACAATTGCTATTTAGCCTTCAATAAGGCTGATATGCAATATATTCAATAAAGGATCACAATTAATATTCATATTACTTTAAAGAGTCCGCTAAATTATATGTACTGTTTATATACACTCTATATGGTGTCGGTTCGTATGTAACGTATACATATCATTGTAGAAGGCATTGGTTATATTTCATAGTTTCACGGTCGCTCATAATAACTAAAAATCAATCGAACAATTGCATGATCGACCCATCTCCTACGTTCTTCGCACCACTAGCCACACCCGGCGTAACCCGATATGAATATGTTACATCACCAGAATTCATTATTATCTAATATCTTAGATATAAACCAACGATTACATGTAATTAATATTCATACATTAAGTTATATATAATGTATATCAAAGTAAAAATGAAAGTTAAATTAAATGTTATTTTATTATCATTATTATCATAATTTTTTGATAAACTTAAATATAAAATTAAATTTTAACCTGAAGTATTTTATATTTCTTCTGCGATCTGACTTAATTGGATTACCTTCCCATATTATAGACATATTATTTATTTCATTAGTCATGTTATTAACTAATTATATGTATAAACAATTTTAAAATGAAATAAAAATTTACCGCGAATTCATAAGGATTTTTAATCGATGACTAGAATTTGTATTTAAATAATTTCAAAACTTATTGTCTTTGCAAAATGGCTAACCAAACTGTTAGCGATGCAAAATCAATTCGGGGGACAGATCCTCAGCTTTTGATAGAAAAAATTGTTAGAACACGTATTTATGATTGTAGATACTGGAAAGAAGAATGTTTTGCGCTCACAGGTATATTAATATAATCTATATTTAAATTTAAAATAATATTTTCAAAATCATTTATTTTGTTTAAAATTTGCAATTTATATTTTTTTATTAATTGATTGCAATCTCAGATTGAATATGTGTATGCATATATATCATTTTTATCATAATAATTTGTTAAAATTATAATCATAATTTGTAACCACGCTTTAAATTTAACACTCCGTATAAAAAAGCAAAATGGACTATCTATTACGCTATAAATTCTATATATTTTCCTCAACAACGTTCAACCAAAATCAAATTATATGAATTATAATTATTATATATATTATGATGTACAGTTTAATTTTTTAAACTTTTAATCTGTTTAGAGAATGTGTGCAATTTACAAAGAATACTTACTGATTAGTTATATAATTTTAATCATTATAAAAAAATGATCGCCATAATGATGTTATTAATGATATTATTATAATTGGTAATATCAGAAAAAATCATATTTGCCTATTTAGACAGCTAAACATATCAAATCTTATCAAATCTTGAAACTCACTTATAATATTATGTTTCTATACATTAATGTAAAACATAAAATATTTGATACATTGGTTCTACTGGGAACAGAGATACTTTCAGGGATCACTATTTGATCACTAAATATTATATAAATCATTATCAGTATAATAAATATTTAAGATAATTATTTATATATTATTTAAAAAAAATAACAATTTTTAATATAAATATGTATCTTTATATTTGATCTAATTCATTATTGTGTTAAAATATATATAATAACCCTGAAATCAGCCGAACTACTCGTCGACAATGCAATGAAGCTACGTTACATTGGTGGTGTCTACGGTGGCAACGTGAAGCCGACCCCCTTCATCTGCCTGCTATTAAAACTACTGCAGATTCAGCCGGAAAAGGATATCATTGTTGAATTCATCACACAGCCCGATTTCAAGTAGGTGTCCAAGTTCCCCATGTCACTAATCCTATCTACTATCAACCCATCTGCTATCAACCCCCTAATCTACTATTAACCCCCTCACCTATTATTAAACCTGTTGCAAGCTGAACTCTTTACGGTATGACGTGCAATCCGATGTGAGTCAATTCGTTTAATTTTTAATTAATGAAAATTTCAATCTCCACAAAAATTCCTAATAATTCCTAATAACGTGAAGTATGCCATGTAATATTTACGTTGCATAATCAGCTTCAAATGTGTGGCCTACAGCAGTGAAAACACATAAGTCGCAAGAGAGTACTATGAACTAGCTTACCGAGGTAGTGGCTATCGGCACGGCTAGTTTTTACGTCCTTCATCGCCTGCATTTTGTAGGTATGTGAGAGCCCTGGGTGCAATGTACCTACGAATGACTGGTTCGTCGGTGGATTGCTACAAGTACCTGGAACCATTGTACCTCGACTACAGGAAGATTAGGGTGCAACAGCGAGATGGAAGTTAGTCGGTACTTATTCTATGTAGTATCCTTATATTTTCTAGTATCTTATAGCATTTGGTAGTTTTTTTTCAAAAAATTTGTAGTAATTATCCTATTCTTTTATAACTTATTTTATTATGCATAACTTATATTGCCGATATTAGAATTTGTTCTGAGTCACCTCGATGAATTTGTTGATGAATTATTAACTGAAGAGAGGTCTTGTGATACCATTATGCCTCGAATTCTGGTTATTCCGCCGTTATGTTTATAAATATCGGTACAAATATTATTTTTAAATCGTTATACTTTCAATAAATTATAATTTAGTTCCAGGCCTTTTTGAATAGTTGATTACTTAAATATTAGTCAATATTACTCAATGAATTCACTTAAATATATAATATAAATATTTTAATATTATAATTTTTTGTAAAGGATTAATATTTATGTAAATAATTATTCAAAAATATCTATATTTAATATTTAATAATATACAAATTTCCATATAGTTGTCATTTAAATAGTTGTCATTTAAATATAATATCATATGAATATTATTGATAAGTATATTCAGGTTATTTAATTGAATGGTATTATTTTATAATGATTTTACAAATTTGTCATATGTCATATATTTCATTAAAATTTACCTATAAAATTATTTGCAGAAACGCTACATTCTCGAAGAAGACAATAAGTTGGAGCTCCGTATCAGCGCTCTCAATGATGAAATTGACATAGAATCCAGCTCTGAATCCGTTAGTTTACCAGTAGATTGTCTGTATTACGTGTATTGTGTAATCTATGGTTTGTATAATTTTAGAGACTCTATTGGGTGCCTTTTAGTTGTTAAAATTTTATTTTTTTATTTTAATAGAGTTTGCCTATATCTCAATTGTTTGGATATAGTTGTCATTTAAATATAATATCATGATATCATAATATAATATTAGAGATAAATTTACATGTTATGGTTATTTAATTATATGGTGTTATTTTTTAATAATTGTTAAAACCATTAATTGTTAATAATCTGTTTTCTTATTTAATATTAGTTGTTCTCTTCTAAAATAATCTCAATCTCATTTAAACCAAAGTTATACCATTTGCCATATTTTGTTTCCCACATCCGCCATTTTGATCATTAGAAACATTTTTAGCTTTAATTTAATATTTCAGAGTATAGTTGTAAAAGTATACAATTGTATAGTTGTAAAAGTATACAATTGTATATTGTAAAAGTATATATGTAAGTATATTTGCTAAAATTAATTTCAAAGTTTCATTAATTACTAGAGAAGATTATAATTACATTAAAATGAATACAAAGATAATAAACTTAAGCATATTTATTGTTTAATCGAAATAAGAATTTCAGCGATTATTGATATTAACAAGGGAGTGATAAATCTTTTCTTCGACGATATTTGTTTTAGCATCATTCTTATAAATTTATTTCCATCCTCCACTCTCATATTCTCTCCCGGACTTATATACTACCGAACCCTCTCATCCCGTGACCACCCGACCAGGAGGAAGATCGCAAGAGCGAGTCGCCATTCTCTCATCGTAAACGCGAACGATTGCTAAAGAACCGCGGCGATGGTCGAGGTCACCACGAACACGGCGATAGGAGAGATAGAGATGAGAGGCGGGTTCGCGACCAACACACCGATAGGAGAGATAGAGATGCGAGAAGAGACGACCGAAGAGACTATAGGAAGGAGGATAGAAAGGATGATAGGAAAGAAGACAAGAGAGAGGATAGGCGGGAAGATAAACGAGATAATAGGAGGGAAGATAATAATAGGAGGGATGATAATAATAGGAGGGAAGATAATAATAGGAGGGAAGATAAACGAGATGATCGACGAGATGATAGAAGAGATGATAGAAGAGATGATAGAAGAGAGGATAGGAGAGATGATAGGAGAGATGATAGGAGAGATGATAGGAGGGAAGATAGGAGGGAAGATAGGAGGGATGATAGGAGGGATGATAGGAGGGATGATAGGAGGGATGATAGGAAGGATGACAGGAAGGATGACAGAAAGGATGACAGAAAGGATGACAGGAGAGACGATAGAAGAGATGATAGAAGAGACGATAGAAGAGACGAAAGAAAAGACGAAAGAAAAGACGAAAGAAAAGATGAAAGAAAAGACGAAAGAAAAGATGAAAGAAAAGATGATAGACGAAATGAACGACGGGATGAACGACGTGATGATAGAGATATTAGGAGAGAAGATAAGCGAAGAGATGAGAAGAGAAAAGAAAAGATTGATGACAGGTTAATGCTTTGCATAATATCTTAAATAAAATTAAATTGTGTCATTTTATAATATACTATTTTAAATAATCAGAGAACGATTGAGAAAGGAAAGGAAGAGAAGCCACTCTCCTGATCATAAAAAGTATAAAGGTTCATTTAGGAATACATTTCACATGTATCCAAAATATACACATATTGAAATTAAAAAGTCTAACCATAAACATTATACTTCTTATCAATAAACATAGAATTATATATACAATTTTCGAAGGTAACTTTTGATAAATGAGTTAAATGAAATTAATTAATATTTTTATATTATCAATTTTAATGTTCTTCTTTTTCAGATGAAAAATCTTCTACCAAATCTAGGTTTTTATTTGATAAAATTTCATTAACATGCAAGCCATAATCTACCATTTATAAATATTAATTAACAATTAATTTAGTGGTATTTATTATGATCAATTTAAACAGTAATATGATTTTAAAATAATATCATTTATTCAATAGTAAACATAGAAATGGAAGATTATCTAAACAAGAGTTGGAAATTAAAGAAGCCAACCAACTCCGTGAAAAACTTGGCATCGCCCCACTCAGAACTTGAATTAATATTTAGAAAATATTTTATATAAAAATCATTTTTTTTTAATTGTTAGATATATTATTTTAGAATTATTTATTTATATTATATTTGAAATAATTTAAAATATGTTATAGACAGTACCTTCCTTTGATATCTCCTATATACTTCAGGTAATATTAGTATATATATTAATTATAAGTTGTTCCTTGGAACAAATATATTTCAAAAGCTTTTCATAACAAATATTGATTTATAGATTCCTAGTTTTCTCAAAATCTAAATTATAATTAATTCTTACTTAGAAATATATTAAATTAGAATCCTTAATTACAATATATTGTTATTTTCGTTTATGTATATTTTATGTACCCAAACCCACAATTTGAAAATTATCAAAAATAAGTTGCTTATACCAAAAAAACACTATGCATGCATTCAGGGGGCTTTCATATATAGACGATTATTTTTTTAATTTTATGTTTTTTTATGAAGTTTTCACTTTTATATACCCAAATATGTAATAATTTTTACTATAATATAATTTAACACCTCATTAAATTATTGGTTAACATTATCTTTAGATAGTAGTTCTTGAATATAAAATATTAGTATTTATTACAATTTTAATATTAGATAATAGTTTATTATAAGAGCTCTTGTAATATTAAAACTAGTATTAATGATATTTGTATTGCTAATTTTTAAAAAATCTGAAGTGTACCATTATTAATAGTGGTTATTTAAATTGGAAATTAAATTTAGTTTAATTTGGTTAAAACAATATAATTATTTAATCTAATCAGATTTTAATTATATAACTGCCATTTTATAATAACCTAACAAAAAATAAAAACATACCCGAACTCTACGAATATCATGACAATACTGGTTATGTATATATATATGTATGTAAGTTCATGTGGATTAAAGGGTCTCTGGAGTAATACTGTACGGCATACAGTGTATGAGTTTATACGCTATTTAAGATTCAAGTATTACCCCAATGCAACTTTGCGTTTGATATTACCTTCGACTATGTGTTTACTGTAGTAAATACTAGATCTAGTTCGATCAGATGTCAATGGACATATCCGCAGATATGTAAACGTACCTGGATAGTTGACAGCGGTAGTGTTTAATGGTTATGAAGTCAAGAATTTAGTAAGTAAACAAATATACATGTAAGCCGATTTTATAGTTAATTGGTCAATGGAAGGGCTACTTGTTTAATTAACGAGAATTACTTCTTTAACTTGACCACATCATGATTTCCCTAATACACGTATTTAAATTGAATTATAAAATGCCTTTCCAAGAGAAACAGAGAATTGCATATCTGTTTAATAAGTTTGTGTTATCGTGCAATATTCGACCATAAACGAATGGCTATTGTATAGAATCATGACCGAATGTAGCGATTTTGACCAGGGCATTAATCACCGTGTTCTGGCAATAGATAGAACATACGAATATTGGGACAATTCCGGCACGGTCCACGGCACACCAAAAACCACGCCCCATTTAGAACTCTTCCGAAATAGTTATTTTACCCGCATTTAATATTTTCACATACGATGGTTAGTGCACTTCCAAAATGGACTGTTAACTTCCCTTTAGAAAATATCGTGATTTCATTTGTATAAACATATATGTATATATATATATATATATATATATGCGCCATTGTGGTGACATACATTATAGATTTATTTAGATATTATTGAAATTCACTATAGTTCATACATGTATAGCAAAGATTGGATAAACAAAATATATTACACACCGTTTTAATAATGTGATTAATGTGTTTTCTAAACGTTCTATATTATATCGATAACTTATTAATATTATAGTTAACAGTTTTAAATATTAAGTAATGTGCTTAACTTTTTATAATTAATTTAGCAGTAATGTATATAAAATCACCTATAGTTAATTATTGAAACATTTCGATTACTTTTCTAGAAATCGTAAAAGCATTATAAATGTTCAATGTTGTCATTAGTTACAATATATTGGTTGTACAATTTACATTGTACAATATACATGATATGATATTTTAAAACTGTATATGAAATAGCAAATACAAAAAATAGCAACCGAGAAATGGAAATGAGATACATACACACGATAGAATACTCACTCACACACACACACACACACATATATATATATATATATATATATATATATATATATATATATTAATTACTATATATAAGAATATTACAACATTCTATATCGATATTTTATTTTGTATAAAAATGTTGTTTGTTATTATATTTATTATATTTATAAAAAATGTGTATGCAAAATATACTTTTTCAAAAATGATTGTCTTCCCTAATCAAATAAATATGAAAAGTAGCTAAAGATAAACGTTGCTTACAAGTTCTGACATAGACCATAACATTATTGACACATTAAAATAGTCGACAGTAAGTAAGTAAACAATAATAGGTGTACATATATATATACGTATTAATCAGAGTGATAATGGCAATTACTCATAAATTACTTCATAAATTTATAATATTCGTTAATTAAAATTTAAATACATAATAATAATAATAATAATAATAATAATAACAATAATAATAATAATAATAATAATAATAATAATAATAATAATAATAATAATAATAATAATAATAATAATAATAATAATAATAATAATAATAATAATAATAATAATAATAATAATGATAATGATAACGATAACGATAACGATAACTATAACGATAACGATAACGATAACGATAACGATAACGATAACGATAACGATAACGATAACGATAACGATAACGATAACGATAACGATAACGATAACGATAACGATAACGATAACGATAACGATAACGATAACGATAACGATAACGATAACGATAACGATAACGATAACGATAACGATAACGATAACGATAACGATAACGATAACGATAACGATAACGATAACGATAACGATAACGATAACGATAACGATAACGATAACGATAACGATAACGATAACGATAACGATAACGATAACGATAACGATAACGATAACGATAACGATAACGATAACGATAACGATAACGATAACGATAACGATAACGATAACAATAATAACAATAATAATAACAATAATAATAACAATAATAATAACAATAATAATAACAATAATAATAACAATAATAATAACAATAATAATAACAATAATAATAACAATAATAATAACAATAATAATAACAATAATAATAACAATAATAATAACAATAATAATAACAATAATAATAACAATAATAATAACAATAATAATAACAATAATAATAACAATAATAATAACAATAATAATAACAATAATAATAACAATAATAATAACAATAATAATAACAATAATAATAACAATAATAATAACAATAATAATAACAATAATAATAACAATAATAATAACAATAATAATAACAATAATAATAACAATAATAATAACAATAATAATAACAATAATAATAACAATAATAATAACAATAATAATAACAATAATAATAACAATAATAATAACAATAATAATAACAATAATAATAACAATAATAATAACAATAATAATAACAATAATAATAACAATAATAATAACAATAATAATAACAATAATAATAACAATAATAATAACAATAATAATAACAATAATAATAACAATAATAATAACAATAATAATAACAATAATAATAACAATAATAATAACAATAATAATAACAATAATAATAACAATAATAATAACAATAATAATAACAATAATAATAACAATAATAATAACAATAATAATAACAATAATAATAACAATAATAATAACAATAATAATAGCAATAATAATAGCAATAATAATAGCAATAATAATAGCAATAATAATAGCAATAATAATAGCAATAATAATAGCAATAATAATAACAATAATAATAACAATAATAATAACAATAATAATAACAATAATAATAACAATAATAATAACAATAATAATAACAATAATAATAACAATAATAATAACAATAATAATAACAATAATAATAACAATAATAATAACAATAATAATAACAATAATAATAACAATAATAATAACAATAATAATAACAATAATAATAACAATAATAATAACAATAATAATAACAATAATAATAACAATAATAATAACAATAATAATAACAATAATAATAACAATAATAATAACAATAATAATAACAATAATAATAACAATAATAATAACAATAATAATAACAATAATAATAACAATAATAATAACAATAATAATAACAATAATAATAACAATAATAATAACAATAATAATAACAATAATAATAACAATAATAATAACAATAATAATAAAAATAAAAATAACAATAATAATAACAATAATAATAACAATAATAATAACAATAATAATAACAATAATAATAACAATAATAATAACAATAATAATAACAATAATAATAACAATAACAATAACAATAATAATAACAATAATAATAACAATAATAATAACAATAATAATAACAATAATAATAACAATAACAATAATAATAACAATAATAATAACAATAATAATAACAATAATTATAATAATAATAATAACAATAATAATAACAATAATAATAACAATAATAATAATAATAATAATAATAATAATAATAATAATAATAATAATAATAATAATAATAATAATAATAATAATAATAATAATAATAATAATAATAATAATAATAATAATAATAATAATAATAATAATAATAATAATAATAATAATAATAATAATAATAATAATAATAATAATAATAATAATAATAATAATAATAATAATAATAATAATAATAATAATAATAATAATAATCTGTATAATAATAAGTACAATATCACTCGCGTATAAGATAGAGCACCCAATTAGAATATAACCTATCTCTTATCCCTAACATGTCTATGTGAATATAGAAAGATTTGTTTTTGTATGCACAATTCGATGACTATTCGATGACCATTGGTTTTAGCAATAAACAATAAACAGCAATCGATAACTAACGAAGACCGTAGAAGGAGAATAGTGAATAGTGGAATGTTTTGTTATTTAACATTTAAATAGTTAAAATAGATGAGATATAAAATATATTATAATATACGCGTTCACATTCATTTGAATGCATAATTGATTGAAATAATGTGTTAAAGACCACGAATCCTAACACGATATTCGAGAATACTCAGAAATGTCCTGTATACCGATATATATCCAATGTAAGATTCGTCAATTTAGTAGTCATCATGTCTAGTGGCGGGCGGCGAGTAAATGCTCCGCCCGCATTACGAGCGCGCAGTATTATTACGTAATCGATTAGTATTTAGGCTGAATGCACCACTGATTAGCAACATTGTATTAACATGCCTGGGGCATTCTATTTTTAGCCTATAGCCTCGGATTACACTATTAAGAGGTCCTACATTGGACCAATGTCATTGGTCCAGGCTATAAGGCTCGCGCGGGGGGGGGGTATGCGACTTTAATTTAATACATTTTGGTTTACCGTCGAAAACATGAAATAATTTAAGGTGATTTCAGTGTTTACCAATATATCGTTGAATTGAAACTATTCTATAATTGGTCAGGTTTATGTATGCACGAGGGCTTTGTTTGCGGGCTTACTATCCAAATATCAATAGCAATCAATGGGTATAAATTCACTACACATACTTACGATTATATATCGCGCGCTCTCTCTCTCT
>OZ038312.1:18762406-18778910 GCA_964035775.1 Osedax frankpressi | reverse complement strand
TCTCTCTCTCTCTCTCTCTCTCTCTCTCTCTCTCTCTCTCTCTCTCTCTCTCTCTCTCTCTCTCTCTCTCTCTCTCTCTCTCTCTCTCTCTCTCTCTCTCTCTCTCTCTCTCTCTCTCTCTCTCAAATGCACTGTTTTCACTGGGTTTCATATTGACTAATACTATTCGAGAATACAGTTTTACTTGTAATCCAAACTACATCAACACTCCTTCGCCAGTACCTGTATTGTATTCAGAGTACATTGCGAACTCATTTTGTATGTAGCTTCGAGTCACCCATCTACGACGGGTAGCTCTATCATGGGCACTGAATGACTGCTATGGAAATATTAAATACAACTATTTATTATATATATATATATATATATTATCAATCTTCATTCTGCTGCTGAAAGAGTTTAAATTCAGGTAAATCGAATTTTAGGTATAGATGGTTAAATACATTATACAATAATAAATATGCCGGCATTTAGTGCATATTAAGTTGGCCTTCATATTACATAAGTGTATTGTTATTGGCAGATCCATATCTTTAAAGTGCCTTGAGAATTATCATCGTCAATGATTGACCATATTAGCATCATTGGTGTATATATAGTATATTCAATAGCTCTTTTAGGCGATATGTTCATTTTAAAATTATATACTTTTCTAAATTTTGACAATTTTAATATAGTTGTTTTAAAAATAATTATATTTGTGTTTTATTCTATGATTTAAATAATAGTCAGTTTTGTAAGTTACAAACTATTATTCTTATTAATTGATTTATTGAGATTTGTTAATACATGTTATTAGTAATGGAATACATAATGTCGATATCAATAGAGTGAATTATTGATTTTATAATATATATCTTCATTTACTTCTGTTTTTCGCTATCCGAAAACTATAAAGTTTAACACATAAAATCAAATTGAACTGGACGAACTTGACCAGATTAACATAATTATTGTATACATTAATATCGAGGCGTTAATTAAATATTTAAATAGTAAATGTGCTGTAGTTTACTAGTAATGATATAAGTTAATGTAGGATTTCGCGCTTTCCTGAAATAAATGTGAAACAAAAATATAAACTTCTTAATTTATGAAATTCATTTCATTATCGGGCTGTACAACATACACTGGACACTATCAACTTATATATTAGTGTTCTCCCTAGGAAGAAACACCACAGGTAGCCGGATTATATTGTTATTTAGCTCCTCCCATTTGACCATTCGCAATTCCCTCGTTCGACGCGTTCAGTGAAGCATGACGCGCCAGTGCATTTTCTTTCATTTAATTTGTCCAAATAGCTGATAGTTGCATTTCTCCTGCCCTGGCACCGAGGTATGTTCAAACTAGCTTTAATGTATAATTACTACACGAAGTATATTTCTAACAGATAATAGCTATTTTTACTCTTCATAACATAAAAATCATTATAATTCTATATATTTATATTAATTAATGATACATTCAGATACTTTCTACCAACTAAAACGTTATTAAAACTCACTATAAATATAGATATATATATGTATATATATATATATATATATATATATAGATCACGATCTCTCTTATACTGTTAAACAGACACGACCTTAAATGAGCAATTTTGTATCAATACATCTATTTATGCGTTTAGTTCACAATAATTATTATACAATTCGTACACGAGATCATCATAATATGAATAAGGTACTTTACCTGTTATTACAATTACTATTATTAATACTGGCAAAATAGAATATATTCTAGCCGATGTTTACCAGATTTACGTCAAGCTTTGTATTGAGTTAAATAGCTGTAAAAGTACGAAATTTGCATCGCTGCCATAATGAAATTGGTATCCGAAAATTCAATATTATTATAAATGATTATAATAAACCTATATAGTATATGCTGCAAATGAATTGGCTTTCGACTTATAAAATAAAACTCCGGTCAAGAGCCGGAGTTCGAATTTATATTTCGTAGTTATATTTACACAAATAATTTTCAAACAATTCTCCGTTTATGCCTCGTTATCTTCTCACTACTTACCACTTTACACCACGCGTTCCCATCACACCATAGCCGACGCCGATAATTTATTAATGTTTCGCCACTCACACAGATACAAACCAAACGACTATAATATCAAAATGAAGATAATAATTATTGGCCTAATCGCCTTACTATGTATTTCTAATGCGACGAAATCTAGTGAGTGCAACAGTTTATATTTATCTAATTTGAGCTCAAATTAATATTTCAATATTATACTATCATATGCCGATCATTTATATC
This sequence comes from Osedax frankpressi, assembly GCA_964035775.1. Classification (NCBI taxonomy): domain Eukaryota; kingdom Metazoa; phylum Annelida; class Polychaeta; order Sabellida; family Siboglinidae; genus Osedax; species Osedax frankpressi. The sequence continues at coordinate 18,776,627 of OZ038312.1, read as the reverse complement.
AACTATTAATACTACTGGGCAAGCGTAATTTAAGTATTGTAACCAGTAAATAAGTTACATTCTAACCAGTAAAACATTCCTTCCAGAGCTGTGCAGAGTTGAGAAAGCACAAACATGCCTCATTAATTTGATATCGCAAGTTGTCGATATCAACAAAGACCAAAACGTCTGCAAGTTAGCAATAATTAAAACATTATACGGAATATTATTCGAAATGTTCTATAGCGAATTAGTGTGTAATCTGAATAACACATACCTTAGTTGTGTATATCAAATAAACTATAATTTAGAAACCAGATAGATTTTAATTATACGTCATCAAATTGTCACTTATAAAACATATTATCAAGACTATATAACATATCTATTTAAATAGATATGTTATTTATACTATATAACAGCTATATAAGTAACTATGCTGCTTATTTTAGGGAACTGAAGAAAACCACATCTTGTGTATTATCTACAACTAGGTATTGTTCGAGACAGGTGGAACTTACTTACGGTATTATGGTAGACAAAATTTTGTTACCCATGTACGAGAAGTGTAATCCGGGTTCGTACAAAAAATCCAAACACGTATTACAATTTTCACAATCTAAATATCCTATATTTTTTACGTATTCTATTTTATTATAAATATACACATATATATATATTTATATATATATAATATTATATATTTAAAATATATTATAATTATAGACGAATACAATTTATATTATTATTTTACCAAATTAGGTTTTGAAGATCAGTGTAGCGTTAAGAATAGAGTACATCTGACTGATTGCTTAAGAGAGATCAATGAATATACTATCCAAGATTATTTGGGTAAAAAACTATGCAGGTTTAATTATTATTGTTGTTTGCATTATTATGTATATTGTATCATACTAATTAAGTAAAACTCTAATTAATTAATTAAACTATATTTTAAAGTTCAATTTAAAAGTTTATAGATGTTATGTTATTAACTATTATATTTATGCAGTACATCATATTTAAATATTAATTATACAAATAGGAACTGGAAAGAAGCCAGAGTATGTTTGATGAATCAACAAACGTGTATTGACTATATACAACACATTATTGGAATGGTAGATTATATATGCCCAACACAAGATTGCCAAATTAAAGCGGCTTCACTATGTATTACTGGACTTGAAAGAAATTATGCTTCAACAAAAGACATTTCATCCTCCCACTTGCCCGGTGGATCGCATTACAAAGGTTCTAGCAGTAACGGAAAAGATATTTCATCCTCTCACTTGCCCGGTGGTTCTAAATATAGAGGTTCTAGCAGCAATGGAAAAGATATTTCATCCTCTCACTTGCCCGGTGGTTCTAAATATAGAGGTTCCAGCAGCAATGGAAAAGATATTTCATCCTCTCACTTGCCTGGTGGTTCTAAATATAGAGGTTCCAGCAGCAATGGAAAAGACATTTCATCCTCTCACTTGCCTGGTGGTTCTAAATATAGAGGTTCCAGCAGCAATGGAAAAGACATTTCATCCTCTCACTTACCCAGTGGATCGCATTACAAAGGTTCCAGCAGCAATGGAAGAGACATTTCATCCTCTCACTTGCCCGGTGGTTCTAAATATAGAGGTTCCAGCAGCAATGGAAAAGACATTTCATCCTCTCACTTGCCCGGTGGTTCTAAATATAGAGGTTCCAGCAGCAATGGAAAAGACATTTCATCCTCTCACTTGCCCGGTGGTTCTAAATATAAAGGTTCCAGCAGCAATGGAAAAGATATTTCATCCTCTCACTTGCCCGGTGGTTCTAAATATAGAGGTTCCAGCAGCAATGGAAAAGACATTTCATCCTCTCACTTACCCGGTGGATCGCATTACAAAGGTTCCAGCAGCAATGGAAGAGACATTTCATCCTCTCACTTGCCCGGTGGTTCTAAATATAGAGGTTCTAGCAGCAATGGAAAAGATATTTCATCCTCTCACTTGCCCGGTGGATCGCATTACAAAGGTTCCAGCAGCAATGGAAAAGATATTTCATCCTCTCACTTGCCCGGTGGTTCTAAATATAGAGGTTCCAGCAGCAATGGAAAAGACATTTCATCCTCTCACTTGCCCGGTGGTTCTAAATATAGAGGTTCCAGCAGCAATGGAAAAGACATTTCATCCTCTCACTTGCCCGGTGGTTCTAAATATAGAGGTTCCAACAGCAATGGAAAAGACATTTCATCCTCTCACTTGCCCGGTGGTTCTAAATATAGAGGTTCCAGCAGCAATGGAAAAGATATTTCATCCTCTCACTTGCCCGGTGGATCGCATTACAAAGGTTCCAGCAGCAATGGAAAAGACATTTCATCCTCTCACTTGCCCGGTGGTTCTAAATATAGAGGTTCCAGCAGCAATGGAAAAGACATTTCATCCTCTCACTTGCCCGGTGGTTCTAAATATAGAGGTTCCAGCAGCAATGGAAAAGATATTTCATCCTCTCACTTGCCCGGTGGATCGCATTACAAAGGTTCCAGCAGCAATGGAAAAGACATTTCATCCTCTCACTTGCCCGGTGGTTCTAAATATAGAGATTCCAGCAGCAATGGAAAAGATATTTCATCCTCTCACTTACCTGGTGGATCAAAATATAGAAGTTCTGGCAGTAATGGAAAAGATATTTCATCTTCTAATTTGCCCAGTGGAACACCCGATATTTCATCATCCCATTTACAAAATGGTTCACAGGATATTTCATCCTCTTACATACAAAATGGATCAATAGATATTTCATCATCTCAACTACAAAATGTATCTCAAGATATTTCATCATCTCAACTACAAAATGTATCTCAAGATATTTCTTCATCTCAATTACAAAATGGATCGCAAGATATTTCTTTATCTCAAATACAAAATGGATCGCAAGATATTTCTTTATCTCAATTACAAAATGGATCGCTAGATATTTCATCTTCTTATTTATCAATAGGTTCAAAAGATATTTCATCATCTCACTTACCCGGTGGATCGCATTACAAAGGTTCCAGTAGCAATGGAAGAGACATTTCATCCTCTCACTTGCCCGGTGGTTCTAAATATAGAGGTTCTAGCAGCAATGGAAAAGATATTTCATCCTCTCACTTGCCCGGTGGTTCTAAATATAGAGGTTCTAGCAGCAATGGAAAAGATATTTCATCCTCTCACTTGCCCGGTGGTTCTAAATATAGAGGTTCTAGCAACAATGGAAGAGATATTTCTTCCTCTCACTTACCCGGTGGATCGCATTACAAAGGTTCCAACAGCAAAGGAAAAGATATTTCATCCTCTCACTTGCCCGGTGGTTCTAAATATAGAGGTTCCAGCAGCAATGGAAAAGACATTTCATCCTCTCACTTGCCCGGTGGTTCTAAATATAGAGGTTCTAGCAGCAATGGAAAAGACATTTCATCCTCTCACCTGCCCGGTGGATCGCATTACAAAGGTTCCAACAGCAAAGGAAAAGATATTTCATCCTCTCACTTGCCCGGTGGTTCTAAATATAGAGGTTCCAGCAGCAATGGAAAAGACATTTCATCCTCTCACTTGCCCGGTGGTTCTAAATATAGAGGTTCTAGCAGCAATGGAAAAGACATTTCATCCTCTCACCTGCCCGGTGGATCGCATTACAAAGGTTCCAGCAGCAAAGGAAAAGACATTTCATCCTCTCACTTGCCCGGTGGTTCTAAATATAGAGGTTCCAGCAGCAATGGAAAAGACATTTCATCCTCTCACTTGCCCGGTGGTTCTAAATATAGAGGTTCTAGCAGCAATGGAAAAGACATTTCATCCTCTCACTTGCCCGGTGGATCGCATTACAAAGGTTCCAGCAGCAAAGGAAAAGACATTTCATCTTCTCACTTGCCCGGTGGTTCTAAATATAGAGGTTCTAGCAGCAATGGAAAAGACATTTCATCCTCTCACTTGCCCGGTGGATCGCATTACAAAGGTTCCAGCAGCAATGGAAGAGACATTTCATCCTCTCACTTGCCCGGTGGTTCTAAATATAGAGGTTCTAGCAGCAATGGAAAAGATATTTCATCCTCTCACTTGCCCGGTGGTTCTAAATATAGAGGTTCTAGCAGCAATGGAAAAGATATTTCATCCTCTCACTTGCCCGGTGGATCGCATTACAAAGGTTCCAGCAGCAATGGAAGAGACATTTCATCCTCTCACTTGCCCGGTGGTTCTAAATATAGAGGTTCCAGCAGCAATGGAAAAGACATTTCATCCTCTCACTTGCCCGGTGGATCGCATTACAAAGGTTCCAGCAGCAAAGGAAAAGATATTTCATCCTCTCACTTGCCCGGTGGTTCTAAATATAGAGGTTCCAGCAGCAATGGAAAAGATATTTCATCCTCTCACTTGCCCGGTGGTTCTAAATATAGAGGTTCTAGCAGCAATGGAAAAGATATTTCATCCTCTCACTTGCCCGGTGGATCGCATTACAAAGGTTCCAGCAGCAAAGGAAAAGATATTTCATCCTCTCACTTGCCCGGTGGTTCTAAATATAGAGGTTCCAGCAGCAATGGAAGAGACATTTCATCCTCTCACTTACCCGGTGGATCGCATTACAAAGGTTCCAGCAGCAACGGAAGAGATATTTCATCCTCTCACTTGCCCGGTGGATCGCATTTCAAAGGTTCCAGCAGCAATGGAAGAGACATTTCATCCTCTCACTTGCCCGGTGGTTCTAAATATAGAGGTTCTAGCAGCAATGGAAAAGATATTTCATCCTCTCACTTGCCCGGTGGATCGCATTACAAAGGTTCCAGCAGCAAAGGAAAAGATATTTCATCCTCTCACTTGCCCGGTGGTTCTAAATATAGAGGTTCCAGCAGCAATGGAAGAGACATTTCATCCTCTCACTTACCCGGTGGATCGCATTACAAAGGTTCCAGCAGCAACGGAAGAGATATTTCATCCTCTCACTTGCCCGGTGGATCGCATTACAAAGGTTCCAGCAGCAATGGAAGAGACATTTCATCCTCTCACTTGCCCGGTGGTTCTAAATATAGAGGTTCTAGCAGCAATGGAAAAGATATTTCATCCTCTCACTTGCCCGGTGGATCGCATTACAAAGGTTCCAGCAGCAATGGAAAAGATATTTCATCCTCTCACTTGCCCGGTGGTTCTAAATATAGAGGTTCCAGCAGCAATGGAAGAGACATTTCATCCTCTCACTTACCCGGTGGATCGCATTACAAAGGTTCCAGCAGCAATGGAAGAGACATTTCATCCTCTCACTTACCCGGTGGATCAAAATATAGAGGTTCTAGTAGCAACGGAAGAGATATTTCATCCTCTCACCTGCCCGGTGGATCCAAATATAGAGGTTCCAGCAGCAACGGAAGAGACATTTCATCCTCTCACTTGCCCGGTGGATCCAAATATAAAAGCTCAAGTGATTCTAGCTCACGAAAGAGCATATCGTTTATTTCATATGCTGACAAAAAGGCTCTTTGTAGGTAAGCAATATTTTGAAACATTCTGATCTAAATTATTTAATATATCAATTATATAAATTGTTTCATTATGTTTTTAAACTCGCTGATCTAAATTATTATAAATTTAATATAAATGTTATGAATAGTTATGCTGGTACTATTGAACATTGTGTACAAAAACGAGTTACTTTATGTACGACGCAGTGGCAACAACAACTAAACATCGAATTACATAAAATAATAAAAAGTAAAGGATTGGATTGCGAAAATAAAGGTGATTTATCCTTCCAAATTTCTATATCAATTAAAAATGATTATTTAAATATATATTATTTACATTTCAACTATACATAGTTAATATAATTTCATTTATATTTAATTCGATACTTTATTAGGTATCAAGGATAGTAGAATAGATGCATGTAATTTGCACATTAAATTGAATCTTTGTAAGAATGGAGGATCTTGTATCGATGTCAATGGAATTCCAAAGTGCAGGTAATATTTATAATAATAATAACTATTTATGGTTCAGAGAATATTTACTGAAAATACTTGTACAGGTGTAAAGATAAATACTTTGGTGATTTCTGCACAATGATTTCTATAGTAAAATCGAAGGAAACTAAAAAGACTATTCAACAATCCTTTAAGAAAGTAGAAAAGGATAAGGTTTTAATATTTACATTAATATATTTAGTTTATTAAATCATTTACTATTTTGTTACAAATTCAGTACTATCAAAATTGAGTAATTTCTATTTCGCAGATTGGTTCAGTAAGTACAGTTTCTTTCTTCGGAATTATTCTCGGAATAGTGGCAGTAATATTCATTGTTGCTGGTGTTGTTGCATTTGTTTTTTTCTTAAGAAGAGAAAAAACTCATCAGAATGATCTTATAAAGTTGGTTATGTAATGTAATCATGTTCATGTTTTTATAGAATATTTATGTTTATTATTAAATAGTCATGTTTTCATTAACTGATATTAAATTTATATCTCAAACGTATTACGTGAGGGTGCTAAATTTATAATTAAAAAAACAAGCATTCGTTCACTTTATTAGTTCATATTCTATCTAACCAATTCATCGTGTAATTTGCAGCCGTTTTGAGAGACTATCCAGTGTATCGAGTAGCACAGTGGGAAATTCGCCGTCGCAATGGACCGACAGCAAAGATACTACAATCGCCTAGATTCATTTTAGACGCGCGTCGACGTATTACTAGTGTATCCATGCGGTGACGTATCATCTCCAGTGATGGGATATACTCACATATGTGACTCGAGGATCCGGCAGTCGAAACATTTCAAAAATTATATCAGCCAATCGTTTCCTCTTAATTTAACAACCTCGTTTCGAAAAACTCTTACCAAATCTATTATATAATTGCACTAGTACATAGACTTTCTGATAATATTAACTATTTTATAAATGATGCAAATTAAATTTTATAATATTAATTCTATTTCATTGCTTTTATTTGACTTCCACTCATTAACAAATAAAGCTTTTATTATATAATATTATATATTATTTATTCATATATATTTGAAATTGAATCTAATTATTTATATATGTACTATTGACTTGAATATACTAAACTAATTTATATGTTCATTTTATTTATAAATCCTTATGATGTAGTATACACTAATATCGATATATATATATATATATATATATTTATTTATTATATATATATATTATATATATATATATATAATAAATAGATATGTAATAACTCACTAAAATCACATCTGTAATATATTAACCCTTTTATAAGTAAAATCTATCTTCCCTAGAATTTGCATATGTTGTTAGTATAAGGGTAATTTTTCCTAAAAAATTGGATTAAAACAATAGACAAACTAATGTAAAGTTAAGCTAATATTAAAAATTCCCTATTACAAAACGATAATATAATTATTTTACATTATATTGAAAATCCCAACAATTTAACAATTCAATTACATCTTGTGATTCTATTATATCTAATAATAATAATTAGGTAATTAAAAATACTTTTACAACCTAAAATCTTTATTAGTACAATGTCAACAACAAATTCGTCAATGTTATATAATGTCAATTAATGTAGGTATTATAATATATTATTATATATGTTTGTGTATATATATATATATATATATATATACTTACTATATAGTTAAAATTATATTTACAAACAAGAATACGGTTTTTATTTGGCTAAGTTAAAATACATTAGTAATTTCATTTTCATTTGTGAATACAATAAAAAACTTGAATTATATAACATTAATTTTCTGTAAATTAAAAATTATAATTGGCGATAAATTTATTTACATATGATCCTAGAAATTAATCAATTATTAAAATATATACAATAGATAAAATATCCAGATATGTATACTATATATAGTGATAAACAACCCTATGATAGCATGTAGGCTAAACTATAACTAAATAAAATAATAATAAATTAATTGAGTATTAATATCAAAATTAATATCAAAATAAACTTTAAATTTATAATGGGATTGAACTCTAACTTTATGTTATATAACATATGAAATAATAATATGTATTTAATGAATTCATTTCAACATCAATATATAGTCTCGTTAAATTCAATCAATAAGAATATTTATTTTAAATTATTTGTAATTTTTTGTCATGGTTTCAAAGAATATCAAAATGTGGTCATTTACTAATTTATATCAATACACTATTTACCTTGAACTAATTCACAACTTACAAGTTGGTGTTTAGAAATACGAGATTATGTACATTATAATAATTTTATAAAATAGAAAAAATACTCTTGTTGTTTTTATAAATATATTTAACATATGTTATAGCATATGCTATTGACAATTTCTTTAATTGATATATAACGTTTGTATTGTTTAGACATTTTAATATTAACTATCTATAACTTAATATCATGAAATGTATACATTTGTTAACTTATTATTGTCCCTCGAATTTACTTAATTGTAGGTTGTTGGGTGGTTTGAGATATATCTACTTATTTAACAATATTAATAATTAATAATATCTATCCATTAAATATTATAGTCACTTTGCAGTCACAAATCGGTAATATGCTTTAAAAATACACATCAATTAGTTGTATTTTTTACACATTTTAATACATAAATATAATTACGTTATGTTATAATATTTTATTTCATTATATATTTGTATAAATAAATCATATGTTTATATCTAATTAAAAATAGATAGATACACCTCATTATACTATATTGTTAAATTAATGTATAGAGTAATAATGTCACGATACTAATAATCATAAATTATAGATAGTTTATTTTTGACAAAGTATATTTTTAGTGTCATATGACATTATATAATACGAATAAGAGAATAATTAGCTTTTGAAAATCAGCTTTTATATTTTTAAAAATTTAATCCGATATTTGATTATGTTTGTATGCCACTATTAAAGTTGACTGTTTAATTATATGTACTGATATTTGCGTTAGAGGTACAGTATTATCATTGGTATTATCAAATGCATTGTCATTCCATATTACTTAATTTATCATTATGACTATATTAGCTTATATCTAAATATATATTTGATATTCATTATGATGCAATGCATTATTAAATATGTAGGAATATATTTATAATATAATATTATAATATAATTATCATATTTTTATAAATAGTATAACACTTATAATACATATATAGAATAAAGTGCATTAACTTTTGTATTAATATCTTATAACACTATATTGAATAATATTCAATATTATTAATATTTATATACAAAATTTTCAATTTTTTAAAACTGTAAAAACATAAAATTTAATTTAAATTATATTAATTATAATTAGTATATTCTATAATTTAGCCTAACAACGATTATTAAAACTAAATATACTGCTTAATATAGTTATGTCTTTATGATAATATTAAAGTAAATTAATAATATTAATTGTAGTTATTATTTTACATTCAATGAATAGTATAATTTAAAAAAATGTAAATGCAGAGTTTTTGGAATATTTTGATGCTGATTTCTTAAATTTTATTAATTTCATTATATCGTTTTTATTTTTATTATAATATTGAAGTATATTTATGAATAACAATTGTAGTAACAATTATTAGTCAACATTTATGAATAATATAATATATACAAAATTTAATTTCAAAGTTTTTGAATGGAATATATAAATATATTTATGCTGATATTTACTTAATGTACACATTATTATATGTAGTACATATATTGCTAGAATCAGAATCTAACTAAATAGTACCTTGTTTCAACTACATATAAATTTTCGGAAAATTACTACTGATTTCCAAATCCTTAATATTATTATCATATTGGTTTTAGTTATTAAACCATATTAAACCTTATAAAATGATATTAATAATATGGTCGGTAAAATAGTATGGTATATAATTATAATATTATATTATATATTAGTAAATATTAATATTATAATTAGTAAATTATTTAGTAAAATATAAATATATAATTTGTAAAATATTGAATCTATTATTTACATCTAATTGTTTATTATTTAATTTTTTAAATCAGCATACAATAATTTAATGTTGATATTTAAAAAAAAGATTTATTAATAAATAATTAATAATTAAAATTACTATAAAATCAAACAATTTAAAAACTGCCAATAAATAATAACTAATGGAGAAAAATGGAGAAAAAACTAATAAAACGAATACAAACTCTGCTAAAATTAACGAATTAAAAAAAGAGAATACAAATTACGATTTAATTAAAAAGGCAAACAACGAATCAAACTACGAAAATAAAAATAACCATTTCGGAAAAAACGTTTCAGAAATTCAGGAAACAAATAATGTTGTGAAACAAGACAATGTCATATCATTAGAATACACAGTTAACGATATAAAAACAATGTTTCCAGATAAACCACATTTCTTGAATTCTGAGATAGACATACTCCACAAAGAAAATAACCATACAAGCGAAAACGATACCGATCTAACAAAAGAGCTATCTAAATCAATCCATACCGATCTAACAAAAGAGCTATCTAAATCAAACGACACACTATCATCATGTGATTCATTTGATCAAATTGAGATGCAACAATCTAATGACTATATGAGATATAAACAGGCCATCAGAGAATACTTTCTCAATGACAAATATAGCACGAACCAGTCAACGAATTATATTAAAGCCGATAGTCTCAAAAAAAAGAGTAATGACTGTTTTACAAATGATAATGCGGGCGTCATTCGAAGCCAATCAATCTACGAAAATCAATCTATGATTTCTACATCTAATAATAACTTATTAGAAAAACAAACTACTAGTTCTATTAGTGATAATTCCCCTAACAGTAGCCATATACTAGCAGATAATCAAGACGATATATTATCTGCACAGGGCAGTAACGCTACGTATAATATACGTGAAAATTCTACATTGTCAAAAGAAAAAATCGACGAACAAAGCATCGATACCGCCTCGTCTAAGAAGTCAATAAAACCAAAAGCAATCAAAATCTTTCATAAGTTAAAAAAAGAAAAAACTGACTCTAATACCCTCCTGAAACCTGGATCGAATTCAAAACAAATAAAATATCGAAATACTATTAAAGCTATAAATATAGGTTATGATAATTCAATATATCATTTATTTGTATTCTCGTACATGCATATAATGAATATTATAAAATGAATGGAGTTGAATAATATATTGAATACACCACAATGCAGAGGCGTATATAAATTAATTATTATGTAATTAATAATTATAATAATTATTGAAGTGATTAATTAAGTTACTATGCGATTTAAGAACATTTAAAATATTATATATGTATATGTATACATGTATATCTATATAAGTTATAACATATTAATATTAATAGATATATATAAATATTTGTATATTTAATGTTTAGATATTTATAATATTTGTATAAGTGAAAAAATATTTTAAATGCTATAGATTTTATATATTATATATTACAATACCTTCACAGTGACATCACAATAAAAGCGACTTTAAAATTTTTAAAATTATTTATAATCACAATTTTTAATTCTATTTTTAAAATTACGATAATAATATTTAAAATATAGTATAGGTTTAAGATCATGATACTCCATGACTCACTTCTATATATTATTATTATATATATCTTAGTAATATATAAATATATATATACATATATATATATATTTATTTACAGAAAAAGGTCAATTCGGTACTGACGCGAATGTTAAATTGAAAGCAAATCACAAGAGTAAAGGTTTACTCGTGTTTATATTTTAAGCATGTCTATATACATGTATATGTATACATATATATTTATATTGGTAAATTCATCATAAATTATATTATATTGTTTTATATTAACACACATATACTCTGAAATAGTTAGAGATGGCACCGGTAAAAAAATGGAAATGGAAATTGAATTGATTTCTCCGTCAGACGAAGAAAACAAAAATGAAACTACTGCTCTCCTCTATACGAAAACTAGCAAATATGCGAGCAAGGATAAAAATAATAATAACAATAATGTGAATATCGATACCATACGTTGCGATGTTTCTGATACGAATATTATTCCCTATACATACAATAGCAACACGGACATAATGCCGATAACTTATAATTCTAACCTTAATTCCGAAAAAATATTCAACCCACTCTTGGTTAGAAATAACGAGAATCTATCAGTTGATATTGAATACGAAAAAAGAGAGATGTCCATTGCAGAAGAAGATATAAATATATACTTCAATTCTGACCGAACTTCAAGCAGAAATAATGACCGGAATGTTAGATTAAAAAATGGTACAAAAACAAATGCATCGGAAATATACTTATTAAATAAGAGGTCATCCAGTGCAATTGTTATATCCTATGAGATTAATAGAAAAGCTAGTTATTCTTCCTTAAAATCTAATAATTCTAGGTCATCAATCAAAAGAAATTATAAATCAGATGATTTAGACATCCTACAGAGTAAAAAAAAACATGATAAGCATATGCAACAACCAATTGATTTAGAGCAAAATCCAAAACATAAAGAAACGAGTATAGGTGGAAAGAATTACATAGAAATATGTTTATTTTGTGGGAAAAATAAGTATAGAAAAATACATGATACACCGAATGAAAAATATGATAGAAGAAATCGAATAAAACCAAAATATAATAGAACAAAATCTTGTGACCAACAATATTATATCGACAAAAAACATTCAAAGAGTAGCAATGATTACTTGAGTGAATATAAATCATTTAGTGAAAATATCTCACCTTATGAAAGTAGTATAACAAGTCGAAGTAATTCAACGAGTAATTCTACAAAGGAAAAAAGTTCAACATATGAAAGTATTTCAACAAGTGAAAATAATATAATAAGTGGTTATAATTCAACAATTAACGTATCAAAAATATCAGGAAAGTATTACAAGTGTTCAAAAAGTATTTCATCAAATAAAGATAAATGCGATACAAAAATATCTACATGTCCACGATGTAAAAAAAAGTGTAAATATGAGTTAGAAAATATACATACGAATAATCCATCACGAACCAACAAATATAAACAAAAACGGAAGAATTTTAAAATGAAATTATATAACAATTGTTCAAAAAAACAAGTTATTCAGGGTGTAATTCTAATACAAATGAAAATAAAAGTTTTAATTACACAAAAAAGAAATATCCATCTTGTGAGTCTAAAAAACTACAAGAAAGAAACGAACATACTAAATAACAGTTTAAGGCAAATATACTTATAAGTTATTTAATAAAGGTATTGAATACGATTGTATATAAATTAATGCTTGTTTATCCCATCTTTCTCCTATTCTATAAACTGGATTTAATTTAATTGAATAATTTATTTTAAAACACATTTATCGTTATGCTTGTCTCATTTATGTGATAGAGGCGATAATTAAATATAACAATACAATATATATCCATCCATCCATTAATCAATTGAATTAAATAGTTTATTTATATTCGACGTTAACAGATAGGTATCTTTTGTATCGTTAGGATAAATCAAAACATAATATTAATTATATACGTTTTAAGTTCTAATCGTCTTCTGGTATTAGTAGTTAAGATAAGAAACGATAATAACACAAATATGTAATAATAATATGTGAATTCGTAATTGGTGTATGTATTTTAACTGAATTCTCAAATATAGTAATTGCATTATGATAAGGGTAAGAAATTCCAGGTGATTGCCGAAGTAAACAAAAGCTATTTTCCCATAATTATCATAGTTAAATGTAGGTTGGTTAAATAAAGTTGGTCTTGATATTAGTAAGGTATTACTTGTTCTTAGATAGCGGGGTTTTCCTTTAGCTTGATACATTTGTATATATAGCGAGGTGATTTAGAATTTAATACATCATAAGTAATACATAATCTTCTACATGACGCGTAATTTTTACGTCTATCAAATTAATTAGTTAGTTATAATTAATTATAATTAATTAGTTATATCATTGATTTAAATATAATCTTGTAATAGGCATATTTGTAATAAAATTATTTATTCTAAAATAATAATTAAATATTCTAAAATTACTTATTCTATATAATATTTGTACTTATTTAAGCCATGCTATATTGATGTAATATATAATAGTTAATATGCGTAGTATATAAGATTCTGAATTAATACTTTTTTTGAGAAATGACAGAATGCCCTTTTATTGTGTATAATATAATTAGTCTAGTAATTGGTATTTATCTAGAATTACTC
>OZ038312.1:18737406-18757406 GCA_964035775.1 Osedax frankpressi | reverse complement strand
AATAAATAAAAATATATCTATAGATGGAAATTAGGCGATCTAAAAGAATATATAGAAACAGAACTGGTAAAAAAGAGCAAATAAACAAGAACAAGATTAAAGAAAACACAAAACTACATAATTCAAATATTAAAAAATCTAAATCAAATAATGAATCAGAAATAGTAAAAGTATTAACGGTAGGTGGCGATGTTATACAAGAAATATAATATTAATTTTCAAATAATTCTATATCATAAATTTTGTAAAAAAAATGCTGTTACTAATAAGTATATTAATACTTTATAATTACACAGATATATATGCATACATTTATCTAATAATATAAATATATTATACACATATTATACATATGCATTATTTGATATATCGATATTAAGTGTTGGCGAGATTTAACAATTTAATATTTAAATTAAAATGAAAAATATCATATTATGCTAGTTTAATACATTTAATAGTATATATTATTAAATGTATTAAATAATATATATTGATATACATATATATTAAAATAAAATTGACCGTAATTAGCTCGAAAATCATGATTATTATTTTGAATTGCTTATCACTATTTCATTTTGAAATAAAATGTTAACTTCATATTAAAACATAAGTTACATTTTAGGTACTGCTAATGTTTTAAAATTATTTACTATTTATATATAATTACTGTATTATATATTAAATATTATATATTTTACATAAATTAATCATATATTAAAACTAATTGTTATACTATATTCCATTATTATATAGCCTATATATGTATATATATACACGATTATATTTAACTAGATAAATATACTACATCGATGATATTATTTATAATCAGAAAATGAATATGGTATATACTATTATATATATAAATATATTATATATGAACATTTACAGGACATCATTAATGACGTTTATCATTAATATCATAATATGAAAGCTCAAATGCAATATATTTTAATTAATATTCTGCATTATAATGTTATGTAGAAATTCTAGTTCACTATACATTATTATATTAATTAATTATATCAATGATTCATGTTCTTAATTTATATTTATTTACATTCTAAACATATAGTATATAAATAAAGTGTTTACGTATGCTTATAAACATATGCATTATGTAAACAAAATATTATCTATATTATAATATAATATTATTTATATTGAAACAAATGATTATATTACGTTAAAAGTCTAAGCTTATATAATCATCAAAGATATTTTATAAGGATATTTTTTAATGCACTCGAATATTTGTTATATATTCCAATGAAATTAATTCTCATATAAATTCTCATGTGTGTGTGTGTGTGTTGTGCGCGTGTGTGTATGTATCTATTTGTAAATATTCGTTTATATGTGTGTGAGCATGTGTGAATGTATGTGTGTATATGTATCTATTTGTGTGTGTGTTTGTGTGTGTGCGTGTGCGTGAGTGCATCGGTATGTGTATATTTGTTTGTATATGTGTATAGATGTGTGTGTGTGTATATGCATCTATTTGTGTATATTTGTTTGCATATGTGTGTGTATGTGAGTTTGTGTGTGTGTGTGTGCGTGAGTGCATCGGTATGTGTATATGGGTGTGAATATATATGTGTGTGTATGTGTGTGCGTGAGTACTTGCATGCGTATATAAGTTTGTATGGGTGTGTAAATATATGTGTGTGTGTTTGTATGAATATGTCGGTGTATTTATATGGGTGTGTCTGTGCGTGCGTGCGTTCGTTCGTGCGTGTGTGTTTATGAATGCGTATGTGTGTATTTATTCACCATAAAATATATTTGCATTATTGGTAATTAATTAATAGATCATATAATAGATCTTAGTTTAATTAATAGATTATTAAATTAATTTCATTAAATTAATAGGTTTAACTTATTATATAATTTATCCAGATGCAAAATGTAATTGAAATACACGGACCATGAGGGGTTATTGGAACCCAGGTCACTCTGGGGTCACGTGTGGTTCCCGTGTGGTATCCGGTAAAGTCAGATAGTTATAGATGAGCTGTTTGATTCGCGTTGTACCTTTTCTCTACACACTTCCGGTGTTGCGCCGATGCTCTTTCATGATGCAATACTTTCGACCGCCTAATTCATTACTGCCCTATTGCGTCATACTGCCATCGATGAGTTGCTCAATGCTGATTACACATGATAATAGAGTCTATAACACCTATTGGTCAGCCGTATCTGTAGCCTATCGTAGATTATCCAGCTACGCATTATGTAATACAGTATTTAGTTCATCCTAGTTATGGTACATTATTAAACAAATTATAAACGTATATAGATATTTGAAATTATATCTTCACATGTCGTCAAATATAAATATTTGTAGTTAATAATTATTAGTATGTAAACATATATATTTGTAGTTAATAATTATTAATATGTAAACATATATATATAATACATTTTCATTATTTTATCGTCATTTTTCTTTTAGAATAATAACAATGTATCGTAGAAAATGAAATAATTGAATCCTTTTCCCCCAGGTATACCAACATAAGTATTATATAACACATTAACTTAAATATTAACATTTAATAATTATAACTAAATATTTAATATATTAATATTTCATTATAGCTATAATACAATAGTAATATATTATATATTTGAAAGTTTAAACATCTATGATTCAAAACAACTTTTATAACTGATTATTAACAACGATATTTCATAACATATACAGCCATGCAATAATCGTACCAGGGTATAATAACGTACCATAATATGTCATAATGTACCACACCTTGGTATTGTATAATTATCTACTAATCTACCTATATTGTCTTCATACATATACCCTATACCTTATAACCTATACTCTATGCCTTATACCCTATAACCTATACTCTATACCCTATACCTTATACCTTATATCCTATACCCTATACCCTATATCCTATACCCTATACCCTATACCCTATATCCTATAACCTATACCATATACCCTATACATTATAACCTATACTCTATACCCTATACCCTATACCCTATAACATATACCCTATACCCTATACCCTATACCCTATACCCTATACCCTATACCCTATACCCTATACCCTATACCCTATACCCTATACCCTATACCCTATACCCTATACCCTATACCCTATACCCTATACCCTATACCCTATACCCTATACCCTATACCCTATACCCTATACCCTATACCCTATAACCTATACCCTATACCATATACCCTATACTCTATACCATATACCCTATAACCTATACCCTATACCCTATACCCTATACCCTATACCATATACCCTATACCCTATACCCTATACCCTATACCCTATACCCTATACCCTATACCCTATATCCTATACCCTATATTCTATAACATATATCCTATATATTATACCCTTTATACTATATCCTATACTATATACCCTATAACTTATACCCCATACCCTATAACTATACCCTATACCCTATACCCTATACCCTATACCCTATACCCTATACCCTATACCCTATACCCTATATCCTATACTCTATGCCTTATACCCTATAACCTATACTCTATACCCTATAACCTATACTCTATACCATATACCCTATACTCTATAATCTATACCTTATAACCTATAACTTATACTCTATACCCTATACCCTATATCCTATACCCTATACCCTATACCCTATACCCTATACCCTATACCCTATACCCTATACCCTATACCCTATACCCTATACCCTATACCCTATACCCTATACCTTATACCATATACCCTATACCCTATACCTTATACCCTATACCCTATACCCTATACCCTACACCCTATACCCTATACCCTATACCCTATACCCTATACCCTATACCCTATACCCTATACCCTATACCCTATACCCTATAACCTATACTCTATACCATATACCCTATACTCTATAATCTATACCTTATAACCTATAACTTATACTCTATACCCTATACCCTATATCCTATACCCTATACCCTATACCCTATACCATATACCCTATACCGTATACCCTATACCCTATGCCTTATACCATATACCTTATAATCTATACCCTATACCTTATACCATATACCCTATACCCTATACCTTATACCCTATACCCTATACCCTATACCCTACACCCTATACCCTATACCATATACCCTATACCCTATACCCTATACCCTATACCCTATACCCTATACCCTATACCCTATACCCTATACCCTATACCATATACCCTATACCCTATACCCTATACCCTATACCCTATACCCTATACCCTATACCATATACCCTATACCCTATACCCTATACCCTATACCCTATATCCTATACCCTATATCCTATACCCTATACCCTATACCCTATACCCTATACCCTATATCCTATACCCTATATCCTATACCCTATACCCTATACCCTATACCCTATACCCTATACCCTATACCCTATACCCTATACCCTATACCCTATACCCTATACCCTATACCCTATACCCTATACCCTATACCCTATACCCTATACCCTATACCCTATACCCTATACCCTATACCCTATACCCTATACCCTATACCTTATACATTATACCCTATACTCTCTATTTATATGCCTTATATACATCTCATATTTCCGACTAAGTTATTTACATGCCACCTATATACTATTCACCCATGTAAACTATATTAATAGGTATAGTAGAATAACATCTACATCATAAATAACCTAACTACATAACCAATACACATCCTACACTATCTACAACACCTACACTACCTAGACAGACTACACCTCCTACATAGCCTACATAGTCTACACTACCTACGCTACCTATGCTACCTATACAGACTACTCATCCTACACCTCCTACACCTCCTACATAGCCTATATAGTCTACACTACCTACGCTACCTATACTACCTATACAGACTACTCCTCCTACACCTCCTACGCAGCCTACATAGCCTACACAGTCTACACCGTCAATAACGTTTACGCCCAGCACATAATTTATATATATGTCTACACTATCTGCACGGTTTACACTATCTGCACCGAATACACTATTTACACCGTATATACTATCTACACCGAATACACTATTTACACACTATCCACTATTTACACCGAATACACTATCTACACCATATACACTATTTACACTCTCTACAATCTCTAAATCTCGTATAACGTATACACTGAATACACTGAATACACTGAATACACTGCCTACACTACCTACACTGCCTACACTGCCTACACTGCCTACACTGCCTACACTGCCTATACTGCCTACACTGCCTACACTGCCTACATTGAATACACTGAATACACTGCCTACACTACCTACATTGCCTACACTGCCTACACTGCCTACACTACCTACACTGCCTACACTGCCTACACTGCCTATACTGCCTATACTGCCTATACTGCCTATACTGCCTACACTGCCTACACTGCCTACATTGAATACACTGAATACACTGCCTACACTACCTACATTGCCTACACTGCCTACACTGAATATACTGCCTACACTGCCTACACTGCCTACACTGCCTACACTGCCTACACTGCCTACACTGCCTACACTGCCTACACTACCTACACTGCCTACACTGCCTACACTGCCTATACATATCATACCACATACCCTCATTAATGACCTACTAACTACCTACACTCACGATTAAATACTCCTGAATACGACGCATGTCAATATCTCACTATTTGATGGTCATTTAAGAGAGCGTGGCAAAGTAGGCGTGTTTACGCTAACCATCCTACCGTGGCCCCCTACATAGTCTCACACCTGCCACTTACTAGACGTAACACCGTTTACATAATGGGTCAGGCGATCTCGTTTCCTGGTTGAAGCGGATGGTTACAATGTATAAGTTTTATCAGATCAAATAGAAATAGTTAACAAATAAATCATCGTCCCGAGTTATTATGTAAGGAACCTTTTACATGGGTACTTTTAATCTAGACATTTTCCAAAGTGCTTTTCTTATATCGTTCTATTTACATGGGTTATTATGTACAGGTCATTTTGATGGGTCCTTTTATTAAAAGGGTTCTTTTTCTATATTATTATGCAAAGTGTTTTTTCATGTGTTGTTTTGCATCACCTTTAGATTAGTACTTGTATATGGGTCGTTTTGCAAGGGTACGTTTACACTAATCCTGTTTAACGGGATATTTTAAACGGTTCCTTTTGTAAGAGTTATTTGTGTGCTTTTTGAAAAAGTGCCTGTATAAGATTCTTCTATATGGCAGTTATTGTAAGTTTCCTTTTGCATTGGTTTGAAATTATGAGGTTTAATAATATTAACTAATATGCAATAAATGAATTTATTAAATATATTGTATATAAGTTAATTTGAAATACATGCAACAACATAAAACTATGATATACTTTTAAATTTTAGTTTAATTGTCAAGTGTGAAAAGATGATTAATTGTTGAGTTTTTATTTCCTCTAGACTCCACGCCTAAATCTGCGCACATACACACACCTCGCACACATACACCCACCATGTGCACATAAATACCACGCATAAACATAAATTGCATACATACATCGCAAACAACCTCACACAATTTCCCATACCTTACACATAAACTCACATAACCTCACATAACCTCACACTAACTCACGCAAACTCACACAAACTCACACAAACTCACACAAACTCACACAAACTCACACAAACTCACACAAACTCACACAAACTCACACAAACTCACACAAACTCACACAAACTCACACAAACTCACACAAACTCACACAAACTCACACAAACTCACACAAACTCACACAAACTCACACAAACTCACACAAACTCACACAAACTCACACAAACTCACACAAACTCACACAAACTCACACAAACTCACACAAACTCACACAAACTCACACAAACTCACACAAACTCACATAACCTCACACAAACTCACAGAAACTCACAGAAACTCACACAAACTCACATAACCTCACACAACCTCACACAAACTCACACAAACTCACACAAACTCACATAACCTCACACAAACTCACACAAACTCACACAAACTCACATAACCTCACATAACCTCACACAACCTCACACAAACTCACACAAACTCACACAAACTCACACAAACTCACATAACCTCACATAACCTCACACAACTCACACAAACTCACACAAACTCACACAAACTCACATAACCTCACACAACCTCACACAAACTCACACAAAATCACATAAACTCACATAACCTCACATAACCTCACACAAACTCACACAAACTCACACAAACTCACACAAACTCAAACAAACTCACACAAACTCACACAAACTCACACAAACTCACACAAACTCACACAAACTCACACAAACTCACACAAACTCACACAAACTCACACAAACTCACACAAACTCACACAAACTCACACAAACTCACAAAAACTCACACAAACTCACACAAACTCACACAAACTCACACAAACTCACACAAACTCACACAAACTCACACAAACTCACACAAACTCACACAAACTCACACAAACTCACACAAACTCACACAAACTCACACAAACTCACACAAACTCACACAAACTCACACAAACTCACACAAACTCACACAAACTCACACAAACTCACACAAACTCACACAAACTAACACAAACTAACACAAACTCACACAAACTCACACAAACTCACACAAACTCACACAAACTCACACAAACTCACACAAACTCACACAAACTCATACAAACTCACACAAACTCACACAAACTCACACAAACTCACACAAACTCACACAAACTCACACAAACGCACACAAACTCACACAAACTCACACAAACTCACACAAACTCACACAAAATCACACAAACTCTCACAAACTCACACAAACTCACACAAACTCACACAAACTCACATAAACTCACACAAACTAACACAAACTCATACATAATAAGTACACAAACTCATTTATAATTTCACACATCGCACACTAAATCGCATACTACATCGCACACTTCATATAAATTGTCCATAACATCATATAATGGAAATAAAACAATAACACTACCTTATATATCTCTCACACGCAAAACACACACACCAACATACATGCTAATAAATGATCACACAAAAAGAAATTACTCATTTACTTCAATTCTTAATACCGTCTCAACTTAACCTCCTATCTAACTTATGATTACTATACACTTGCATCTATATACTACTGACTAACTCCTACTCCCTTACACTGAAACATAATGTTACAATCCACTACAATCCTTTCGCACCCGTATGTAACATCCTCTATTATCTTATTCTCCGACCACGGATTTTACAACAAACGCATGACTTACACTTATAAACATTATACTTACTTTCAACAATAGGGGATACCTTACATATGTGTATTTCTTATTAATCCCTATTTATTTTCTTATTTACATATTTGATTAAACAACTCATCTTAGAAATATGTCTAAATAAATCTTACAAATATTAAAAATCTTACGACACAGATCAACCCGCTCACTATCTCACATCTCACCCTCTCACTACCTCACATGTCACCCTCTCACTATCTCACATGTCACCCTCTCACTACCTCACATATCACCCTCTCACTATCTCACATCTCACCCTCTCACTACCTCACATGTCACCCTCTCACTAACTCACCTATCACCCTCTCACTACCTCACATGTCATCCTCTCACTACCTCACATCTCACACTCTTACTACCTCACATGTCACCCTCTCACTACCTCACATGTCACCCTCTCACTACATCATATCCCACCCTCACATTTATAATGTATTGGAGTAATAACCGAAATACATTGAAATTCAAATTCATAGAAATATATATACCCAGGTATACGTATATATATATATATATATATATATATATATATATATATATATATATATATATATATATATATATATATGTATACATGTATACGCTTATGGGGCATACGCGTACGTACGGGACTAAACGCGTGTTCATTGGAGCGTGATATCGCGGGTACTCGACCATATCGGCCCGAGTGTTTTATCGCCCCTTCGCCGACCGCCAGCATCCCGACCGTATTGACGTCCCTTATCTAGTCACCCATAGGAAGATATCATTCGCCTACTATAGCGAACCGATACAGTTCACCGTAAATAGTACGGATAATCCGTTAGTCGGAGGAAATACACGGACGAGAATTAATACTGTATAGTCAGCGAATATTGACAGCTCCATACTTCATATAATCGACACACCGTTAGCTAGTATGTAAACTTGGGTCTACAAGTCCCGTTCGAATAGCTACGCTCATACAGGCACACACACACACGCACACACACACACACACACACACACACACACACACACATACACACCTACTATCACCCATTTATAACGGATCAAGTAGTCACTTGTCATGTTCTCTCCGGGTTCTCAGCAATACTGTGCCTGGATTAACTCGGCGGCGTGGGGTGATGATAACCAGCAGAGTGAGGTTAGAGTGTTGGGATTAAACTTGTACGGCAGTTTATACCTGTAGGCCTACAGTATGGAGGTTAGAGTTGGAGTAGGGTCCGCTTTTAATGTATGGAGTATAGTTCGTATAAGGATACCGGGTCACTTCCGGGGTTTAAGGTCATATAATATTGTCCATGGTTCAGAGTAGTAAATTACTGAAGGTAGGGTCCGGGATATGTTATGGACCTTATAGTCCGGGGTAGAGCTCGTGGTTGTGTATTATCTGGAAGTTATTGTCCGAGACTTAGAGTAGTATTATAGTTCATAATTAGCTGGCTAGGGTCTATCGTTCAGAAGTTAGGACCCGGGAGCTATGGTTAGGGTTAATGTATTTAGTGGTTAGTGTAATTGATTAAGTTCTGAAGTCTTAAGTCCGGAGTTAACGTCCGAGGTTACTTATGATCTAAGTATAGGATTCTGGAGTTAAATTCCGGGGAAAGAGTCTTTGTAGCTTCCGTAAATTAAATTTGTTTGGTTATTTTTCGGTGTTTAGGATCCCTGGTTATGTTCTGAGTAGACTCCTGACATTGGTATATGGGGTGCGTGGTTATGAAAGTGTAGTTATGGGGGTCATGATCCGGGATTAGTCATCGAGGGTTAGTAATTGGGATTTTGTCCGGAGTTTAATGTCAAAGGGTAGGCTCTGAGTTATAGTTCGTGGGTTAATATAGTGCTCTATATTAATGTACGGAGATTACGGTGCCTGGTTATGGTTGTGATTATTGTCGCAGTTTAGTTTTGGATAGATTCCGGTGTTATGGTCCAGTTGTAAGGATCCGGGATATGGCTTGAACTAAGGTTCATTAGAAAGCTACTGGACAGGGTCTGAGGATTAGAGTCCGGATTAGGATCCGAGGTTTAAAGTATATGCGTTAGTCTCCTGGGTATAAGTACTTGGCTAGAGTCCGGTAGTTTAAGTTCGGGATTATGTTATGGATATGGACATATGTTGGACATTATATGTGGAGATATGTTTAGACATTGCTATCTATACGATATAGAGGTTGAAAATATTGTGAATTAAAGGTCGTAATATAAATTCGCTTGTATGTGGGATTGATTAACAAATAGTAAAATTAATAAATCAACGTATATTTAATAAAGCATATAATGATAGTTGACTGATTACTGATTTGTAATTTACTTTAAATTGAATTTGTATATAATAAAATGAATTTGAACAAAGGTTGTTTTGTCATATGCTATAATTATTTAAATAACTTTACTAAATATGACATTTTAACTATTGCTTTACATACGTTATAATTGCAATGGTATGTATTTAATATAATTGTAATTATGAGTATATATATAAACTCATTTTTTAATATATTATTTCATTTATATTTTTATATTACGAACACGAAATGATTTAACTTTGGCTGTGCAATATTTAGAGATTTTCACACTTTGATATCCGGTTTGTTTATTGTTATAACAATAAAATAATAGATTTATGTTAGATATCTTCGCATGCCCATAACACCTATCATTAGACTATAAAACATGGCAAACATACTGTGTTAGTTCCCATTGATAAGTAATACTTATAGTGTTACACGTGTACTCCGTAGACATACACAACAATCGCAAGCTTTTATATCATGATTTGATTTTAATTCATTATCATTTGGTTCTGGAATAATTAGAATGAACATATATTATTTATATATTGTTGGACCATGTTAAACATATTAGAATTTGTAATAATTAATAATTCTAAACTTAAATATACATATATATATATATATATATATATTATAGCATTATAGAAGAAAGAAATATACTTACTTATATATTATTAATTATTTAAATATACAAAACAATAAATATAATATATATCATTTAATTTAATATAGCTAACATGAATATGTATTCAAATTAATTAGAATATTATTATTATTATTATTCAATTTATCGTAAGTAATTAATAAGTAGATATTATATATAAAAATTTATACAGATATATTTCTATACGTGTCTATGTAATTATATATTCTATAAACTATTATCTCTAAGAAACTATAATCTTATTCCATGGTATGAATATTAAATATTAAAAAATATTAATATAGGCTAGCCATATAAATAGCTATCAGCATTATATTCATTTATATTTATATATATATATATATATATATATATATATTGGTACATATATATATATATATATATATATATATTAATATATCTAAACATTTAATGAGTGTATACATTATCTAATATTATAGAACAATGGGTAAAAAAAAGATAGAGAGTGAGAGATATAGAGAGAGAATATATCTAAATATAAAATATATACAAACATCATTATTTGATCTTGCCATTGTCTTGCATTGGCATTGTCCATCGTATACAGCTATAATCCATATATAGTATTAACTACCCTTTTAGTCTAATACAGTTGCATTGTGGCAAGTAAGTCTAGTCCTACAGCCCAGCGAAGGAACCCCCTTACAATGCAATATCATAGTCGCTCGGTAGAAAAAACAAAGACGAAGGGGGCGCTTTGACGGAGAATTGTGAGCCCCGTTGCGTGATCAGTGGAGCGTGACGGTCACGTTGAAACCCCCGTTATGTAGCGGCGACAATCGCTTCATTCTGTCGGACTTTGTCTGTCGCATTTTAAGTAATCACACTTTTGAGTAGTCTCTCGCCACCATCAGTTTTACATGTGCAGTCGTAGGCATATGTCGAGATTGTATATAAGCATACGAGTATTTAGAATTTATCCGTTATAATTAATAATGTATGCCATAGTTGATTAAACATAAATTTTACTAGGTTAGTTCAAATATATATATATATATATATATATATATATATAATAACTTGATATATTAAAAGAATCGATACGAGTAAAATTATTATTAATATATAATACAATAATATGTAGTGAGATGGATCTAATTTATATTAATTTATAATAATATATATAATAAGTGTTATATATACTCAAATAATAATAGATATATATAAATTTATGATGTATAACATATTCTATATTAACTTACTCGTGTATTTTCACATACACATTATATGTTGCATTACGTCATACATATATATATATATATATATATATATATATATATATATATATATATACATAAACACATATATATATACAAACACACATCCACACAAGAAGGCACACTCGCACTCACTAAAACCCAAACCTGATACAATACTAATATCAATATATTGTCATTACTTCTTTGAATAGATAAATCTATAGATATAATTAATGATGAACCTATCAAACTAATAAGATACACAACGATGACAACACCTCAGCGTCCCCGATTTCAAATCAATAACTTCCGGTATAATACCAGAATACAGTAATATTTCCATTTTCCCTCAATTTATAAAGAAATGCACCTGAATAACTATCAAATTATCGAGAAATCATCCAACTATGACATATAAGAAATTGACAAAAGTCACCTGACTATGACAATGGTTTAGTGTGTGCATTTACTGTCCTCAACTGTATTACACAATAGCGAAACTACTCAACTAACAATATTGAATGAGATGTATTCCTAACTCGATGATCATAATCAGATTCAATGAACTCTACTTGACCTTTATCATTATTATCTTTGTCATTCGATGGCCCTGATATTAGCATACTACTGAACATGCTGTAATTACTCAGAATATGTAATACTGGACAAATATACAATATAAGAAACCCCTTTAAGAAACTTTCCTTGTAAAAATAAACTCATCTATATTAAATCTCTATAATGTAAATATCGGGTACTTCAAACCTAATATTTCTAAGATTTTATTTTCTATCCCACCAAATATTAGATAATCAAATTTCCTAAAATAACTATCATTTATAAGCTGACGACATTAAATGCATACCTAAGCAAAACATGATATCCTAATGCAGAACTGACTCCTTGTTTTAAATACATAACTAACAAACGATAGCTAACTTTTTAACTTTTAACAACAGATTAAACACTGTTATCAATTTATTAATACATTTATCATTTCAGCGTAAGTAAAAAAAGCTTACTGTTTATATGAACCCTATAGTGTTTATATAATATAGTAGATATACTTATTATTATATAATATAAATCATATAAGGTTTATATAATATAGTAGATATACTTATTATTATATAATATGAACCCTATAGGGTTTATATAATATAGTAGATATACTTATTATTATATAATATGAACCCTATAATATGATGCATATTATATTTATATTACCTTTATATTTTACTATAAAATCATTTAATATTTTAATATTTTGTCATATACACACAAACTTTCTTTTACACTCATATTCACATATCTACACATATAAACACATCACAAATAAACACTCACATTCAGATATACATATATACATAAACACATACATACACACATCCACACACACACACACAAACACACCCCACATACACACAAATAATTATATATACATACTCATACACATTCTATGTCTCATGCATGTTGGTATATTTAGAACTGTTCATTCATCGGACATCTATCCCTATTACATAACGCAGACCTGCCATGCAAAGATGATAAATTATGTTTATTGCAAGTTTGTCAGGTGCCACTCACAGACTTAGCCACGCCTCCGAAGTCACTGGGATACCGTATACATTTATGTATGATTAAATAATGATATAATGATAATCAAAGCCTCCGAGGATACACGAGGATTTGTTAAGCAAGTTTGCTGATTATTATTATCTATCTAGATTAATCTAATGATATAACGTTATTACGTATATACATATTATCAAAGCCTAATGAGTATTTATTGTGCGCGATGTGCATATCCATATAACGTATATTATTAAAATATATGTAGAAATATATAGTTTAATATACTGTTAATATAAGTGAACTTGCAATTGTAGTTACTTTATTAATTATACAATTTAATATATCGATATATGTTTTTATTTATTATAGCATTCATTTTTAGGTAATTGTCTAATATCGTGTAGACAAATTATTAGAAATTCTATAAAGAATCTAAAATATTCCCGAGAATTTAAATTTTCTTTCTGTATCGATACAATGATATTGAACATTTCAAAATTGTTGTATACAATCATCCTACTTATAATATCTAAAATATGTAATGGAATTAGAAAATATAGTATATATTAAGGAACCATATTAAATATGGTGAATATATGAACACGGACAAGATATTGGCTGAATCATACGAAATCTCGCATAGATGTAAGTAATCAGGAAAACATTCGCATACCGTTCTAGGATATCTCCGTTGTCTCCACCAAAGTGGTCGGGTTATATAATATTATACTTATATCGATGAATCTCCTTTCGGGCAGGTTCTTAAATTATCCTTCCAGAGTTGCATCACCAGAGATGTATTGATAAACGTAGATTCCAACTCGAATCTCTGAATGCGTGTCTATCTTTTCGTACCTGGCATTCCTGGTACACAGCTTCATAGGGTCAGCTGATTACACATGGCAGGAAGTGTTTTAGCGGTGTATAGATCTCATAAAACATGTAATAAGTTACGGCAGAGCTCAGCTGTCATTTATGTTGAATAGATATAAACAAATACAATCAAAGCTCTGTTCGGTTTTATCTATATTCTAAATATTAACCATAAGCTAGACTTTACACCGGGTTGCATCCTAACCACGGCAGAGTAAGAACAATAGAGAGAACAGAACAGAGATAGTTGATACAACTGACGTGTTTGAAGATTATGAGAACTTTGAAAATACCGCTTACAATAGGAGAACAAAAGACCTGTGTTATGAATGTGTTATGAATGTGTTTCCAGTTGTTGTAGATACTCTCGAGGCACGATACACATGGCATGATACAAAGGATGACTTAATGAAGATCTAAATATACCATCAAGGATATGGAAATCATTTAAAAACTTTAGCATTCAATAATTATTGAAGATATCAACGCGATCATTTCTGATTTCTTCGGTGACTTTTATTTATGTATAAAGTTACATTTTCTTTGCCTTTTTACCATTTTTGCCTTCTAATATTGTATCCCCTTTTTAATTTTTTAAGTATTTTAATTGTCTTCTTAATATTTATTATATTTCCTTTTTATTTTAAAAATCCGTTACCTATAGATTTACATATACAATGTACATTATACGTATACAAAGTTAATACAGAATATATATATATATATATATATATATATATATATATATATATAGGGATTATAATCTACTAATATATTGTATTATTAGATATATTATATATTCGCATGGGTAACAATGTAGTAATCTTACATATACTTTCCGCATATCGAATTTGAGTTATATAACTAGTATAGCATTTAAATGTATCATTATATGTAAAGATAATTTTATCGCACTGGTATTGCGTTGGGTGTACTACACAGAAATAATGTAGGTATTCAAAAAATATCATATACACCTATTATAATAGCGATTTTTCATTGGATCTTGTTAATGCGATCTTTATGTTTCTTTTATGTTCACTACCACTATATAAGTTAATACTAATAAATACTTATGCAATGCATATTATTTATTATATAACTTTGTTTTATAAATTCTGCAAAAAAATGGTTCACAAAAATACCAATAGACTAATCTACTTGGCACATCTACTTCCATTTGCACGATCTTTGGGGGGAAAGAATGTAATAAACAAAAAGTAGGAAACATTCTCCAAATTCATATTATAAATAAAATAAATGCTTGTCTCGTATCAACTTCTATATATACAGTTTATATATATGGGTCGTGTTATCTATCTAGCCCCTACCGATCTCAACTCAGACAATTTTAATTACTTTATATAGTCACTTGATCAAAACGCAATTAAAGCCGTTAATTGGTGGAGTGGCTATGTTCTGTGATCTCCCCGCCCCCTGGGGATTGGTGAGGTGTGGAGGCGACGTTGACGGTGGTGACGGAATTGACAATAAAGTCCCTCGGCGACAGGACCTGGCGAAGCGTGCCTCGACTACGCCTACTCGATCCTCTACATCATAGAGTATGTCGTTTTAACGTACCGGTTATGCAACCTTAGTTATTAGAGTGCGGAGTGCGGGTGGGGGCGGGGGGAGGGGGCGGGGCGCAGGGCTATCATCGTCCGGTAATTTGTAATCGTTAATAGATTGTCTTTGATGCCGTGTTGTTGTCGGATGTTCAAATAGCGACTTTTGGGGCAACTTGAAATTGTATCAAAACAAACACTTCCGGTATAGTGTTTTTAGTGTGGTTGGAAATATCCATTGAACTGCGAATTTTAATGACATACCATCAGCTGACATACTGATATATTGTAAACATGTATACGGTATTATGCATCATTCTTTAACTAGTTTAATTGAATAAAAAAACAAATAATACGATATAGCTATAACAAAATATTTATTATCTCAGTTTAACGTCATTATATAATATATGATATTCAGCTGTAGTATTTTTTCAATACTATTTATTTAATCGAATTTTTATCAAACCCCTTTTATTTTATTTTATTTATCTAAGAATTTATATATATTATATTATTAAGTCAATTTTACAATAAAGTATATGCCATAAATATGATTATTGGTAATATATTTTAGATGTTGACATTCATTATAGCCCTTCAATAGTACTTTTTTTTTACCTAATCCAGCTTTAACTAAATGAATTAAAATTAATAAATATAACATCAATATAATAATATAATATATTATAATAATAGTATGCATTATAATATAACGTATATAATTGCAATAGTTTAATTTTATATTACAAATTTATATAATGGTAATATTTTTTGACACATTTATAATTTCCACAATAACATTAAAATACTTTCGATGTATAAATAATTATATAATACTTCATTATTATAAAATATATTTACCGTATAAAATAACTGTATCTAATTAATATTAATTAGTATTAACGAACGTAGTATAATATATACGACTTGTATTCATCGAATTCTCCTAATCTTATCATATGTCTTAACACACGTCTTAACATACATCTTAACATATTGTATCCTTGTACCAGGTAAAAAGACATGGACATAATGAAAAGGAGAGCAACAACAAAATGTTTGTTTATTAAAATAAAGTAAATTTCATTATAAATATATAATGAAATATATATGATAACATAAACTTACGACTTTTATTTTATTTATAACATATTTTATTATAATATATATAATATATATACATTAAATTTGTATACATTAATATTTAATAACTAAAATGTCAGAAAGTTACTTGTCGGTATAAATTACCTGAGATGCAAATGTATACAAAGATAATTAGAAATTCATTATTATGATATGATATTTTATATGAAAAATACATACATAATAGCATATTAACCGTATCAGATATTGTAAGTTTATCCAATCATTTAAATATAAGTATTGGATCTTATTTCTAATAGGAACTTCAGTATACTTAATAATTAGTACTAATTAGTATATGAGTATTATATATAGTTATAGAGTATATATATATATATATATATTATAAATGAAATATAATAATACTAGCATTAGTAATATTATGTTGCATTCAAATTATAAAATACATTTTGATTTGTTTAATGCAAACAACATGTGATGTATACAATTTCACGCTGACGACGAACATTAATATGATTATATACACGCCGTACTAGGATACGAATCTGGGTAACCTGATGCCCTTTATATCATATTTTATTATTTAGGTTATATAACCTACATTGTATATTACTCCTCGTGTAATAAATGCATAGATTCACTACATCAAATATAAAATTATAACTTAATTATAATTGCACATATATGTATATGTATATATATATATGCATTATTACCATATATATTGCTGATTGTAGTGTTTAACATAAAACTACATGAATTATATATTGTTGAAAAACTCTAGTTGAAAAATAAATATAAATTAGTATCATATTACATTAATAATTTAACAAAATGTCACCAAAATATCTAAAATATATAACAAAAGAGATATCAGAATTTAAATATATATATACATATATATATATATATATATATATATATATATACATAATATAAATACTAAAAAGTTAAAATATTCAAATAATAATTCAATGTGCAATTATTAAAAAAGGAAAAGTGGTCATAAGTCTGAAGTAAATACTAAATGTATTATAAAATTGCTAATATTTAAACATTACAAATGAGGTAGTAATTTCCTTTAAAAAAGGCTTTCTTGCCACATTGAATTGCATATTAATATTAATGATTTATTGATATACGCACTCAATAACCACATTACTTACCTATTCATATTATGTATGAAGGCATATATAAAGTTATGAAATAGTAAGTATTATTTCAGAACCACTTACTAACGGTATGAAATGGTACCGCTATATACCTAATATTATATTATTAGACGTGTTGGCAATCTTGCAAATAACACTACACAATACAACGTACATTGTACAAGTCATGCATAGCGATTATAAACACGGCGTTACCGTACGGCGTACGCTGTACACTGTACACTGTACAGTGTACAGTGTACAGTGTACACGGTACAATGTACAGTGTACAGTGTACAACCAATAGTATATGTTATTATCCTAAGGGAATATTGAATTTAATTAAAATGTAAGGGTAACTGGATCACAACGGTATAAACAAACCAATCGCCAGACTTTTATTTATTTACGTACTAATTACAGGAAATACCGCTATGTGTTATTATGGTTGTGAGTTATATAACAAAACTAATGAAATCATGACAAGAAACACTTTTGAATCATTCTTTCCGAGGATTACCTTAGAAAATGATATATTCTCTTATATCGTTGTAAGTAATATATATGACTAAAATTCTGCAAATAGTATACATTATATAATAAGTCATTCGTTAACGTTAATGTTAATGTTAATTTTACAAACGATAACAATTTTATAATTATATAATTACGATTAATTTCTAATCAATATTTAGATACGATTAAATTCATTTTTCTGTGTTAACCATTTGAACGTAACGTTGGGAAATCATTACCTACAGTAAATTATATCAGAATATGCTAGTTAAATAAACATTCTGATACGTCTTCTTATAGTAACCAGAGAAAGCCATATATAACGTTCTCATTAATTAATATTCACATTACAGTTTAATACATAATATACCTCGGGTAGAGTGTGAACAATGTTGTTTTCAATTGATGTTAATATGTGTTAAGTGTGAATTAATATTCATTGTTGCATGCCCAAATTATTGCATTTCATTTAAGAATTGCGGTAGCGTAGCCGTCTATAGACGGTCTACTTACACAGAAGCATATCGTGTATTTAAAGAAGCTTTCACATTTGTTTCACATTTTTGTACCGTATCGATATCGTTGGTTCGTAGCGATCGGGCCACCGACGTCACATTCGTATTACGCAATAGTAGTAGGCGTAACCGGTCTGAGAACATCAGCCCGGA
>OZ038312.1:18689825-18737206 GCA_964035775.1 Osedax frankpressi | reverse complement strand
CGTACTGCCCCCTACTCCAGTACCTACAACTTCACGACGGACGGTTTCCACGCTGCGGCCAGCAACGCCAACATGTGCCTGGCCACAGGGGTCAGGGGCGGGGTCGACTGGATGCGAAAACTCGCCTTCCGGTACCGGCGCATTAAAGAGATATACGCAATATATAGAAACAATATCGGCGGTTAGAGATTGTTACGAGGATGGCGATAAGATATGATGTTGGCATCGGTGGTTGATTCGGGTGACAAGGAATTTCACGGAAGACGAGGTCGTGTGAGCTATGAAGTGGGGTGTCAAGAGATGAAGCTGACACAGAAAGGGGAGTAGGTGTTGTAAGATAGAACGTATGTTATATAAGACTGATATCTACGTGTTAGGCTGTTATCAAGAGATGGCAGGTGACGAGGGTCAAGAAGGTATTTCGGGAATAGTTGGCTGATAAGGGATTAGGAGAGTGTTGAGGTAGTAGGAGTGTGTTGAGGTAGTAGGAGTGTGTTGAGGTAGTAGGAGGGTGTTGAGGTAGTAGGAGGGTGTTGAGGTAGTAGGAGTGTGTTGAGGTAGTAGGAGGATAATGAGGTAGTAGGAGGGTGTTGAGGTAGTAGGAGCGTGTTGAGGTAGTAGGAGGGTGTTGAGGTAGTAGGAGGGTATTGAGGTAGTAGGAGCGTGTTGAGGTAGTAGGAAGGTGTTGAGGTAGTAGAAGGATAATGAGGTAGTAGGAGGATAATGAGGGATGAGGATGATTATGCATATGGTACCTTATCAACATTGATTATTTAATCATTTAGTTGCCTATTGGTTATATAGAGAGATTACCAAAATCTATGAGATATGGTGTAAATAGAAGTGATTATTGGAATTGCATAATCGCTTTCATAATTTGGATGATTCTAAGAATCTCGAGTTTAAGTTATATTTATAGGTACGATGGTAACATTCGTGTATCCTTCACCTTTCTATGTTCAGCAATTATATCTATATAATGTATATTATTATTAATATTACTAGTAACTTTAATACAATATGCAAATTAATTTTCGACATCGATTAAATCTAGATCATATTTATAAATCGGCACGAGTTCAAGTTATTGTGAAATTCATTACTTCGCGCAATTAATTCGACACATAAATCATTAATTAATTAACGAGGTAACTTGATTCCGTAACTAATTAATGTATCGATCACATGCTAACTGGTATTCATTTCATTTATAGTCTTTGTAGATACGCATATATCTAACTTCGTATATAAATATCATATATACTTTTGCCATGATTAGTGATTTTAGGGCTGTCTACTATTGAATAATTTCTCTATTTGCATAATTTAGTGCCCTAATTGAATGCACTAATATCAATACATGATATTTATATTAGAATAAATATGATACCGTTATATTTATATTTAAATAATGGATTACCCACAAATAAATTTGATAATTTTATAAATTTATGATAATTTTAATCCAGAAATATTCAATATGTTATTGTCATTTAATGCATTTCCACCTCACTTGACAGGTCTGATCGGGCAACAGAAGTATGAGCTGTGGGTACAGTTGAGGTCGGAGATTGAGTCTTTGACTAACAGCTGGCTGAGTTTGGCAATGAAATCACTCGCCATCATCAACTCGAGGTTTATAATTGGCGCATGTCAAGTGTCGCCCAGGCAACGTAAACAACGTTGCGTAGGGAGAACGCGGAATTTTAATTTAGAGAAATAAACACAAGATTATTATAAACGCTACTGCGGCGAGTATGGAGAATCGCTAATATTCGAACCTTTGACCCCTGTCACGGTCAGTTTACTCGTGTGGGTTTGAAGAACATCTGTCCTCTTTAAATTTACCAAAACTTATGAAATTCGATACTCTGCAATAATATTACTGACTCATTTATCGAGTTTATTTATACTGTGTCGAGGCGTATACAAGGTGGATATTTATTAATATGATTAATTATCCCACAAGATTGATGTACACCGTTATAAACGGCGTATCGCATATTCGGTTTAATTGCTGACATTATTGAGACGAATTGTTAAGGATTGCTCGTAAAATATATCAATATGCACGCGTTAATAACATATATCACATAATGGCATCGTAAGTATCGCATTGTCTACTCCTAGAACTATAGTTCAGTGTAATACGGTAATGGAATTGGAGTTGAAATCTGGTCACTTCGAATACTGGATTACATAATTTAATTAATTAATTTACATTCATACTATTAACTTTAAAAATGTATATATAGTTTATATAGTATGTGTATATAGTATAGTGTATATATAGTATATGTATAACTTCTAGTATGCTATTATAACATTTTCATAATATAAATATATAAATATAACAATATTTAGTAAGTATTTATTTCAAAGTTTCAGGATTGTAAAATTAACTATAGCTACCCGACGGCATTGCCCTTTCAACATGCTGCAGTTATAGTACATGTAAACATATGCATATTCATGAATACACTTGCTTGAATACACTTACTGAACTGTATCTCTAAAAATAGAATTCTAAATCGCCGTAGTTAATCAAATGCTTTACCTTATCTACGTCATCAAATCGGTTTCATCTTCTACCTGAAAGTATATATACTATTATTATGAATTCAGATTTAGTTATTGACCGAACCTCTGTTTTTATTTAACTTAGTAATACGTATGATTGCTATTAATATCAATTTATTTATTATAAACCAAAATGAAATGAAAATTATGTAATATATATTCGTAAATACGAAATTTATTTTAAATTTTATATATGTATATACATACAATTAGGTATATATACATATATGCATATATACACATATTCATATAAATATGTATATTTAATATTTGCGTTTTGTATATGTTTATATTCATATGTATAATTCAATATTCGTATTAATCTCTAGCGATTATATCTCCATAGACATATTTAACATATATAATAAAAATTAATTACTACTTTTAACTAGCAAACTTGTATCTATTTTGAGAGCTGAAGTTAGTCTTCAGTTTAGACGAGATGTTTCACTATTATAACAATACTCTTTCCTATTATCCGACTATTTCTTGTTTATTAGCCAACTATAACCAGACTATAACCAGACTATTACTAGCTTATTTCTTGTATATTACTCGACTATTTCCAGTCTATTATCAGTCTAATAACTGACTAGTACCAAATATTCCCTGTATATTACCCGACAATTAGCCGACTATTACCCGACTATTACACGACTATTACCCGACTATTACCCGACTATTACCCGACTATTACCCGACTATTACACGACTATTACCCGACTATTAACTGGTAATTAAACGACCGTCACCCGACTTCTACCTTATTACTACCCAAGTGCTCATAGTTATCTCCCGAATGCTTTCACACCTACGATTGTCACAAGGTCTTCGTGTATCAACGTACTCGTTACGACTACCCAACTCGTGCCGGCCTTGGCCAAAGTTATCCTCTACGGTCTGGGCGACGTCTACGATATCGAGAACGTCTACAGCGCCACGAAAATCGGTTAGATAGATATCGTGCATATTCGTATACAGCTCTGACCGCATTGGAATAGGCACATCCCATTTACACCGAGCTATCCCACCTTTACTATAATACACCCTA
Source organism: Osedax frankpressi (assembly GCA_964035775.1). NCBI lineage: Eukaryota > Metazoa > Annelida > Polychaeta > Sabellida > Siboglinidae > Osedax > Osedax frankpressi. The sequence goes on along the minus strand of OZ038312.1, from coordinate 18,733,575 downwards.
TAGGTTTATACATCCTACAAGTATACTTACCCTCATACGTCCTAAGTTCACCTTGATACAGCCATCCCTAACCTCGACGCATACCACACTAATCCTTGTATATCCCAGTATCACTCTGATGCAATCCTTACTGAAAGAATAAAACATCTATTGCACACACGTACAACACTTAAATCTTATTACACATACTAACTACTAACTACTCATGATTCCACTCTAAACTAACCACACTAAAAACAAAATTTAGAAAATAACTGAACCTATCTAAACAAAATTACTTTTCTGGTAAGCTTAACGACTGCAAATATGACAATAAATAATAACAATGCATTCACAGGGAATTCATTAACGATGACTCTACAAAATCTCACAGGAGGAATTATTTTGCAAAGAATTATCAGAATTTATTACAAATATTGAGTTAAACAACTGCTATCTTATCGACCCCCATTATATCGACTCTATTAACTTACAAAAAATGCTATTACATTTCTCTGATATACAATATCGACTACATTTGAATAATCCTCAAGGATTTAATAACACTCAGCTTTAAACTAGTTCTAAAATATTATAATAAATTGAAGTTTTCTATAAAAATTAACGATACATATTAAGACATCTTTCTCATTTTGAAAGATATCCCATAAGGATTCGCAATTTAATCATCATTATTATTTTCCACGTACCTAATCCCAATTACTACATCGTGTACTATTATTATACAATAACATGCAACCTATGCGCAGACGACATATAATTATACTGAAATACTGATAACTTAACTGACTTACATAATTGCTTAACTGGTATTCAAAACTAACCAATCACTTTCTTCTTCTCAATATTATGAAGAACAAACTCATTCTATCCGTAAACATCCCTATCCGTATTCTTAAATTATCAAAAAATCATTCCCACTGACTTATTTTAAATTAATTTTCTATAATTGACTGACATTGATAAATACATAAACACTTACTATTTTAAATAATATTTATCATTATAATATTTTAAATAATATCATTTAATGAACCATAAAACCTGAAATATCTTAAAAGAAAATTCTAGATTTCTACGATCAACAAAATGTCACAACTTACTTAATTCCCTTTTTATTCAAAAAATATTTATTGCATAACAAAAATTTGGAACGAATTTCCATCACAATTACAAAATCTCAGATAATCGTACACAGTATTTGCCAAAATTCTAAACACATTACTTTTATGCATTGATTATAACTAATGTTTATAGTTATCCCACAGTACATTTACTCTCACTTACACGACATTTATTTACACTTACAAATCCTTATACTTACATTATAACACATCACAAACAATTTCATCACAGAGGTCCATACTTTAACAAATCCCATAACAGAGGTCCATACTCTAACAAACCCCATCACAGAGGTCCATACTCTAACAAACCCCATCACAGAGTTTCAAACTTTAACAAACCGCATCACAGAGTTTCAAACTTTAACAAACCGCATCACAGAGGTCCATACTCTAACAAACCCATCTCAGAGGTCCATGCATTAACAAACCCCATCAACCATCTAGGCATGCCACCAATCTTACTTTACTTACATCTAGCAATACCCCACTCTACACCATTTAGTAATATATACACTGAGTATATATATAATTTTAATATCTAATTATATTATTGAACACATAATATTAATGAATTTAATATCATTGACATCATAACATTTGTGATGTAATCTTCTGGTCGCATTATTGAACCTCTAGCTTAGTTACCTTAAAGTTTGACCTCTGACCTCATTTCGCGACGTCCGCAGGCAAAGAGAGCTGCTTCGAGCGTATCGTCTCTAAATACGGACGCAAATGTACTTACGTTGTTATCGGAGACGGAAGTGACGAGGAAACCGCAGCTAAACAGATGAGTTGGCCTTTCTGGAGGATTACCAACCACTCAGACCTAAAAGCTTTACACCACGCCCTAAATCTCGGCTATCTATGATCGTCGCCTCGCCTCCATAGGGCGCGCTACGCCCAGCCCAGCCCCCACCCGACGCCAAGATCGAATGGCGACTAAAGTACAGGTGCTTAACTACGTCGTGCTAGTCGTCGACGAGTGATAACGTGAGAGAATTGGTCTCTCGAACCTCGCATGCCACGCCCATTAATTCAACACTCCCCTTCGCTCGCCCCGCCCATTAATTCAACACTCCCCTTTGCTCGCCCCGCCCATACGTAATCACCGCCCCGATTGTACCGACCATACATACATTCTACATACGGACTACTAATGTCCCCACTTAATATTATTACGCGGGGCTTCATTATCATGTACGTACACCGTTAATATATAACGCGGATGTATACTACCGAACTACGTTTTATCGATGCACTCTCCGCCACCGAACACCTCCATTTCCACATATATACCACTCCCCTCATATCGCCAGCATAACTATCATTCAAAACAACTCCACTAACTGCTATTATCCCAATGTAACCCCACGTGCACCTCTTAAACGCCATTACAACTTATATCGCACCCATTCCCGCTTCTGACCCGCAAATATCTCATGAATTACCTACCATATTATTCATGACGAAATACCGTTTCTTTAGCACTGCCTCTTACTGACTCTCTCTCTCTCTCTCCATCTCCCTCTCCCCTATCTCTCTCCTTCTCTACTAACTATATAGCTATCTATCTCCCTCTCCCTCTCCCGCTCTCTCTCTCCCTCTCCACTAACTATATATCTCCCTCTCACTCTTTCTCTCTCTCTCTCTCTCTCTCTCTCTCTCTCTCTCTCTCTCTCTCTCTCTCTCTCTCTCTCTCTCTCTCTCTCTCTCTCTCTCTCTCTCTCTCTCTCTCTCTCTCTCTCTCTCTCTCTCTCTCCCTCTCTCTCCCTCTCTCTCCCTCTCTCTCCCTCTCTCTCCCTCTCTCTCCCTCTTTCTCTCTGAGTAGGTACGTAGTATTACATACCCCATACGAGGCGAAAGAACCATCTTCGTCAAATCTAAGGACTCATTATCCTACTGGTCATCGCGACGAGTGTATTTGTATTTATAGATTATATTGAAGTCACTACCACTACCTACACTACTACAACTACATTGTAATTATTATAATAACTCCGTGAATATCTACAATGCGTATTATTATTATTATCATTAATTAATCAATTACGAGTCAAGAAAATGCTATAAATGACCAAAGAATGTATTTTCAAGGTCACCGGAATTCAATTTCACGGTTCATAAATTATCGATCAAAGAAATTTACAAATATTCGTATATAATATTTTATTGAATAAAACTACAATATTATAACTGCTCGGTAAAATCTGTTTTAAAGTAACTACTCGAAAATAGTTGTAGGAGTAATTAGGCAAGTAGGTTGAATTTATCTGAATAATATATTGTAGAATTTAAAATATTTATTATATTATATCTCATATACGTTTATAAAAGTAATAACTATTATTATAAATATGTAAGACATTAGAATATAGATTTCTATTTTGATGTCAAGATATTTATATATTTGTTATTATTATTAATTAGTATCCAATTAGTAAGCATACCTTTCTAATGAATAAATTATACAAGATTAACTTAATTTTGGAGATAACTTCAGTAGAAACATGTGTCTACGTATAATATTTGATTACAGCTTACTTAGAGAAAAACATATAACTCGCCTAATGCAAAACAATCGATGTAATAAATATATGTATTAAATACATAATCATTTATAAAGATATATATCTTATATATTGTAAACTCAGTGATACAATTTGTAAAGGCGACTTGACATAGCATATATTTAATAAAAGAAATATTTTATAAATATAAGCCTTACTTATTATATTCGATAACTATTACGTTACTCCGTTACAATAGAAACTCCCAGAAACTTATTTTAGCTTGATTGTTTAATTTCCGAAACTTAAACTTTAAAATAATCTGAACATATAACTTCAGAAATTTTGTGAATATTTTCCAAGTTATGCTTATTTCAAGGTTATTATAGAATGACATAAATTAATATTAGTATAAAGCCTATATATAGAATATATATAGCCTATATGGCATATATTGTACTTATTTTGCATAATAGTTAATGAGAAAATAGATTAATTTTATATATTAAATTAAATAAAAAATTATTTAAATTCTAATAAACTATAAATCTAGTATTAAATTCAAATACTAGATTTACAATTTTCTATAAATATTAAATTTGTTTCGAGTTGTATACGACATTATTGTTTAGTAATATAATACATAGGGAAATAATCAACTCTATAAGATAATATTATCAGATATTATTATTTAGGAAGCAAAAACCAAATATTTTATAATTACGTATTATAATCTATAGATATCGTTTTAGTTGAGATAAATATTATCTGTTAAACCGAATTATAAAAATTAAATGAAAACAAATGATAAAACATTAATTTAATAAAAATTCTATGTATAATAATTATACATAGAATTTATAATATAATAATATAATATAATTATTAACTCTATTTTAGCATAAATTATATTATTTCATCACATTATTTGAATTTTATATTAGACATCCCAATATTTTTAAAAGTTTATATATGATAAATCACAATATTATAAAACTTGTGTTAGTTGATATATAATTAATAAAAATGTGTTAATTATAATTGAAAATAAAATAGACAATGAAAAGTTATTGTAACCAAATTGCATGACTATTTTGCTCAAGACAATACTCAAAATATATAATTCCAAAATATCATTCAATAAAAATAATAATACTGTTTCTTCACATAAGTTTCCATGTAAAATGTAAGAGGTTCTAAAAGTTTCTAATGTGACTTACTTTAGTCTACTTTAGGGCTACTTTAGTTATCTTAAAGAAACTGACCTATATCACTGACCACACAATTTATTAAAAATATTTAGGAAATATTAAAAAAATAATGTGATTAACTTTAGATGAGAATAACAATTTTATGTAATACAAAAACCAAGTTGGTATAATATAATACATATTTAATTCTTGATTTTTGCCAATATCTCGAACAAAATATTCTAATACGATAAGTTACTAGCGAATTTCAAATTCATATCTATGACTACTAAATACATTCAGGATAATTTAAGATACAAATATTAATAATATAGTATTTACTTAAATATACCAACGCTAAATCTAAACAAAACATAGAAATAAATGTATCCGTGGCATCCTAATATTGAAGCAAACCTCACTGAAATTCTTCACTAATTAATGCTAATGATTAATATTTATTATTTTTGGGAACTATGATATTTTGTTATTGTGAAACAATACAGAAACAAATTTAAAATATCATTAACGTAAAATAAGTCGTTTTGTATCAAATAGAATAATCAAGATTAACGATATATGCTTTAAATAATGCTTTTTATCTAAATTTATTGTATAGAATTAAAATTCCATCATCATGTCAGTTTCAACAACAAACTTACCATTCAATTTCTCTGTGAAATTAGCAATTTTAATTAATAACAATTATTGTCTATTTAATTACACAAAGGAATGATATTTTATAAAAAAATAAATGATTAATAGAATTTAATAAATATTATAAATCAAAATTTTTAATATTAATTTAAATATAGTAGTTTAATAATGGAGTGCTAATAATTCATAATACTGTCATCTAAAATTAATAATGTTAATACTGTCATAGAAATTTTTTAAAATGACCTGATTCCTGGATGCTTTGCGAATTACCAATTAAACAATCTTTAATTTCAGATTTTCCTCCGATATGTGCATTATCGCAAATGATTGAGCTCGAGATATTGCATCTGTGACAGATTTCAATATTAATTAAAATCTACTAATTAATACCAAAAAGATTTTCTCAGTATAGTTATTACTATTTGAATGATTATAGATTTCTGAGAGATAGAGACCATCCCATAATCCCGTCATAAATCTTTTCATATAATCACAATTACTTTTAATCAAAATTTCTCAACTAATTACAATTAAATTGAATTTCCAATTCTATGAGGGATATCGATATTGATTTGAAATGTAATCACTTTTATGCATACATTATTTCTTAGAAACCAAGATATCGCTCAAATAGAACAGAAGCGATGCGTCGCTATTGCATAACCGCCGTCGCTGTTGCATAACCAACCCATCTTCGATGGTCGCGTGGTTCATTACTATACAGTTCGTGAGACGACATCTCTGACCTATCTTACAGTGTCTGCCAATAGTCGAGTGTTTAAGAATAACTCTCTCCGACAGGTGACTACCCTCGCCAACCAAACTGCCGGGACCCACCTGTAGGCGGGGGCATTATGTAGGTGGAGGGCCGTGATTGTGTGATAGGGACTGATATTGGACGGGTAGCGATGATGTTGAGAGAGATAGCGATGGTGGATCACTAGTAATGATGGGGCAGGAGATGGTAGTTTAAGTTAAGATAGTTTAAGTTAAGATAGTTTAAGTTAAGATAGTTTAAGTTAAGATAGTTTAAGTTAAGATAGTTTAAGTTAAGATAGTTTAAGTTAAGATAGTTTAAGTTAAGATAGTTTAAGTTAAGATAGTTTAAGTTAAGATAGTTTAAGTTAAGATAGTTTAAGTTAAGATAGTTTAAGTTAAGATAGTTTAAGTTAAGATAGTTTAAGTTAAGATAGTTTAAGTTAAGATAGTTTAAGTTAAGATAGTTTAAGTTAAGATAGTTTAAGTTAAGATAGTTTAAGTTAAGATAGTTTAAGTTAAGATAGTTTAAGTTAAGATAGCTTAAGTTAAGATAGCTTAAGTTAAGATAGTATAAGTTAAGATAGTTTAAGTTAAGATAGTTTAAGTTAAGATAGTCTAAGTTAAGATAGTTTAAGTTAAGATAGCTTAAGTTAAGATAGCTTAAGTTAAGATAGTCTAAGTTAAGATAGTTTAAGTTAAGATAGTTTAAGTTAAGATATTTTAAGTTAAGATATTTTAAGTTAAGATAGTCTAAGTTAAGATAGTTTAAGTTAAGATAGTCTAAGTTAAGATAGTTTAAGGGGGGGTCATCCAGCAAAAAATATTAAAATAAAAAGATGATGTTAATTTTTTTTTTATTTCATAAATTGAAGTATTCATATGTTATAAATGTTATGTCAAAGTTTCAGAGTCAAAAGAGCAATATAAAGGTATAAAACAAGAGTTTTCGTATAGGGCCTAATAAAATTATAATAAAATAATAAATTGAACAATTTATTTATTTCCTGTATAATTTTCATTATAAAGTCAATATTTATCGGTTTTTCAACATTCAAACAGCAAAATAACCCATATCTATGATTCTATCTTATTACTATTATGATATTATCATCACATGATCTCAACAACCAATAAATAGCGTCTCTTCCTTTGTTTTATTTTCATATTATATATTTGCACGTAATTTTTTCTCTATTCAAATCATCAATATAAATTGTTGTTTTTATATATTACATTGTATTTACCATAAGATAGAATTGTTATTGATACGTTTTAGTGGTTTATTACCATAGTATTTTTCATAATGGGGGATTTGATAAAACGCGCAAAACGATGTAAAAGGCAGTTAAAAAAACAGTTGTTATGATTTATATGTTTATTATACTAATACTAATATGTATCATAATTATTATAATGGGTATATCTATGTGTGTTATGTACATATGTATTTATATTTTTTTATATTATTATATTTATATAACTATAATTTATAATACTCATACTTGTAAATATACAAGATTTATGATAAATATTTTTGTAAATATTCTAATAAAAATATATAAACTTTGACTAGCGTTTTCTCAGAATAATTATTTTCGGTGTACTACTCTACTTATAAATTTAATTTCTCACGTAATAATGCATATAAATAGTTCATTTTTCTTGAGTATATGTATAATTGATATATCTATATAACTACCTTTTTTATATTCTCTAAATTTAATTTTTACTTTAGTTATTGATAATATAGTGGTTTATAAATGTATTTTTTTTCGTGTAAAAGTATTGTATATTAGATGAGTAATTATATTGCATATATACAAAAAATAAAAAGGTAGATATGTACACATGTTATTGTTTGTCAAGTATACGAAAAATAGAGGCATGATTCCAGGTATTGAGGACGAAATTACATTTATAGTGAGTAGCGAATTGCCTATCTCGCCCATGTAAAATTTCTGCTGGATGACCCCCCCTTAAGTTAAGATAGTTTAAGTTAAGATAGTTTAAGTTAAGATAGTTTAAGTTAAGATAGTTTCAGTTAAGATAGTTTAAGTTAAGATAGTTTAAGTTAAGATAGTCTAAGTTAAGATAGTTTAAGTTAAGATAGTTTAAGTTAAGATAGTTTAAGTTAAGATAGTTTAAGTTAAGATAGTTTAAGTTAAGATAGTTTAAGTTAAGATAGTTTAAGTTAAGATAGTTTAAGTTAAGATAGTTTAAGTTAAGATAGTTTAAGTTAAGATAGTTTAAGTTAATATAGTTTAAGTTAATATAGTTTAAGTTAATATAGTTTAAGTTAATATAGTTTAAGTTAAGATAGTTTAAGTTAAGATAGTTTCAGTTAAGATAGTTTAAGTTAAGATAGTTTAAGTTAATATAGTTTAAGTTAATATAGTTTAAGTTAAGATAGTTTAAGTTAAGATAGTTTCAGTTAAGATAGTTTAAGTTAAGATAGTTTAAGTTAAGATAGTCTAAGTTAAGATAGTTTAAGTTAAGATAGTTTAAGTTAAGATAGTTTCAGTTAAGATAGTTTCAGTTAAGATAGTTTAAGTTAAGATAGTTTAAGTTAAGATAGTTTAAGTTAAGATAGTTTAAGTTAAGATAGTTTAAGTTAAGATAGTTTAAGTTAAGATAGTTTAAGTTAAGATAGTTTAAGTTAAGATAGTTTAAGTTAAGATAGTTTCAGTTAAGATAGTTTAAGTTAAGATAGTTTAAGTTAAGATAGTCTAAGTTAAGATAGTTTAAGTTAAGATAGTTTAAGTTAAGATAGTTTAAGTTAAGATAGTTTAAGTTAAGATAGTTTAAGTTAAGATAGTTTAAGTTAAGATAGTCTAAGTTAAGATAGTTTAAGTTAAGATAGTTTAAGTTAAGATAGTTTAAGTTAAGATAGTTTAAGTTAAGATAGTTTAAGTTAAGATAGTTTAAGTTAAGATAGTTTAAGTTAAGATAGTTTAAGTTAAGATAGTTTAAGTTAAGATAGCTTAAGTTAAGATAGTTTAAGTTAAGATAGTTTAAGTTAAGATAGTTTAAGTTAAGATAGTCTAAGTTAAGATAGTTTAAGTTAAGATAGCTTAAGTTAAGATAGCTTAAGTTAAGATAGTCTAAGTTAAGATAGTTTAAGTTAAGATAGTTTAAGTTAAGATAGTTTAAGTTAAGATAGTCTAAGTTAAGATAGTTTAAGTTAAGATAGTTTAAGTTAAGATAGTCTAAGTTAAGATAGTTTAAGTTAAGATAGTTTAAGTTAAGATAGTTTAAGTTAAGATAGTTTAAGTTAAGATAGTTTAAGTTAAGATAGTTTCAGTTAAGATAGTTTAAGTTAAGATAGTTTAAGTTAAGATAGTCTAAGTTAAGATAGTTTAAGTTAAGATAGTTTAAGTTAAGATAGTTTAAGTTAAGATAGTTTAAGTTAAGATAGTTTAAGTTAAGATAGTTTAAGTTAAGATAGTTTAAGTTAAGATAGTTTAAGTTAAGATAGTTTAAGTTAAGATAGTTTAAGTTAAGATAGTTTAAGTTAAGATAGTTTAAGTTAAGATAGTTTAAGTTAAGATAGTTTAAGTTAAGATAGTTTAAGTTAAGATAGTCTAAGTTAAGATAGTTTAAGTTAAGATAGTTTAAGTTAAGATAGTTTAAGTTAAGATAGTTTAAGTTAAGATAGTTTAAGTTAAGATAGTTTAAGTTAAGATAGTTTAAGTTAAGATAGTTTAAGTTAAGATAGTTTAAGTTAAGATAGTTTAAGTTAAGATAGTTTAAGTTAAGATAGTTTAAGTTAAGATAGTTTAAGTTAAGATAGTTTAAGTTAAGATAGTTTAAGTTAAAATAGTTTAAGTTAAGATAGTTTAAGTTAAGATAGTCTAAGTTAAGATAGCTTAAGTTAAGATAGCTTAAGTTAAGATAGCTTAAGTTAAGATAGCTTAAGTTATGAGTCGCTGAATTAACCTGAGATTTTTCGTGTATCATTGTTAACGACTGGCACGACTCGAAAGACAAAAGTGTCGGTTTGAACAGCGCCACCTGATGAGATAAGCTACATTAACCTATACTACATTAACATATACTGCATTAACCTACGCTGCATTAACCTATACTACATTAACCTATACTACATTAACCTATACTACATTAACCTATACTACATTAACCTATACTGCATTAACCTATACTGCATTAACCTATACTGCATTAACCTATACTGCATTAACCTATACTGCATTAACCTACACTCATTAACCTATACTGCATTAACCTATACTGCATTAACTTATACTACATTAACCTATACTGCATTAACCTACACTACATTAACCTATACTGCATTACCCTATACTGCAATGCAATACACATCAAAGTTGAATTCGTATATGAAAATATGAATTTGACTTTTGAGCAGATGTACAAGAAAGTTAACCTAATAATGTATGATGTCATTTAAGAGAATTAATATATAACATGACGAGTAGAGTGTGATAATGTATATTTGAAATAGAAGTAAAATATTGTCTCCTTTAATCGAGTAAGAGAGCTTTTGTTGAGAACTTTGAGTTTTGTTTAACAGAATGATAATAGTAGATATACGGAAATAGTTTACGGAAATTGACATCTTGAGAGATCATTCGAAGAAATAAGTTATAATAAGGTAAGAACCTGTCGATTGGCCTCGATGTACGTTACCAGAGTATTGGCCCTCAGACACAGTCCGTCAGTGATTAGGTAGCTCAGAATAGTGGTGTTATTGTCCCCGGCGGAGTTGCAGTCTAGTGAGAGGGCTGGCCGATAGTGGTGGGCGTAATGGTAGGGGGAGGCGTTCGTTAGAGAGGGAGGCGTGCGTTAGAGAGGGAGGTGTGCGTTAGAGAGGGAGGCGTGCGTTAGAGAGGGAGGCGTGCGTTAGAGAGGGAAGCATGAGTTAGAGAGGGAGGCGTGCGTTAGAGAGGGAGGAGTGCATTAGAAAGGGAGGCGTGCGTTAGAGAGGGAGGCGTGCGTTAGAGAGGGAGACGTGATTTGAGTAAGTGGATATCTGTTGATGAAAAGGAGTGTTCTTTATTGTAGGGAATGTATTTATTAGAACCTTGTATCTAGGTAGAAGATTGTTAGAATGGAGAGAGTGTGTCAAGTGAAGAGAGTGTGTCAAGTGAAGAGAGTGTGTCAAGTAGAGAGAGTGTGTCAAGTAGAGAGTGTGTCAAGTGGAGAGAGTGTGTCAAGTGAAGAGAGTGTGTCAAGTGAAGAGAGTGTGTCAAGTAGAGAGTGTGTCAAGTAGAGAGTGTGTCAAGTAGAGAGTGTGTCAAGTGGAGAGAGTGTGTCAAGTGAAGAGAGTGTGTCAAGTGAAGAGAGTGTGTCAAGTAGAAAGTGTGACAAGTAGAGAGAGTGTGTCAAGTAGAGAGAGTGTGTCAAGTAGAGAGCATGTGTCAAGTAGAGAGAGTGTGTCAAATAGAGAGTGTCAAGTAGAGAGAGAGTGTCAAGTGAAGAGAGTGTGTCAAGTGAAGAGAGTGTGTCAAGTGAAGAGAGTGTGTCAAGTGAAGAGAGTGTGTCAAGTGAAGAGAGTGTGTCAAGTGTAGAGCGTGTGTCAATTAGAGAGAGTGTGTCAAGTGAAGAGAGTGTCAAGTAGAGAGAGTGTGTCAAGTGAAGAGAGTGTGTCAAGTGAAGAGAGTGTGTCAAGTGAAGAGAGTGTGTCAAGTAGAGAGTGTGTCAAGTGGAGAGAGTGTGTCAATTAGAGAGAGTGTGTCAAGTGAAGAGAGTGTGTCAAGTGAAGAGAGTGTGTCAAGTAGAAAGTGTGACAAGTAGAGAGAGTGTGTCAAGTAGAGAGCATGTGTCAAGTAGAGAGAGTGTGTCAAATAGAGAGTGTGTCAAGTGTAGAGAGTGTGTCAAATAGAGAGTGTGTCAAGTGTAGAGAGTGTGTCAAGTGAAGAGAGTGTGTCAAGTGAAGAGAGTGTGTCAAGTGAAGAGAGTGTGTCAAGTGAAGAGAGTGTGTCAAGTGAAGAGTGTGTCAAGTGAAGAGAGTGTGTCAAGTGAAGAGAGTGTGTCAAGTGAAGAGAGTGTCAAGTGAAGAGAGTGTGTCAAGTGAAGAGAGTGTGTCAAGTAGAGAGTGTGTCAAGTGAAGAGAGTGTGTCAAGTAGAGAGTGTGTCAAGTAGAGAGAGTGTGTCAATTAGAGAGAATATATCAAGTAGAGAGAGTGTGTCAATTAGAGAGAGTGTGTCAAGTGTATAGAATGTGTCAAGTAGAGAGAGTGTGTCAAGTAGTGAAAGTGTGTCAATTGTAGTGCAGATTATGTTTGTGGATACTGATAAGTCAATAATGAGTACATTGATGTATGTAAAGTCTGTTAGTATCTAAAGTAAGTAGAGGATATATCGGTGTAGAAATAAAGTCAGTGAATACTGCTTATGGTGTAAAGCTTACGGAGATAATTGTGATATGCTTATTTTTAATACATTTTAAAATATCATTTATATTAAATCAATTTTATAAAAGTTATTCAAATTCAATTATTCTGGTTTATTTACTAGATATCTGACCATGATAAGTTGAGAATTCTTTTGATAGATTTGCATAATGGTCATTTGTTGATAAATTCACTGTTTGAATATTAAAATGTGTTATATGAGAGAGGTATAAAAGGATTTGGTGTTGGTTGTAATATTATAATATATGATATGATATGATATAATAGTGCTTTAAGATATAACTATACTTTGGAAGATTACAATGCTTTAAGATATGACTAAACTTTGGAAGATTATAATGCTTTAAGATATAACTATACTTTGGAAGATTACAATGCTTTAAGATATGACTATACTTTGGAAGATTATAATGCTTTAAGATATAACTATACTTTGGAAGATTATAATGCTTTAAGATATGACTATACTTTGGAAGATTACAATGCTTCAGGAGATGGATGATGAATATAAATGGTACTTATTATATAAGCCCAATACAGATAATTCCATTAAAGTAATACACAATTGATATAATAAATTGAATAGATATAATAATTTGTATTGATCTAATACAATTCTATATAGTTTAATAAATTGTATTGGTATAATTTTATAATTAAATAATGATCATTTTAGAATTTTGTTAAAATTTAAGAATTATTGATAATTTGTATATATCTTGTTCATATTTGTATTTTAACAATAATATTACTTAATAATAGATTATAATACTCAATAAACAAACACTACATTTTCATAAACAAATGTCAACAAAAAACATGCAAATATAAATACATATATAAATTAATCATTAGTCGGTTTAGTAAGTCATCGGGAGTTATTATTATGTTGTGGTCAAGTGATTTGTATTCCTAAAGTAGATTAGGAAAACGAATTGGAAACATAGTGACCTTGAGATGGCTTCTTGAATTGTTTACGTAAGAGATACGGTATCAGTTCTCCTTTGATTACTGAAATCGACCTGACGGAGAGATATAGAAATGGGGTCAATGCATCTAGGTCAATGCTAATCAATGCATCTAGATCAATGCTAATCAATGCATCTAGATCAATGCTAATCAATGCATCTAGATCAATGCTAATCAATGCATCTAAATAGGTCAATAATCTTCACTAAAGATGGATAAGAATAAGCAGAAAAATGTATTTCGGGTCGGTTAATATCCAAACGATGAGCAATTATCTTTTTTTTAGTTTGTAGAAATATCAATTGACATTTCTGTTTCTACCTCAGCAATAAATCGTAGCGCAACTGAGTAAGTCTCACTATCTGTGAGATGTAAACAGAACGAGAACATCTTACTAACTTCTGTTCGCGGATTACATCAATTACAGATCGGTTCATGAGATAACAATGAGCATCGGTCAGACCTGTCTCGATATCTATGCGTGGGTTTCTAGACAAACGGACTTGTTATTGTGGTGGGTGATTGATTATTTAGGACTTAGTTATTTATAGGTGATAGTATTTAATGCATGTTACTTAATATGATAATATTCTGTATAAAATATTATGATGTAATTTTCAAAATTGCTACATATTCTATAATATTCCCAGCAAAATTATATAAAATAAATTATGCAATGAAAAAATTAAATTACTCGGATAATTTCCTGTGATATATTATTATTTTAGTCTTTATTTTAATTTAATATACTAATCAATAAAGTAAAATGAACTTATTTATAATTACAATTTATATCGTTGATTGACAATTAGCATGATTAACAAAGAAATCATTACATATAAAGCTATTTTGTAGTGATGGTCTACGGGAATGAAAACAGAAGTGAGGACAGACCTTCGGAGGAATTTACTACTCAATGTCACCGACTCATCATAATCTGCTTCGGCAGACATAAAGAGAATCTTATTTCCATTTCGACCAATGATGTCACGCTCTAAAGAAAATGAGAACAAAATAATAGATTTTACCATTACCAGCCGATTAAAAACGTAATAGATTTTAAGTGAATTCTGACCTAGATTACGGTTTGCTTTGGAGCCTGGCACGGGTGTCTCGGAGACGTCTGGAGTCTTCGCCAATAGAATTGTTATGGTGACGGACTCGGACAGGTGCAGATCAGCTAAATGGTGCAGGCTGACACTGGTGATAGTGTCGCATGAAATCACCAGAAAGTCTTTCTGTACGACGAAGGAGATAAGTTCCCTTTAGAAATTAACTCATTTCTTTTATATTTCATTATACTACTAATATAATTATTATAAATCTATAATATTACATCATAGTTTTAATTTACTGTATACTTTTTATTATTATTACTTTTTATGATAAACAAAATTCACTAAACAAAATAATTGTTCATGGTATATAATGTTAAATAAATATTACGTTAAATAATATGTATCCTATTTAAAGAATATAATATAAATAACTATAGCATTCACTTTGCGATGAATAGAAACATAGAACTAAAATATGCCAATAACTGTGATCTTATCGGCCATGAATCTCAACGAGTCGGCTGTGCCGTAATCGACTTCGTCGTCAATGCAGATAAAGTCCAACTTCATCTTAACATCACATATTTCGATTAGTTGCTTCTCGATGGCAAGCTTCTGAGATTCCAAGACTACGACCATAGCCTCTGTATTCGTGCGTAGGATAATAATCATTTATAAATTCTTATAAACATTTCTTATATTTTTAAGAATTAATAGGATAAATTAAATTGCAAATAAAATAATGATATAATAAATTTTTTTAAAAGTAAAATATAAAGTTTCCATTTGATTAATACATGATTTATTCTGTCTTCAATTTTTTGAATTGTCTTTAGTTTGGATATCAATATGTTATCATATATTTAGCATAGTATTTTATATTTTGCTACTTTCAATACCTAACGTTCTGATTATATACATTTTACTTTTTCCATTATACTAATATCATATTTAATATGTATAATTAATATATAAACAAAATATATAATTCATATAAAACCTCAAATATATAATTGAATTCTACCGAGTTTACATCGCCATATATTAGCCATATAGTATTTATTGTATTATAGTGTAATAAGAATTATAGTAATTTTTAATAGCATGTACATTTTCACTTAAAATTTTCTATTATTGTAAAATACAATGAAAATATATTTAAATTTATCACTCAACAAATGTGTCTTTCTATATTGTTCAAATCATTTAATTAGGTAATACAATCGTATTTATTAATAATGTATATATAATAAATTATTGTTACAACAATATTTAACAATTTATTAGATATTGAGAGCATGAAAAATTGTAATATTATAAAATATGTATTTTATATTTTCTATTGGTAATAACTTGAAGCTAAATTTTAAAAAATTAAATATTTGTTTTTACAGTATATTTAATCACCTTCAAATCCAGCATTTTCCAGAGTACGAACTGGATACCATATCATAGGTTTGTTAGATATTGGCAGGAGAGGTTTAGGAATAGAAGAAGTCAAATCTGATATTCTGCTACCTCGTCCGGCAGCTAATATTATTGCTTGGAATTCCATCAAATAGAAATTATAAATAACAATAAGTAAATATTAAATTAGAATATTGCCAGATCAATTTTTTAAGTGCAAATATAATATAATTATCAAAGAAGGTTTAAAAAAAATTACAAAATTCAAAATATTTTTAAATAATTTTTTTGAGATATTTACCAATGATATTAAATTCATTTCAAAAATTATAGATATATATATATTTGTGTGTGTCATATTATGTGTCTCTTTATGTCATATTAATGTAGAATAAGTATATTATTTTAATATTCAGGTAATTTATTGGATAAAAGAGCTTTAAGATTATCAATCAATTTAGATAATCATGATCTGAAATATTGCTTATAATTATAATACACTATAATTGAATATTTATATATATATTATTGTAATTAAACATTTTTAATTATTAATATCATTGGTATTATTTATTTTTATTACAAAATTTTACAAAAATGCTTCAAAATCTCATAAATGGTACACTACTTTCCAAAGTTATATTATATCAAGGTATAGTTATAATAATTATATTAAATTAGTAATATTTATATGAATATGTAATATTAAATATATCAATTTTTCATAATTATTAGGATATTAATTTATTAAATAAATATCACATTCAAAAATAGTATATATTATTGTAGATTGTTTTGAACACTCTGCGAACGATTTGATGATTTTAAATATTTCTTCATTAGCTGAAAAGTTAGTAAATAAATTATTTAAGATAGGTTAATCGAGCAAAGTCGAAATTCGTTAACGTGAAAGCGAGTAAAATTAATATACGACAATCACAAACTGAACAATAAATACTAATATTATTTAATATTATAGTGTTAAATGTACATTGTACATGTCACATAATATTTACATATATTATATATAATTATAGTGTATTTACAATTAGCTAATATATATAAACTATATAATATATTATCTTTATTGTATAGAAATTGCTATTTAAATCATATTTTTAAATAAATAAATACCATTTCTTTATAAGCTGTCTGAATTCCATATACATCATTATATAGTCTATATATTAAATATTTTTTTATCAAATAATATAAATAGATAATTTGTATTCAATTTGAAATATAAATTTATATTTTATGTGTATCACTATCAATTGTAACTCATGCTGATTCTAAATTATTATCTTAATTGATGACTTGAAAATAACTATTGACCAAAATGAAATTGCCAATGCTAAATGGTTGCATTTTAAGTTTTAAATAATATTAATTTATATATTTATGAATATATATATTGTATATATAGAGAGTAATAAATGATAATAAATTTTAATTTTGACAAACTAAAAAGACCATTGCCTCAATATTAGAATAAAAGCTGGTGTATTTGTATTTTATTTTGATCTTAATACTTCCTACTTTACCATGAACTATCTGATCACAAGATGTAACAAATAATAGTGTTGCTACACAATGTTGTGAGTGCAGTAAGTTGACTCATAAGTCCTAATATGACTATGAGTATATTATTGGTAGAAGATGACATATATTCTATGAATAATGTATGTAGAACAATTTAATCCCAAACACCTCAATCAATTGATATCACTAAACCAATTGAGGATAGATTTCACTGAATCTATAAATCTTTCTTTGATGGCATATAAATATGGGTAATGAAATTCTGCCTATAGAGAATAATGTTAGTTAAATTGTATTATTTTAATTATATATATATATAATATTATCTAGACAATTTATTTATTGAAAAAGTAGATTTAATTGAAAAAAATTCATATAAAAAGGAAAAATGTTGTTTCAAATACTAGTTATAAATACGGACTTAAGTTTGTAAATATTTGTATTTTATTACTATTATAATATTGACAAGATAAAATAAAAATTCTCGATGCCCTTATTCTTACAAAATAGAACTAAACTGTGTTATTGCAGGGCTAAATTATATGAAGTATGATATTATTAGCTGCAGAAATATTTTCATAGAAGATCCAATTACAATAAAGAAAATAATGAGAATATTTGATTTCCAAAATATATGAAATTTTCCAAATATGAGATCATATTATATAACATCTAAAATGTATGATGAGCAGTCTTCTACTACTTTTATATTTTAATGAGAAGAACATACAAATAATTAGAAATTCCATTGAAGTATGAAAAGATAATTTGCATCTAATTCCTAAAAAAGGAAAACCCCATTTCAATGTAACTTGAAATAACAATATATTGTAATATATATACATTACTAAGATGGAAATATGAATAGACCATAGTATATAATGATATGATAATGATAATGATATGATAATGATATGATAATGATATGATAATGATATGATAATGATATGATAATGATATGATAACGATATGATAACGATATGATAACGATATGATAACGATATGATAACGATATGATAACGATATGATAACGATATGATAACGATATGATAACGATATGATAACGATATGATAACGATATGATAACGATATGATAACGATATGATAACGATATGATAACGATATGATAACGATATGATAACGATATGATAACGATATGATAACGATATGATAACGATATGATAACGATATGATAACGATATGATAACGATATGATAACGATATGATAACGATATGATAACGATATGATAACGATATGATAACGATATGATAACGATATGATAACGATATGATAACGATATGATAACGATATGATAACGATATGATAACGATATGATAACGATA
The DNA here is from genome assembly GCA_964035775.1 of Osedax frankpressi. Classification (NCBI taxonomy): domain Eukaryota; kingdom Metazoa; phylum Annelida; class Polychaeta; order Sabellida; family Siboglinidae; genus Osedax; species Osedax frankpressi. Next base: position 18,714,617 of record OZ038312.1, on the reverse strand, counting down.
TGATAACGATATGATAACGATATGATAACGATATGATAACGATATGATAACGATATGATAACGATATGATAACGATATGATAACGATATGATAACGATATGATAACGATATGATAACGATATGATAACGATATGATAACGATATGATAACGATATGATAACGATATGATAACGATATGATAACGATATGATAACGATATGATAACGATATGATAACGATATGATAACGATATGATAACGATATGATAACGATATGATAACGATATGATAACGATATGATAACGATATGATAATAATTATATTTATTTTCACAGCTATGTGGCTCTTTATTCAAATCAAATTTCTTAGAATAATTATAATTTTGGTTATATAAAATCATTTTATATTATAAGATAAAAAGATATATAAGGTAAAAAAAAATAGAATTATGTATTACATACTCTTCATTAGCTACAAGGAATATTATTTACCTATTAATTGCTTTGACTTTTCTACTAGAGAATGATAAAACAATCGTATAGAAGAAAAACAATAACATAAAAATAAAAGAAAAACACAAAACCCTTGACAATAAGGTCAAATGTGTTCGAAAGGTATTGTTTTATGGCATTATCTACAAGACAAAGAATTTAAACTAAATGTTATATATATATTCTATTATAACATACTAATGCTTGCAATGCTTATGTTAAGAATGTAGGACACCGGTCCAAAGCTGCAAGAAATAATTTATAAAAGTGTTGAGAAAATATTCTAAAAAAGAAATAAAACCTCAGATTTTGATCAGCCTGTAGTTTTATTTTGTATAATTTTATTTATCAAATTGAATAAAAGTTATTATCTTATCTCTATATTTGATTTCATACAACAAAATTATTGAATGTCTAATATATCTATAAATATGCGGTTGAGATTATATATTAAGAAGTGTATTGAGAAATTTAAATATTTATTTGATTAAAAAAATGATTTACAATGTTAGAGTAGTAATTTTGATGAAATTAATACATTTGTATATATTAGCTATTTTTTGTATATATAATAAATTAAACTATTATTTATTATTCTCTTTATGATTGGCGTTTATTAATTATGTTCAATTTCACGTTGGCAAATTTAGATTTTATTCAATTTGACTACACCAATTATATACAAGTTGTATAATATAACATTTAAATCAATAATATTACAATTTGATAATGTGTACTTTTAATGATAATTTAAATATCTATTCAATATATTAGTCCATATTATAACTTATTATAATAAGTCTATCCCATAGAAAGAGACTAGTAATAAATGATATTTATTGTATGATGATGAATTTAGTATTGTATGATATTTTTATCTACAGAAATCATATTTATGTTATATTTTAGTGTTTAAGTATATATATAGGTTAATCCGATTATAGAATTTACATTGTATGAATATTTGTTAAAATGTACATTTTATACTCTTTGAATAATATAAATCCAGTGATTGATTCGAGTATAATTACTTCTCCATTTACCTTTTATAGTATTACGTAAATTTTATAGTTATTTTACTTGAAATATCAATTCTAAATGTTGATGATCTTTGAATAAATTATACCAGAAATATATTTATATATATATATATATATTTATATATTTATACCTCTTTTTAATTACAATATACTTGATTAGAATTTTGTATAGATCATTCTTATATTTAATTGAATATATATTTCTTTTATATTCAATTTTAAATTGAATATTTTGCAAGAAACTATTTTTACAAAGATCTTATGCTGAAGTTAACGATTATTTACACATTTTTGATGTTTCCGCAGAGTTGATGTTATTATTGCAGTTCTCTACAATACAACAGAATCTAGATTTCTTCGGCAATTCAACTCCAATATACACTCAAAGTTAATGACAACCTCCCCTATCTCTAAACACTTCATTTTCTATTCTAACTGATTATCTAATAATAATATTCATGTTATATAATATAATAGTTATAACTGTAATCATGATCAATCAATAATTTTTATTTTATGATTTATATCGATCATATTAACCTTAATTAAATCAAATGATACTTTATTTAATGTTTCTAAAATTTGAATCTTTTATGTTATTGTGTTATAGTCGATAACTTCAATATATAATATATATTATTATACAATTCCATTGTGTTATATAAACAACGATATCTAGGTTTTCGATTATTGATATGATGAGTGATTTACATGATTGGATGCAACTTATCAGCGGTGAAGATCTATCAATAACCTCACCTACAAAGTCTACTCTTTCAAATAAGTGCAACGAAATATTGAACAATATCTCAACTTCAGAAAAATCATCAAAGTCAGATTAATAATTGTTATTAATTTACAGATATTCTGCTATTTTAGATATAAGTATTTAGTACTATCACTTGTCATATATGATAATTAATAATATTAATTATATTTATTATATCATTAATTAACGTTATGTAGTTATAATCTATTTCTATAAATCATTGGAGATTTCATAAATTATATAAATATAATGATGAAGACTAAATATATTTATGATTCATAGATTTGCAATTATGGTAGATTGTCTGCCCTTAGTTACGAATATGGATTGTACAAAGATACTTTATGAATTATCCAATTTACAATATGGTTTGTTACAATTAACCATTCATGTTAAGTTTATCAGTTCATTTTAATATTCTTACCTTCTCATCCTCTCACCTTCTCATCCGATTACTTTATGAACTAATTACAATAATTTTACTTTTTATTTCTTCTTTAGTTATATCTTTAAAAAGTATTATATTAGTATTTTTTATTACATTTGGAGACATTTTTCCCTTTCATTACATGGGAATAGCTCATACAACATACCTACATGTCTCTATTTATTTTCTCCCCTTGTATATCCTCGCGTATATATTTCTTCAAATAACCAGTGCCCAAACACCACAGACATACATGATATTCACCTATTCACCTATACGCCTATCTACACTGTCCTCGCTTCACTCATATGTCCACCCTACACCCACGTCGCCTTCCCTAATAAAGACGGCGCCGAGATGATTCAAACCTTGGCGAGGATTCATTACGACACCAGACCCGCAACCAACTATCCAACCTTGAAAACTGCAGCCGCTGATGACCTCCACCTGGCCGCCATTCGTCGCTACGCCGACACATCGCTATGGTTACGGTCGATCGATGACACAGATTCATCGTACCTGCCAGTTGAAATCACCCACCAGCTGAATAACGGCAAGATTCAGCGCTGGGTTTGCGACTTCGGCGTGACCGAGCTAATGACCCCCGACCTAACCTCATCTAATCGACACCCGACCTAACCTCATCTAATCGACCCCCGACCTAACCTCATCTAATCGACCCCCGACCTAACCTCATCTAATCGACCCCCGACCTAACCTCATCTAATCGACCCCCGACCTAACCTCATCTAATCGACCCCCGACCTAACCTCATCTAATCGACCCCCGACCTAACCTCATCTAATCGACCCCCGACCTAACCTCATCTAATCGACCCCCGACCTAACCTCATCTAATCGACCCCCGACCTAACCTCATCTAATCGACCCCCGACCTAACCTCATCTAATCGACCCCCAACCTAACCTCATCTAATCGACCCCCGACCTAACCTCATCTAATCGACCCCCGACCTAACCTCATCTAATCGACCCCCGACCTAACCTCATCTAATCGACCCCGACCTAACCTCATCTAATCGACCCCCGACAGTACGGCAGCTACTCTGTGCACGGCGGCCGTCTTCTCGTAGAGAAATCAACGCAGTACTACGAAGATTACGCCAAGACAGACGAGGCCGAGCCAACGAATGCCTCCAGTGGAGTACGGGTTACACACTCCTCCCGATACTACGTACAGATTTAGATCTAATTCATCCGAAGGCATTAACCGCAGAGTAAACACACTTCGATACTCATAATATTACAACTTCCGATACTCCTGAAAAATAGTGTTATGTAGACTACTTCAATTACTCTGTGTATTTTAATTGATTTATCTCTCCACTTCAGGTATTTCATTTTTAGATCAAATTCACTCATTAACTAGTACTTAACAACTCCTAGCAGCGGACGGGTGGTAGTGGTGATTTGACCTTTAACCTTTCATTGAGCGATCGCGAGAAATCTGCGAGGGATTGTCTAGTGCTGCCCTACACCATCGACTCGCAACAGTTGGTGAACTTTAACCTCAATTATTATGTAATGCAATGAGGAACATATTTGTTATGCAACGTATTTAGGTACCGTAATGGTTACGGTTACATAACATCTACTTCTAATAATTAACACTTACAATATTTTAGCAAATATCTTAAATTCTAGACTAGGCCGTCAAATTATATGGTTCCATCAAATTAAAGAATATCCTAAATGTGTTGTAATGTGGTGGTCTGAGTCTGCAGTAAACACTCTAAATCCGATCATCATTTACAACTCATCAGATGTTCTTTACGATGACCACATAATCATTCTTTTGTTTTCTATTTAGAATTTGGAAATTATCTAATGTTAAATATTAGTTTATTTAAAATTGTTAAAGTAATAATTAATTCAAAATGATATAGTTTTAACAATCTATCGACTAATCAGAGAGAGTTTTCAGTTCTTTTTTTTCTTATAATGCTCCCATTATTAATAAATGTATATAATTTATTTATTTTACACTTTAAATCAGAGAATGTACATATGAGGAATGTACATTCTCTGTACTCTCATTTGATGACAAATCAGGGAACAAAGTATTTACAAATTCCCAGTTTACTATTATTTCCAAAATATATTTTAAATATATCAAATTATCAGTTTTTTTATATTAAACCCAAATTATATATATATTATTTAATTGTAATAATAACATGGTAATTATAATTTGGTATTTTTAACTATAAATTATATTATAAGTTGTTACTATAATTAATAAGTACATTTATTCTTATATTTTATAGTAATACATATTTATTTAATTTCTAGTAATTTCTAATCAAATTCAATCTTTATAAGAATAAAATAGATTTAAAATTATATAATACTTATACATATGTTGTAATTCGCACTATTATTTTAAAGTTCAAAGTTCATTGAGTATTTTAATTGTGAATAAAAATGTGATTCTTAAAATAACATAGCCACATAGATTTTAAAGTACTTTAATATATCAAATATATAATTGAAATGAATTCAGGCAATAAATTTAAATACATATATATTTATTAATAAATATAAGATACACAGACGTTCCGTAATTTATCAATACATTTTATTATAATATATTTTTCATTTCATAATTATTAATCTAATTCTATAATATATTTAAATAAAATGCATGGATTTTTAATTTATAATCAATAAATTTATAATTAGATATATAATTTATATAATATAATATATATAATTTATTGAATAATAAATTATATTTTAATTTTAGGATCATAGTATTGTTAATTATAGTATTGTTAATCATAGTATTGTTAATTATAGTACAGTTAATTATAGTATTGTTAATCATAGTATTATTAATGATAGTATTGTTAATCATAGTACTGTTAATTAATAATTTTTTTTGTTCTCTACCAGAAAGGAAGGAATTCTAAAGGGATCGAGGATTATTTATGAAAATGATATCAACGATGATTATGACAGCGATGATCCCGACGATGATCTTGACCTTTAACCCTAATAAAACATTGTAAACACGATTCTTGAATGAATATATATTCACTAGTAGATGATAATCTATACAATATATATAATTTGAAAAGCTCTAATTATTTTTAATTCGAAAAGTCAAACTAATGAATGTGCGGGAAGGTGCCATTTGATTTAATCTCTATAGATAATGTTATTCAGAAAATCAAATTTATAATTTTCTTGAAAAATTCTTAATTTTAGATCAATCACTGTAATATATAGTTTTGTAATTTAATACATATAAATAATTATTTATTCATATAATTTATTATTTTGTATATATATTATATATAATATCTCATATAAGAATGGATAAAAAATAATTTGAAATTAATAATATTAAATTGAGGGATATAAAATTGAAATCACAGATTTGGTTATTACTATTAGTTATTGTAAAATAATAATGAATCATAACATGCTAATTCATAATAAATATATGTGCGTAATAATAATCTAATTGGATATATAAAATAAGTAATTTCAAATATAGATTTTTTTAACTTGATGAAATTAATAAATTGTCGACCACTTCAAAAAGTACGATTGTACGAATAACATCAATACACTGGCCCCTCGTCATCGTCTCCATCATCCATATCTCCTTCTCCATTGTCAAAGTATGTTAAATTATAGTCATTGTCCTGTGAAGATGGAACATAGTTGATTACATTGATTAAAAATGAGTTTCAAAAATGGCTTTTTTTTACATCGAATATATATTATTTTATCAAATATACTTATCAAAAATTAACGAATTTCAATAATATAATAATTATTAGTGAATTGCAGGCAATTCACTAGTACAACAAAACGAGGGTTGGATTTATTAAAAAATCGTATACTTTTAATTTCATATTTTAAAGCATAAAATATATATTTTGTAACAATTACTTAACATTTGTATCATTTGCCTAAAGTTCCAAGATATTAATTAGCTCAAGATTAATCCTTGTTAACAGTTTATATTTCATACTACTTTGTATGCTTAATTTTGATCTCAGAACAGTGGTTCTGAATTATATATTAATGCACAGCTAACTGTTTCCTTTGATACTCTCCAATCTTTAATGCAATACGTCTACAGACGATTATAGTTAGATTATCTACTCCTACTACTAGTACTGATACTATTAATGCGGCTATTACTACTGTAACTACTTTTACTACTACTACCACCATTACTACTACCACCGTTACTACTAATACTACTACTACTACTACTACTACTACTACTACTACTACTACTACTACTACTACTACTACCATCATTACTACTAATACTACTACTATTAATACTACTAATACTACTACTACTACTACTAATACAACCACTACTAATACTATTACTACAAAAATAAATAATATATTTTTTATACAAGTAAATAACTAAATAAATAAATTCGTGATACAATATAATTATAAGAATACAAAATAAAAATTATTAATGTTTAATATAAATGAATTTAAAACTCTGATGTAAACAATAATGCTGAAATAAACTAACTTCTTCCATGTCTTCTTCTTCACAGTCTTCATCAATTGCAACGGCTTTATTTGCATTATTCTCTTCATTTTCATCCTCATCCTCATCGTCTTCATCATTATCCACATTCTACACGAATCAACAAAGTTCTGTACTATTTACAACAATTCACTTCCAATACATCCATTTTTCTTTTCATATCGTATTCAAAGCAATTATATCATATATTCACCAACATTGTACTAACATTGACGCGGTGGCTGATATCAATTTCACCTTTGCTTTTCGACAGACCTAATGACTTCTTTTTAAAGTTCATCCTGAGTTCTCTCGGTATTCTATTCCATTCTTGTAAATTAGTTAGAACAAACTATAACTGATATCCACAATATTAAATTGTACGCAATATTTATACTCGCACGGCACAATAAAGCAAATAATCCATAATTAATGTTTTTCAATAATACAATGAAGATATAGACAAAGCAAAATAGAATATTACAACGAATTCGCATGTGTAATTATTAAGTACCTGGTTGCCATTGAGTAGTACCTTTGTCTTTATTATATTTATCCGAGTACCGTTTGATGCCCCCTTGACCTCTGGCTGACTTAAAGTTAACGAGTAGAGTGAATAATAGCTGGTGAAAGTAATACTTTTTGCATTCGATAATTTTTCCATATATTTATTATATGATGGATCTCAAATTAAATTATTTTTCTAAATATACTTAAATTATAAATTAATATTATCTTTATAATAAAATAAATCCATGCAAAGAAAGTCAACCTTTAGATAATAGGGTGAATTCAGCATAGCTACTCTTTGTTCTAGTTTTAATGCTTTAATGAATTGCAGTCTGCGGTTTTCTAGCAGAGGTGTCACAACAGACATGAGAGGCTACAGTAGGCATTGTATATTATTAATGATACCTTCATAAGAGAGATACGGAGGTGAAAAAGAGGATACAGCTGGCATTTGATATTATTAATGTAACCTTCATAAGAGAGAGAGAGAGAGAGAGAGATAAATGTTGTATTTTTATTGATATTAAATTCATTATTCTTATATATAAGAATATTATATGTAGACTAAGGTATATCAAATATGTGAATTCACTACATATATGGATGCTGGCTCAGTCAAATATTTCTTAATATTATAATTATACGATATATATATAATATATAAATTATATGCATATAATAGTGTATAATATAATAGTTTATGGAAGATTGACTGTTTAAAAAAGTCACTCTAATAAATATAAAACGAAAAGAGATTTATCAACACGTGTATCTGCTATATTCTACAAAATGATATTGAGGGTATATAGTTGAAATTATGTCATATTTTACATAATGATATTGATGGTATATCGGGCTTTATTGTAATAAATAATATAATGGTAAAATGTATAATAGATAATAAACGTACACTTATGATGAATGCCCGCCTTATTACTAAATAAGATTATATATTATTATTATATAATTATTGTATAATTAAAAATATAATTACTCAAAATTCTATTTGAGTTTATTGGCTTCACTAATTTAAATAAAATTATACCTTTAATATGCTGTCCTGATAATTATATCATAAGATTATAGTTATTATATCATAAGGTTATAGTTATTATATCATAAGGTTATAGTTATTATATCATAAGGTTATAGTTATTATATCATAAGGTTATAGTTATTATATCATAAGATTATAGTTATTATATCATAAGGTTATAGTTATTATATCATAAGATTATAGTTATTATATCATAAGGTTATAGTTATTATATCATAAGGTTATAGTTATTATATCATAAGATTATAGTTATTATATCATAAGGTTATAGTTATTATATCATAAGGTTATAGTTATTATATCATAAGGTTATAGTTATTATATCATAAGGTTATAGTTATTATATCATAAGGTTATAGTTATTATATCATAAGGTTATAGTTATTATATCATAAGGTTATAGTTATTATATCATAAGGTTATAGTTATTATATCATACAAAATCATACTTATCTAACAATATAAATTGGATCAAGTAAGAGAAAACAACAACATAAATCTTACAAATATTCAATTAATAAACACCATAATTCAATGAATAAACATAATTCAAGTTATTAAATACCTCATATCAAATTATTATTAATGAATACTATTTCTGGTATTGAATAATGATATTTTAAATATAAATATAAAATAACAATGTTTTGATGAGTATAAATTATAACATACGTAAAAAAATATATATATATATGAATTATATTTATGTAATTAATATTAATAATTATTATTGTGATTTTAAGGATTTTTAAAAAGCCTAAATATTCGAATATTGGTATTAAAAAAACGTTAGGGGTTGTGTTCAAAAGGATCTATATTCAAGTTAAACTTCCATATGTTCAAGTCGGTGCTACACCACAGTAATGCTTGGATTTGTAAAGAAACAAACATTTGTTGAACCATAATGCCAGGATCCGTTGTATCACCATTATTGGGATATATGGAGATTATATGACAGAACGGATGTCACTAGATCATTAGAGATAATGCACATCACAATAGGATAATTCACAGTCAACAGGGATCATATTATTGGACAATAAAGAATAACTATAATGTTATATATTGAACTGTTAATTGACCTTGCAACAGGAGTTCAATCAAGCGATTGAATTTAATTGGGCCAGAGTGAAGCTTTCATTTAAAATGATGAAATTTGAGCATAAGAAAGAGTATAGGGATATATTTGTTTGAGACACCTTAAAAATTATACTATAATTGCAAAGTACTCACTGACTAATATAATCCGTCTTTTTAGAATGACTACCTTCTTTTTTAGGATACAAATATTGAAAAGTTTAAATCGTTAAATATCATTAAAAATCATATAATTTTTTATATTTTTATAAAACATGTTTTTTCAATAACAGATATCATATTTTACAATACTATATATATAATTTATATTCGTACATATACGCTAATATATACTCGTCAAAACATCGCTATTATAGTATATATATAAAATATTATTTATTCAATACCATTATAGCATTATTATATTAATTATGAATAGTACTGTGACCAAGTTTAAAAATGAAACGAGATATTTAACAATAATTGAAATAGGTTTGGCGATAGATGGTGCCCAAATGAATTGGATGTGTTCATCACTGAATATGAGATAGTTGTGTGATTTGCACGAGATATTTTTTACCATCGACAAATTAACTTTAATCTATAAATTATATAAAATATATAATTAATATATTATAAATTTGATATAGTATCAGTAATTAATTATTTTATAATTATATTTAATATTTAATTTAATAATTTATTAAATTAAATATTCTATTTTATTTAGAGCAATATACCGGATAATCGGGAATTGGTCCAATTGCAGCGATGGGTAGAGTATCTCCTCTTTGAAATCCAAGGGCCTCTATATTAAATGAGACACCTCTACCACCTCCACGACCTCTACCTCGAGATCCCATTATTTAAATTAAATAAATTATTTAAATTTAATTATTTTTTTGATTTAAATATTATTTGGATGTTTACATTTTATTAGATCTTTGATTTAACCCTGAGATTTAACCTGTTTGTGATTATAGATATTCCTACTTATAATTATTATGTATCATAGATTTGTATTACATAAGATTATCAAGATAATCTTTGATATATAATCATAAATAGTAGTATATTCGATCCCAATAAAATTCGTAAAATCTAAGAGATTTATATTTTTAAAATGATTAGAAAAATTTGTAAATATCATAATGTAACATTTTTTACAGTATTTTATACAAAAAAAAACACTATTTAGTTCATTGAAGATTGAACTAAGAATTAAGTTAAGTATGCAAATTATTAAGTGTTTATGAATTGTATTTAGTAGTTGACTATATTATTTTATAATTCCAGTAGGTTATTGAATTATTAAAATGAATTTAAAGTAAATGTGTCTACAAAATAAACTTTAAACATATCAGCTAAGGAATAATAGTTGGTTGTGACGAACATGATTTTGTTCATTTTTCAATATATTTAAAAATAATTATATATATATATATATATATATATATATATATATATATATATATATATATATATATCTTGATAAACATAATAAATAGTTAAGTATCTCAATTAGATCAAAGTTATTTTCCATTTATTATTAATTATATAACCATTGTTTATTAACCTAGCTTATTAACCGAAATAGATAAGTCCATCAAATAATGTATATATATATATATATATATTAAATAAAAGAGGTGACAATAAAATAAATTGTATTATACCATTAGTTAACTGGACTATCTGTAATATATTTATTCCATCTAATATTTGTATAATAATTTTGTAGAAAATTTCTTATAAGTGAGTTTGATAGATATATTTATTATTTTTAACAAAATAAACGTTCGTTCATTGACAAGTATATATTTATTGATTATTATTATAAGTCAGTAAAATATTTATATTGTTATTCTTTTAAAATTTATTTATTATAATTAGGCATATAGCTTAAATCATGTTCTGGAAATATACAGTTTTCTATCAATATGATACTTAATCTCAGTAGTGTCATGTGTATGTGTGTGTGTATGTGTGTGTGTGTGTGTGTGGGTATGTGTGTGTGTGTGGATGTGTATGTATTCCTGCATATCGTATATATTCAGTAGAACTAAAAACAAAACTAAAGGCACGCCTTTAGTTTTTTATTGAGCATGATATATTATCGCTTTTATTAAACTATAGTTATAACTTTCATACTTTAAACTATATATATATATATAGTTTTATATTAGAAAAAACTGGGCTCATTGCCCATTATAGCGGTAAGTTTGCGAAATATAAATAAATTTCATGTAAAATATATATAAAACTAATATAAGATTTAATAAAAAAAAATTATAAAACATACTTTATATATATATGTATAATATACACACATATATATATAATATGTATATATATATATATATATATATATATATATTGTATATATATATATATACATATATATTAAACAAAAATGAATTACAATTTAAATTTTTATTAAACAAAGCTTCAACGAATAATCATAATAATTAAAATCATTATAATGATAATAATAATAACAATGATGTTATAACAAAGTAATGCAATGATACCCTTCAGAAAACGACTCTCCGGAGTTAACATGTTTTCCTAACTTGGGACAGGCGCAGTAGGCCGGAACGTGCAATTCACTACGATTCCGGGTTTTAGCTCTACCTAAAATTCTCCTACGTTATCGTCGTAAAAATATAAAGTATCCATATGAGTTGGCGAGCATATGTACGCAGGCGTTGTGCTAGAGTTGGAGAAGGACGATGGTTCAGGAGGTGCGTTTGTCGGGGTTCAATAGGAGCTACCCACTCCGGGTAATAAGTATGACACGTTATTCACGATATTGGACCAACTACGAATAGCCGACCCTCACAAAATCTAAAGCGTATAAATACGATTATAAAGCTGCATAAATTCAGAGGTAGATAATATATATATATATACATATACATATATATATATATACATATATATATATATGTGTGTGTGTTTGTGTTCTCTATAATGATAATATAGATAGTAAGATTTAAATACATTTACTTGAATGTATAATGTAAATAATAAAATGCACTAAATGTTTATGTACTCAAACTATCTCTATATATCTTTCTTTTTTCTCTCTCCCTCGCTCTGTTTCTCTCTCTATATATATCTCTCTTTTTTCTTTCTTTCTTTCACTCTCTCTCTCTTTCTCTATATATCTTTCTTTCTATCATTATATCTATATTTATCTTCCTAACCTGATATACCCACTGTAACTCCGATGAAAATAGATATATAAAACATTAAGAAAAATATGATTAACCTATATCAACCCTAATGGCACCCTACGGTAATTCTAAGTGGAGTTGGAGAAAACGTGAAGTTTCCTGGCGCTCCTTACAAGTAGAGGGCACATCTTATTATCTGCCGGTAAATTTAGCTCAAGCAATCAGTATATAAGTTAATAGCGCATGCGCTGAATGCCAGGAATTCGTCTAATAACACAAGTTCGCTTGATGTTTTTCATCTACGTTCGATTCGTTGGTCGCCGGTTGCTCGCGGTCCGGAGCGTCAGCCGCGGCTACCTGGCGAGTAAAAGTAGAAGTACAATGTCGAATATGCGAACTAGCAAACGGGCTATCTTTGCAAACAAATATGCGCGGAGGAGCACATTATAACGGCCAACTGGTGATTGGGAGGTTACGCCAGGGTTTCAATAATAGACTGGCGAGTAAGGTAAGCTAATAACGATGCGTGGAACCGTTACCGACCGAAAATAGTGTTACAATAATGATTTAGATATACCGAGAAGAGAGAACAATATAATTGATATATCCATAACTAAGATACAGTGAATTATTGCATCCCTGTAATGAGATTTACCTTGAAGATATCGACAAGCGGGTGCAGGAAGTGTCTGTCTTCGATTCGGCAGTACGGACACTTTATCGACTTGGTGAAATAACTGAAGTATGTAAAACACGGTTCCAGTATCGGCCTCCTATATATGTTACATATGTTACAGGTGACATTTGAAATGAAATCACTTTAATTCTACGAGTTTATCGATTGTTTACACCTCAAGATAAAAATACGTAGTTAAGAAACAGGTCAACTATAATTAGTAAGACTCGGTTGTTAATTTGGAAACCTGATAAAATTATCAAGTTATTACCTAATAAGTAATGACAGAATATTCTCAGAATTCTCTTTTATCAAATTATTACCAACTAATTAATGACAGAATATTCTCAGAATTCTCTTTTATCAAATTATTACCAACTAATTAAAGAGAAAATATTCTAAGAATTTTCTTTTGATAATTCAGTGAAGCAATAAAAAATCCTCCACTGAATCTTATTTTAACCTGCAGTTTTTACAGTTCATTCTGTTTGAGCAACAAGGCGTTGCTGCGAATATGTCGTATGTGTACATGGTACCTATTGAACAAAGTCATTTTAGTTCAGTATAAGTACGGCTACATAACTAGGTTCTACAATATTAATACTTCGCATATTGTGGTTATATTTCTTTCTCCTATTTAAATCAATATTAGGCGAAATTAGAAAAAATCGAACTCTTATACCAAAATACAACGTTATTAAAATCCAATCCAATTAGAACATACAAATAAACTAATGGGTGAAGTCTTGACTTATTGCATATTAGAATTCTATTTGAATGCAGTAAGTTTTAGATCATTTTGTATAACGACGACGATTACAATAATATTACATAACCCATAACGAGGCAGTTTCCTGACCACAACTTATTGCACATAAGACATTTCAGTGTTCCGTTCAAACAAAACATGCAAATCGAATTCAGGTACATGGTCTTGCGCTCAAATACAACCTGTTACATTTGTAGTGAGGGATAAAGAGGGAGAGGGAGACAGAGATGATGAGGACGAGGATGAGGATGAGGATGAGGATGAGGATGAGGATGAGGATGAGGATGAGGATGAGGATGAGGAGGATGAGGATGAGGATGGGGATAAGGATTATGAAGAAGAAGATGAAGAGGAAGAGGAGAGGGAGAGACAGATATGATGAGGATTAGGATGAGGTTGAGGATGATGATGAGGAAGATGAAGAGGAAGGGGAGAGGGAGACATAGATGATGAGGATTAGGATGAGGATGAGAATGAGGATTATGAAGAAGAAGATGAAGAGGAAGGGGAGAGGGAGAGGAAGATGAAGAGGAAGGGGAGAGGGAGAGGGAGAGGGAGAGGGAGAAGAAGATTTACCTGTAGATCTGAAGAGTATCGTTGGGGACTTAAGAAAAATGTTCCATCGATAAGTGGATACTTGTCGTAGATAGTTAACGGTCTTTGACAAACCAAACAATCGACACATGTTATCTATTAACAGTAAGTATTGTTTAATGGTCTAAGATATAAAGCTGTTTTTCATTATTATAAAATATTTATCGAAGGGTTAATTAATTTTCTAAGATATACTAAGTCACCAATTGATTGCAGAAGTTGATACTTCTGCAATTTTAAATAAAAATATATATTGAGTAATAATGATGTAATAACGACATAATAATGACGCAATGGTGACATCATAATGACACAAGACGATTAGAACCTTGTGAGTGCTAAGGTTGGTTAATATGAAACATCTAATTTCGTCATTGCCATGCGGCCCTTCATCCTAAAACAATAGAGTTGTTAAGTTACATCGTACATCGTCATTTTAAAGCTCGCAGCCAACATCTTAATTACAATTTAATATCGGTAAATAAACGCGAGATATGACGCTAAAATTGCAAAACATAGATTCAAACTTTCGCATACACTAAGTGTTTATATTATATATACTAAAAGGTATACGAGTTAGTATATAGAATATAATACATACTACACGTCATTACATCGCTTAACCTTGACGATAAGTCAAATATGTCGAAGTAACCTCGAGTTTTATATGATACGGGTTACGTTGGCATTTCGGTAGCATGGCGAAAACGCTCAGATCTTTTCTCCGTTGGAATATATTGCCTGCAGCCGCCTGTATCACAGTAGAAGTCAAACTTACGGGTAGCTTTATGATATATATATATATATATATATATATATGTATGTATATATATATTGTCATTACGCTAGCAGTGTGTAATTTGTTTAAAACGCGCACATTTCAATAGAAATTAATGATTACGTTGGTAATCACGAGTACCTGTTCGGAATCCGCGAAAAATTCGAAATGTCCGCCATTTGAACCCGCTGACCTCAAACTACTTCCGGGTGTTAATGGCGGAGTTCCTGGAATGGTAAATTCAATTGTTCAATTGTTCTCCTATATATGATTCGATACAATTGTTTGTTCAAAATAATGCGGGGAATCAATTTACGATATTTCTCAAAAAGTCTGAAGGCAAGGTACATATATCTGACGCGTAAGATTAAAGTAAGAGTTAATGTAATGAGGAGCAGCGATGACGCAACTTAACGGGGTGATGCAACATACCGTCGGCGCTGCTAGGCGGGCTGGATCCTGTTGATGTAAGACTCTGGGTCCTCACCCTCAACGAGTTACGGTGAGAGAAGTTAGCAATGGGTCGCAGTGATGGTACCTAGAGATAATAACGGCAAGGATCTAGTACGCGATATTTGGTAATATATTGTTCAATTCTCTACCGCTTTCTTTTCTTGATTAATTTGCGATAATGCTTTGCATTTCTATTTAAACATGATGTAATCTATATAAGAAATAGTCTATAATCAATATCATAATACTAGATAACTAATCGATAGATCAGATACGAAGTATGAACCATACTTAAAATGAGTCTATACATAATATATCGAATGATTAAAATGATTCGTTCAACTGTTTTGATTAAAACATAAACATCTTAACCGGGAGCTGTTTCGAGCTGGTATTTGTCAATCTTTCAATAAGTTCAAATTACCTTCCACCAAAGTTACGGATGGGATGTCACTAATAATTACCCTATGTACACTGTACAGTATACATTGTACATTGTACACTGTACAGTGTAAAGTATTCACTGTACAGTATACACTGTACATTATACACTGTACAGTATAAACTGTACAGTATAAACTGTACAGTATAAACTGTACAGTATAAACTGTACAGTATAAACTGTACAGTATAAACTGTACAGTATAAACTGTACAGTATAAACTGTACAGTATAAACTGTACAGTATAAACTGTACAGTATAAACTGTACAGTATAAATTGTACAGTATACACTGTACATTATACACTGTACATTATACAATGTACATTATACACTCTACATTATACATTGTACATTATACACTGTACATTATACACTGTACATTATACACTATACATTATACTCTGTACATTATACACTGTACATTATACAATGTACATTATACACTGTACATTATACATTGTACATTAAACACTATACAGTATACACTGTACAGTATACACTATACATTATACACTGTACATTATACACTGTACATTATACACTGTACATTATACAGTGTATAATATACACTGTACATTTAATACTGTACATTATACACTGTACATGATACACTATACATTATACACTGTACATTATACACTATACATTATACACTGTACATTATACACTGTACATTATACACTGTACATTATATACTGTACATTATAAAATGTACATTATACACTGTACATTATACATTGTACATTAAACACTATACAGTATACACTGTACAGTATACACTATACATTATACACTGTACATTATACACTGTACATTATACTCTGTACATTATACACTGTACATTATACATTATACACTGTACATTATTCACTGTACATTATACATTATATACTGTACATTATATACCGTACATTATACACTGTACATTATACAATGTACATTATACACTGTACATTATATACCGTACATTATACACTGTACATTGTACACTGTACATTATACACTGTACATTATACAATGTACATTATACACTGTATATTATACACTGTACATTATACACTGTACATTATACACTGTACATTATACACTGTATATTATACACTGTACATTAAATAATTTTGTAAGAGTAACCTACAGTAACCTAGGAGTATAAGAGTAGTAACATATTCTGACGCTAGGGAGATCTAGCGAACCTGATTCTGCTTATGTATTCCGGGAGGTGGTTTCACGTGCGTAAGACCTGGAGATAACGGTTTATTTTCCATTTCCTGGAGAAGAAAAGAGATGTACGACAAAGCAAATCAAGAAAATGGGGCGATATCACCACGGTATAAATGTTACTAAATATTAAGAAAACATGTCGCAGTGAGCCTAATAAATAACTACAAAGTCGTGCATAATAACAATAAAATATGAGTTTATATTAAGTGTGGTTATATTAGAGGTCATGGTTGGTAACGTAATTATATTAGTGGGCGTTACTATATTATATAAGGGGGCGTGACTACATTATATCAGGTGGCGTAACTACATGAAGTCAAGAGGCGTGGCTACATTATATTAGAGGGCGTAACTACATGAAGTCAAGAGGCGTGGCTACATTATATTAGAGGGCGTGACTACATGAAGTCAAGAGGCGTGGCTACATTATATCAGGTGGCGTAACTACATGAAGTCAAGAGGCGTGGCCACATTATATTAGGGGGTGTGACTACATGAAGTCAAAAGGCGTGGCTACATTATATTAGAGGGTGTGACTACATGAAGTAAAAAGGCGTGACTACATTATATTAGAGGGCGTGACTACATGAAGTAAAAAGGCGTGACTACATTATATTAGAGGGCGTGACTACATGAAGTCAAGAGGCGTGGCTACATTATATTAGAGGGTGTAACTACATGAAGTCAAAAGGCGTGGCTACATTATATCATGGATCAAGTAGTGTTAATACGCGAGGTCAAGTGGTATGAAAATGTGAGGTTGGAGGCATAAATAAGTTAATTGATGAAAAGTATAATAATACTTAATATGGTTATATTGATATGTTCTTAGATAAACTGATTGTTATGATTAAAAGTTTTAGGTACACATATGAAGCAATAATTTAATAATAAAAGATGAATTGATTTCATAGACTGAAAATAATATTTATACTTCGTGATTATGAAATATCGCGCATGGGGTCATTGGCGCCATAGGGTCATCAGGGCAGAGGGCAGAGGGCAGAGGTCAACGGTTGCTAACGTTCACGTTGCTAGCATAGAACTTGTAGTCGGTATCTTTTTTCAGGAAGCCTTGACCGCATTTGCAGTCGCACATTCTGTAGACGCATTCATATCTGTAATTCGTGTGGGCGTGTTGTAGGCGTGGTGTAGGCGTGGTGTAGGCGTGGTTTAGAGGTTAACTACAGATTGGTTTAGGCATGGTCTAGAATTTGTATACAGACAGTTATAGGTGTTTGAGTTTGTGTGGGTATAAGCCTAGTTATAGATATAAGGGTGAATGTAGGGTGTAGTATGTACATTAATATAACTATAGTTATGGATAAAGGCATGGATGTGTGCATAGCTTAAGCTAGATTTATGCATAGATATTACGTGTAATATAAGCATGGTTTAGAGGTATATAAAGGTGGGTATATACGTGTATGAAGGTGTGGTTTAGGTAGGTTTAGGCGTAGTTTAGGAGTTATATACAGGTGGGTATATACGTTAATGTAGGCGTGGTTTAGACGTTATTTAGGAGATGTATACAGATGGGTGCATACCTGGATGTAGGCATGGTTTAGGAGATGTATACAGGTGGGTGCATACCTGGATGTAGGCGTGGTTTATCAATGGTTTTAAATATGGATATAGAGGTCAACGTATTGGATATTTAAAAATTAGCGGATTAGGAATAATCGTTGAACGAAATACCATTATAGTACATTGTATTAATACGATGTACCATGACGATAATTAATAAAATAAATATTGGTGGGTTATTATACAAAAAGAATAGGTAAATATTAAATTGTCATGAATTAAATTGTAAATCCAAATGTGTTTTATTACGTGTTAAATAGTACTCCTAGTGGATTTAAGTGTAAACAATTTACTGTGCTTATTGTCGTTGTAGAGATCCTACTGTATAGTGAAAACAGTAGTTTAGATTAGGGTATTTTAGAATAGTTTGTTTAGATTAGTGTAGTTTATATTAGTGTAGTTTAGATTAGTGTATTTTAGATTAGTGTAGTTTAGATTAGTATAGTTTAGATTAGTGTAGTTTAGATTAGTGTATTTTAGATTAGTGTAGTTTAAATTAGTTTAGTTTAGATTAGTGTACTTTAGATTAGTGTTGTTTAGATTAGTGTATTTTAGATTAGTATATTTTAGATTAGTGTAGTTTAGATTAGTTTAGTTTAGATTAGTGTAGTTTAGATTAGTGTATTTTAGATTAGTGTAGTTTAGATTAGTGTGTTTTAGATTAGTGTAGTTTAGATTAGTGTAGTTTAGATTAGTGTAGTTTAGATTAGTGTATTTTAGATTAGTGTAGTTTAGATTAGTGTATTTTAGATTAGTGTAGTTTAAATTAGTCTAATTTAGATTAGTCTAATTTAGATTAGTGTATTTTAGATTAGTGTATTTTAGATTAGTGTATTTTAGATTAGTGTAGTTTAAATTAGTCTAGTTTAGATTAGTGTAGTTTAGATTAGTGTACTTTAGATTAGTGTAGTTTAAATTAGTTTAGTTTGTAGTTGGGTAGTTTAGAATAGTGTAGTTTAGATTAGTCTAGTTTAGATTAGTGTAGTTTAGATTAGTGTAGTTTAGATTAGTGTAGTTTAGATTAGTGTAGTTTAGATTAGTGTAGTTTAGATTAGTGTAGTTTAGATTAGTCTAGTTTAGATTAGTGTAGTTTAGATTAGTCTAGTTTAGATTAGTGTAGTTTAGATTAGTGTAGTTTAAATTAGTTTAGTTTGGAGTTGGGTAGTTTAGAATAGTGTAGTTTAGATTAGTCTAGTTTAGATTAGTGTAGTTTAGATTAGTGTAGTTTAGATTAGTGTAGTTTAGATTAGTGTAGTTTAGATTAGTGTAGTTTAGATTAGTCTAGTTTAGATTAGTCTAGTTTAGATTAGTCTAGTTTAGATTAGTGTAGTTTAGATTAGTGTAGTTTAGATTAGTGTAGTTTAGATTAGTGTATTTTAGATTAGTGTAGTTTAGATTAGTCTAGTTTAGATTAGTGTAGTTTAGATTAGTCTAGTTTAGATTAGTGTAGTTTAGATTAGTGTAGTTTAAATTAGTTTAGTTTGGAGTTGGGTAGTTTAGATTAGTGTAGTTTAGATTAGTGTAGTTTAGATTAGTGTAGTTTAGATTAGTGTAGTTTAGATTAGTGTAGTTTAGATTAGTGTAGTTTAGATTAGTCTAGTTTAGATTAGTCTAGTTTAGATTAGTGTAGTTTAGATTAGTGTAGTTTAGATTAGTGTAGTTTAGATTAGTGTATTTTAGATTAGTGTAGTTTAGATTAGTCTAGTTTAGATTAGTGCAGTTTAGATTAGTGTAGTTTAGATTAGTGTAGTTTAGATTAGTCTAGTTTAGATTAGTCTAGTTTAGATTAGTGTAGTTTAGATTAGTGTAGTTTAGATTAGTGTAGTTTAGATTAGTGTATTTTAGATTAGTGTAGTTTAGATTAGTCTAGTTTAGATTAGTGTAGTTTAGATTAGTCTAGTTTAGATTAGTGTAGTTTAGATTAGTGTAGTTTAGATTAGTGTAGTTTAGATTAGTGTAGTTTAGATTAGTGTAGTTTAGATTAGTGTATTTTAGATTAGTGTAGTTTAGATTAGTCTAGTTTAGATTAGTGTAGTTTAGATTAGTCTAGTTTAGATTAGTGTAGTTTAGATTAGTGTAGTTTAAATTAGTTTAGTTTGGAGTTGGGTAGTTTAGAATAGTGGAGTTTAATGAGGTAGTATTGAATATAATCGCGTAAATGCGAATTATTGTTGATAATAGAGAATTTGATGAATTTAGAAGATAAATATCGTACATGTGTTAATAAGTGTTATAAATATTGATAATCTGTTCTGTATAAAAACTGGTTATATAAGCTTTATGGGGTGTAATAAGGTGTGATGAAACTTAGTAGTATTCGATAGAACTTGATAGGGTTTAATGGGTCTTAGTGAAGTTTAATGAGATATTATGTGATTATTGGAGATTTATTTAGGTGTTGATGTTGATTAACATTATTTGAAGAGTTTCGAGTGACACCTACCCTAGTTACTAAAGCTGTTAGATTATCGCAAAAGAATAACAACACGTGAGACGTACTCTCGAATTGACCTCGAGTTAACAATAGAACGTTCTTGTGAAAGTGGACCTCAGTTCGTTAAAGTAAGTGGTCGCCGTACCGACCCTGGATACGGCGGACAATGGTCATTGTGAGAAGGTAGTTAAACGCGTCGCCGATGGAAACTATTCGCCGATAGATACTCGATTAGAGCCCGCTATTATCGCTCGCTGGTCGTACCTCGTATTGCTACCATTAAACTTGACCACCGAATCGGAGGGCATCTGTTAGCCGCTATACCCTGCGATAACAACGGACGTCGAGATCTGACCGCGTGGTCGGATGCCCGTATAGATTATTAATAGAACGTCGGGCGCCAGTCACGACCCCGCGTAGTCTTTGTTGTTTACCCCGAGTACGTTAACACGGTGTAGAGGTCTCATTATTGCGACTATAGTCCCCGTATATGGGTCGTAGAGTGTTCGACCGTCACTTTCATCCGGATGGGATCACTTCGCCATTAAGTAGACACGCCCCGCCCCCCCCCTTCGACACTCGACACGCCCCCGACAACAATTGACGTGGGCCTTCTAATACTGGACACACCCCTCCGCGTGCCTCATCTACCCACGCTCGACATTCCACACCACTTCCCGATACATCCCACTACGTATCTCGGCATGTCGTTCATTACGTTAAAACGTGTAAGCTACTATATTCCACATAAACCCCATATGTTCTCTCCTAACCCTACTATTGATCGTAATACCCGCCTTACCACTATTGAATGATGATGCATATATTAAGCTATGCCTCCGTTATATCGTCTCGAATAGTTCCTGGGATCTCAAAGGTATCGCCTCCCTCCAGGCCACAAATATCTGTATACAAATAACGACTCTTCAAAAACCCATTACGCCTACTCGAATATCTACCGCCCCCCGCCCCCATTACCCACCGCACCCCCTCCGCCCCCAGTACCCACCGCACCCACCGCACCCCCCTCCCCCAGTACCCACCGCCCCCCCCAGTACCCACCGCACCCACTCCAATATCCTGCGCGTTTAGTTGTCTCCGTGAACTTAACTTGCAATGTTATTGATATACTCAGCTTAACTATCCTTGTGTTAGTAGTAGGGTTAGGTTCAGCGGTGTTTAGCTTCAAGGGCTTAACCTTAACATATTGCTTGTTATTGATACTTTAAAGATCTGTAACCTATATATTCTTACCCGACAAATTATTCTACCCGATGTGCCATGCTACCACTCGATATAAACCCTTACACTCCCTCCCCCTCCCTCCCCTCACTCTCTCCCTCTTGTGTATATATACTGAGTATAACCCTTTTATCGTCCACAAGTTTTCAAGTCTCTGTCGTTCTGACCACGAACTGGTTTTGCTCCTAAAATAGGAAAGCACCTGTGAATCGATTCGCATTTACATGAAGGCCGTTGATTGGTCAATGATGACCGCGTGACAATGAGCAATTGTTAAAGATCAATGATTTATAGTCAATATGAAATTGCCATTATATACTGTACAATTTTATAGTGTACATAACGATGGGTGAATATATTAGGCTTGGATATACTGTACATTGTACATTGTACATTGTACATTGTACAGTATACGTTATGCAGTGTACACTATACAGTGTACAGTGTGCACCCTTCACGTTGCATGAATGAATTATATT
Source organism: Osedax frankpressi (assembly GCA_964035775.1). Taxonomy (NCBI): domain Eukaryota; kingdom Metazoa; phylum Annelida; class Polychaeta; order Sabellida; family Siboglinidae; genus Osedax; species Osedax frankpressi. Next base: position 18,690,880 of record OZ038312.1, on the reverse strand, counting down.
TACGATGTTCTTATCATGCTGGTTTGTGTATTATGACGTCATTAATGCTCCGTATTAATGCCAACAACTACCACTGCCGTTATCATTCAGCAAATGAGTCGCGCTTCTCGTTATCGTAAAATCGCTAGATTTATTTAGTGCTATCAGAAGTTGGCTTTTATAGGATATTGCGAGTTTCATGATTCTAGGAATATTCATACTTGCGTCACGTATATGAAAACATTACGTACTCATTATGCCACTACCATATTATTATCTTACGTAACTATCTTGAACTATTACCTCGCATAAGCTGAACGCGTTGCCTAACCTGTGTCTCCCATTTTATGAAACAATCTTTGTGCATCCATTCACCTTGAAATAAATAATATCGTTTACGCAATTGTGATCAATATTACATACTATCGTGGATATATTTATATCATTATAATGTTTAACTCATATCATTATAATTATATAATCAGATCGTTATAATTATAAAACTAGTTCATTTGGATTTAGCAAAATTATTATTATAGAAATTATCGAACACAACTTATAATATTCACTATAAAAAAACTCTTGTAAGTAATTAATGAAGTCAATGTAATGATTAAAAAAGTTATGTAAACTCATACTTACAATGACGTAATAGAAAACGGAGATCTCCGATGCAATTCAATATTAATATTATATTTATCTATTTTAAAGATCACAATTTATTTTAGATACATCTATAGAAGTATATTATTTATTGTTCAATAACTATACAATTTACACATCTATTATATATATATAAATGTATGTTTGTATGCGTGTATGTGTATGTGTGTGTATGTGTGTATGTGTGTGTTTGTGGGTATGTGTGTATATGTGTGTATATATTTGTGTGTGTATGTGTATGTGTATTTATGTTGGTGTATGTGTGTGTGTGTTTGTGTGTATGTGTGTATGTGTGTGTGTCTGCGTGTGTCAATTATATATACATATTAATATTATAATATTGATAGTATCTTGTGTTCGTCTACCTATAACAATACCTTGATTACAGGATGAGTTATCGCATATCACACGGA
>OZ038312.1:18559350-18689625 GCA_964035775.1 Osedax frankpressi | reverse complement strand
GAATAAAGTCTGACTACTATGGTATAAATGGTATAAATATTAACCTCTAACCTCTAACTACTAACCACCAAGCAATGTTAATAGGCGCTAGTAAATGCAAATGACTTATTCCTATAGTCAAGATATAGAATTATCAACATTGACCATAGTTACTGACTATGTGAAAGCATATATGTCCAAGAGTATACAATCGTTGTAGGATTATACATGTATTCTATATAGACTATATATATATATATATATGTATATATATATATATATATATATATATATATATATATATGTATGTATTTATATATTTGGGCTTATTATATATACATATATATATTATGGATGTTTGGTATATGTGTGTACACTGTACAGTGTACACACATGTGTGCGGCTTATAGTATATACATTGTACAGTGTACAATGTACATTGTTCATACTATAAGCCGCACACTTGTGTGTTATAATCCACTATACATATTCACACTCACACACCTGCATATACACAATACATGCATATATTCTACATGACAAACCCAAACCTAATATGCCTTATTAACAAAAGCAAGCATATAAATCGTACAATATACACTATATATTTACAGTATACAGTATATATTTACAATATACACTATATATTTACAATATACACTATATATTTACAATATACACTATATATTTACAATATACACTATATATTTACAATATACACTATATATTTACAATATACACTATATATTTACAATATACACTATATATTTACAATATACGGTATATATTTACAATATACACTATATATTTACAATATACAGTATATATTTACAATATACACTATATATTTACAATATACACTATATATTTACAATATACACTATTTATTTACAATATACACTATACATTTACAATATACACTATACATTTACAATATAGACTATATATTCACAATATACACTATATATTTACAATATACACTATATATTTACAATATACACTATATATTTACAATATACACTATTTATTCACAATATATACTATACATTTACAATATACACTATATATTTACAATATACACTATATATTTACAATATACACTATTTATTTACAATATACACTATACATTTACAATATACACTATACATTTACAATATAGACTATATATTCACAATATACACTATATATTTACAATATACACTATATATTTACAATATACACTATATATTTACAATATACATTATTTATTCACAATATATACTATACATTTACAATATGCACTATATATTTAAAATATACACTATATATTTACAATATACACTATATATTTACAATATACACTATATATTTACAATATACACTATATATTTACAATATTCACTATATATTTACAATATACACTATATATTTACAATATACACTATACATTTACAATATACATTATATATTTACAATATACACTATATATTTACAATATACACTATATATTTACAAAATACACTATATATTCACAATATACACTATATATTTACAATATACACTATATATTTACAATATACATTATATATTTACAATATACACTATATATTTACAATATACACTATATATTTACAAAATACACTATATATTCACAATATACACTATATATTTACAATATACATTATATATTTACAATATACATTATATATTTACAATATACACTATATATTTACAATCTACACTATATATTTACAAAATACACTATATATTCACAATATACGGTATATATTTACAATATACACTATATATTTACAATATACACTATATATTTACAATATACAGTATATATTTACAATATACACTATATATTTACAATATACAGTATATATTTACAATATACACTATATATTTACAATATACACTATATATTTACAATATACACTATATATTTACAAAATACACTATATATTCACAATATACACTATATATTTACAATATACACTATATATTTACAATATACACTATATATTTACAATATACACTATATATTTACAATATACATTATTTATTCACAATATATACTATACATTTACAATATGCACTATATATTTAAAATATACACTATATATTTACAATATACACTATATATTTACAATATACACTATATATTTACAATATACACTATATATTTACAATATTCACTATATATTTACAATATACACTATATATTTACAATATACACTATACATTTACAATATACATTATATATTTACAATATACACTATATATTTACAATATACACTATATATTTACAAAATACACTATATATTCACAATATACACTATATATTTACAATATACACTATATATTTACAATATACATTATATATTTACAATATACACTATATATTTACAATATACACTATATATTTACAAAATACACTATATATTCACAATATACACTATATATTTACAATATACATTATATATTTACAATATACATTATATATTTACAATATACACTATATATTTACAATCTACACTATATATTTACAAAATACACTATATATTCACAATATACGGTATATATTTACAATATACACTATATATTTACAATATACACTATATATTTACAATATACAGTATATATTTACAATATACACTATATATTTACAATATACAGTATATATTTACAATATACACTATATATTTACAATATACACTATATATTTACAATATACACTATATATTTACAAAATACACTATATATTCACAATATACACTATATATTTACAATATACACTATATATTTACAATATACATTATATATTTACAATATACACTATATATTCACTATATATAAATATATAGTATATATTTACAATATACACTATATATTTACAATATACACTATATATTTACAATATACACTATATATTTACAATATACACTATATATTTACAATATACAGTATATATTTACAATATACACTATATATTTACAATATACACTATATATTTACAATATACACTATATATTTACAATATACAGTATATATTTACAATATACACTATATATTTACAATATACAGTATATATTTACAATATACACTATATATTTACAATATACACTATATATTTACAATATACAGTATATATTAATAATATACACTATATATTTACAATATACACTATATATTTACAAAATACACTATATATTCACAATATACACTATATATTTACAATATACACTATATATTTACAATATACATTATATATTTACAATATACACTATATATTTACAATCTACACTATATATTTACAATTTACAATATACAGTATATATTTACAATATACACTATATATTTACAATATACACTATATATTTACAATATACAGTATATATTTACAATATACAGTATATATTTACAATATACACTATATATTTACAATATACACTATATATTTACAATATACAGTATATATTTACAATATACACTATATATTTACAATATACAGTATATATTTAAAATATACACTATATATTTACAATATACACTATATATTTACAATATACAGTATATATTTACAATATACACTATATATTTACAATATACACTATATATTTACAATATACAATATATATTTACAATATACACTATATATTTACAATATACACTATATATTTACAATATACACTAGATATTTACAATATACAGTATATATTTATAATATACACTATATATTTACAATATACACTATATATTTACAATATACAGTATATATTTACAATATACACTATATATTTACAAAATACATTAAACATTACACCGCTAACTTTGCACAGTTCTCAATACAAGATATATATTTACCTCTAGGTAAACACGATTACAGAGTAAAACAGAATTTGTAATGTTATAATTGAAACATTCATTTTATATTGCATTCGTTATCGGTGTCTTCTCACTAAAACAGGGAAAACATCTTAATATCTTAACTGATGTTGACATTAGTTGTTCGGGTAAGTTAGAACTTGTTATAGAATGAAATAGCTTGAGTTTTTAAAGATTTACCCCAAGAGAATTTAGCGAATAAATAATTGTCAAGATAGATTGCTATATATATATATGTATACATAGGTATATATATATATATATATATATATATATATATATAAATATATATATATATATAATATATATATATATATATGTATATATATGTTTGATAAATGTTCACTAAAATATAGTTATATAAATTTATTAGCGTAAAATTACTAACTATAGTTACTAACAACATATGAAATAGGTTCATAATTTAATTATAGAAAAACGCTATATCCTCTAGCAATGTGGTACACATATTACAAATTTGATTCAAAAAATTGGTTGTATTATATATACAACCAATTTTTTGTATCCATCAAAAAATAAATTAACTAAATTTAAGTTACTGTTGAAAGAGTATAATATGATACATATATACATCCAATTGCTAAAGCGCATATCGTTATTCTATAATTAAATAATGCAAATAGTGGTTGGTAATGGAAAGGCATGTTTAAAATCAATGTGATTTAAATCGGTTACGTTAATCACAGTTGAAAAATTGTGGCTCTCAAATATAATTGAAAACTAAAAATGACTATAATTGATAAACTATTGTTTCAATATGAAACAATAGTTTATATAGTAGTATTAAAATAAGCATTTAAATACTACTCAATGAAGTATAAATACATATCATATTTCTTAATTATTAGAAATTTAAAGATTTAAATTGTGGTATTGATCTGATAATTGACATATACACATATAAACACTTACGCTATTTGCATTCGTATAATTATAAACATTGTTTATTTGATTTAATAGATATTGCATCAATTTAATATTTAATATAATATAGAAGAAAAATGTTTCGTATAACCCATATAGTATGTAATATATAATATTACCTATGTTGAGATAAAAATATCAGAATACTTTTAAAACAGACATTATTCTAAAATATAGATATAAATTACTGAGATTTGAAGAAATTAAAAAATTAATTCACATAATATAAATCGTTAGAAAGAAGTAGGAAGAATATCTTTATAATAAAAACACATTGAATAAGATAAGATATATTATATATATAATTACATTTCTACATAAAAAGTAAATAAGATCTTATATGAATTATTTTATTACCCTAATTACTATGTACACTTCAATATAGATTATGAATTATTTATTACCCTAATTACTATGTACATTTCAATATAGATTATGAATTATTTATTAATTATTATTTATATCTCAACACTAGTGAATATTATTTTATATGAATTATTTATTACTTTAATTATTGTAACTTTCCAAAGAATATAATATCCATTTGTTAAATTGCTTCGCAATTGTTATACTGTTATTCTAGACAATTACGAAAACGATTATATTATTAAAATACAATTTATTAAATATAATGTAATAATTAGGATATGAATTAGAGAAAATTAAAATAACAAAATTTTAAAATTCCACTATTTAATGAAAAATAAAATGCACATTTGGCTTTAAAAAGAGATTTAATGTAGAAAATATCTTATAATAGAATCTGAAATACTGTTATTAATAATATCATCGTCTATTTATAATGAAAACAGTATTCAATTGTTCTTCCTAGGTCTACCGGGTCTGGTGCGGTTTGTCATAGGTTTATTAAGTTGTTGTTGTTGTTGTTGTTGTTGTTGTTGTTGTTGTTTCCCGGGATTGTTTGCCATTGGCTTGATTTCTTGACCTAGGTAGTTTATATAATTAGTATTTTATATCAATTAAAGAAATATATATTGATGTAAAATCAAGTTTTCTGAATGGTAACAAATCTTGAAATTGATTCTACTTTAAAAATAATATAATATTAAGTTTGAAACAATCTAAAATGAAAATAATATGATAATATAATAGGTATAATATGAAATGAGTTAATAATACAATGGAGACTGATGATTGAATAAGATGTTAACAATAAGATATTAACAATAGAAAGACTGGTGACTAATTAATATTACTAACAAACACGACTTCTCGCCGTGAAGTTTGTATCTTCAAGTTTTCTTTTCCGCGACGAAACAGCTCCTCCTCCTCCTCCTCCTCCTCCAGCTCCACCTCCTCCTCCTCCTCCTCCAGCTCCTCCTCCAGCTCCACCTCCTCCTCCAGCTCCTCCTCCTCCTCCACCTCCTCCTCCAGCTCCTCCTCCTGCACTTGCCACTCCACTGCCACCTGCGCTACCTACTAAACCAACACCTTGGTGTTGCATCGGGTTTATCTTGCCGGTGGTCTGTTGGTATACTCCTACACCTTGCAATCCTACAGCTAAACCTGGTTGAACTCCGACCCCGCCGCTTTGAATAACGGAACTAGATGACGGAATGCGCTGGATTTGGTGACCTGAGGCATTTCTCTGTTGTCCTTGGTTACCGGGGTTCATTTGTGGCCTTACATGACCTTGAACACCGGATATCGACGACGACCTCTGTTGACCGTGAGCAGCGGACTGACCTACGAGTCTCTGTTGACCAAGCGGTGTATTCTGGCCAGATCTCGGCTGACCCTGGGACGTGGTCAGGCCGACCTTTGGATGACCTAGGTTGGAATTCTGACCGGCACGTTGTTGACCGTGCGCGGTGACCGGTGAATTGCGGCCATTACGAGGCATACCGGTGGCCGATTGAGGCTGACCGAGAGCGTTTGGTTGAGTGGAACGTATCTGCGGTCCCTGCGGTCTTTGCGAAGTGATTCCACGGTGTAACTGTCCACCCGAGGAACCACGGTGTTGGGTCGTAGTTGAGTTAACGTAGTGTTGGTCGAACTGGTCGATAAAAAAACGAAATAAACTAAAATATATTACAATTTTATAATGGAATTATAATTTATTGATAGAATCTAAAAGAAATCTTTTTAAGATATATATTTATTATGGAATTTATATGTATTAATATTGTTTCAAGAGTATAAGTTTATTATATAATATACTATTGAAATTATATTTGTATTCTATGGACAGGTTGTTTTAAAAATAAAACATATATAAAATATTTTAACAAATAATAATGATGCAAGTCTTTAAAGAATTTATAAATAAGAATTGTACATTTTTACTCCCAAATATAATAATGGTAAGAAAAACAATGGCGAAAATGTTTTGTACAAATTTTTAAATATTTGATGACATTATTTTCTTAGTTGGCATTATTTAAAACAAATAATATTTAATATTAATTTAGTTTGTATATAATCTAGTGTAAACTATTTATTAATATTGATTAATGATAAATAGCAATGCATCAAACTGAGTTTCTAAATAATTGGTATCATGAGCAAATAATTTGTAGACTAGTTCATATTATAGAATATTTATTAACAACATTATATTCTCAAATCATAATATTTGTATTATTTTAAGTATTTATTAGAATTTTTTATTTTGCATTTTGTAGTAAACCAAATTAATGATTAAGAATTTTACTTATTAATAAAATTAAAATCATAAAATAATTTGTTGCCTCTAATATTTCTTTATAGACTAAATTGTTTCATTATTTCATATATTATGTCTGTACTACCAAATTCTCGTATATCAAGATGGTACAAGGTTTTACATTATACAATTTACTAAAAGTAATCATTTTATTTTAACTTCATGTTTTAGATTTATAATTCTGAAGTTTTTATAAAGAATCCTATAAAATACAAAACCTAATAATTATATATTAAATTATTATAAAGTTATTATAAATATAAATATCACTATTTTAGGTATTACAATTTTTACAAATGATCAAAATTCAAAAATAAATATTAGTTCTAAATTAAATTTTGGATTCATTAAAATTGTATAGATGAATTAGATTACACATGTAAGTGAAATGAACCTATTTAATGACCTGTTTATCTGTAATTTCTACGCTCATGAAGGGGTTCTCATTGTAGAGTAAACAAAAACTGTAAAAGGGAATTACACATGAACAACGGTTTAGTATTTAATTTAGAATAAAAAAAGTATTTATTTTAATTTGTGACAAATCCTATGGCATATATATATAGAATTTAGTATCTCTATATCTACATCTATATCTACATCTACATCTATAACTACATCTATATCTACATCTATATATATATCTACATCTATATCTACATCTATATCTACATCTATATATATATCTACATCTATATCTACATCTATATCTACATCTATATCTACATCTACATCTATAACTACATCTATATCTACATCTATATATATATCTACATCTATATCTACATCTATATCTACATCTATATATATATCTACATCTATATCTACATCTATATCTACATCTATATCTACATCTATATCTATATCTACATCTACATCTATATCTACATCTACATCTACATCTATATCTATATATATATCTACATCTATATATATATCTACATCTATATCTACATCTATATATATATATCTATATCTATATCTACATCTACATCTACATCTACATCTACATCTACATCTACATCTATATCTATATATATATATCTACATCTATATATATATCTACATCTATATCTACATCTATATATATATATCTATATCTACATCTACATCTACATCTATATCTATATCTATATCTACATCTATATCTACATCTATATCTACATCTATATCTACATCTATATCTACATCTATATCTACATCTATATCTATATCTACATCTACATCTACATCTACATCTATATCTATATATATATCTACATCTATATATATATCTACATCTATATCTACATCTATATCTACATCTATATCTACATCTATATCTACATCTAAATCTATATCTACATCTATATCTATATATATATATCTACATCTATATCTACATCTACATCTATATCTATATCTACATCTATTAGATTAAAGCAAGTGATGTATTATCTCCGCCTTTAAATTTAATGAGATTGTGTCGAGTTGAATAATGTGAAATACAAACTCTCCTATTCGAGTAACAGTTCCAGTTTTACCGCTGTACACCGTCAAAGAGTTCTTGAATTGAGCTGCGTACCTAAGGAAAGGGTAAGTGGGTGTAAAGTGAGGCTAAGTGGGGCTAAGTGGAGCTAAAATTAAATATGAATGAGGTTAGGAGGATGAGGTAGAGTGGGTTTATGTTTTGCTGAGGATGGGATGTGGTAGAGTGGAGGTCTGCTGAGGATGGGGTGTGGTAGAGTGGAGGTCTGCTGAGGATGGGGTGTGGTAGAGTGGAGGTCTGCTGAGGATGGGGTGTGGTAGAGTGGAGGCCTGCTGAGGATGGGGTGTGGTAGAGTGGAGGTCTGCTGAGGATGGGACGTAGTAGAGTGGAGTTTTGCTGAGGATGGGGTGTGGTAGAGTGGAGTTTTGCTGAAGATGGGGTTTGGTAGAGTGGAGGTCTGCTGAGGATGGGGTGTGGTAGAGTGGAGTTTTGCTGAAGATGGGGTTTGGTAGAGTGGAGATCTGCTGAAGATGGGGTTTGGTAGAGTGGAGTTTTGCTGAGGATGGGGTGTGGTAGAGTGGAGTTTTGCCTAGGATAGTGTGTGGTAGAGTGGAATTTTGCTATGAAGAAATATGGTGTTATAGTGAGGTATAGGTTTAGATGAAGTGTTGTATATGAGAATGGAGTTTTAGAAAAAGTGCCTGTAGATTCAGGTTTGTAGGTTAGCTGAAGTAGTGATTATTTGTGTCAGGCTTAGCAGAAGTTCAGCTAGATAAGGGATGTAAGTAGTGGTTTCGGTAGTTTTATCTGGAAATCAGATGAGGATTCGAGATTTGATATCTATATCAAATGTCCATTTTATGGATTTCAAGGTATTTCATCATGAAAATTAGATTGGAGGTCAATGCAAGCACGTTGACTACAAGATGCTGCAGACTTCTCCAATTTCTATAGAACATATCTTATATAATAACTACTAAACCCTTTACTTAAGCGAATGATATCGCCCGACACCAGGGGGCTCCCGATCTCGTTCCATAGAGACAGATTTATGGAACCGGTTTTATCCGCAACTCGTACCGTGTAGACTTCGTCGCCGTCTTTAGTGGTTATTGCCTTGGCTGTTATATTCACAGTTACAGAGGAATAAAGAGAGAGAGACTATCTCTAGCATTTCATAAATGGAGTTCTATTAAAAAGTATAAATAGGATAAGAAACGGAAACTTTAAAAAATACAATTATTTAAATTACAATAAAAAGGTACATACTATTTTCCAGAACTATGGCCAGTAAATTTAGAATTTTCATTCCGGGAACGATGTCCTGGATATTCGTGAAGCCCGAACAATTCTGAGTAATTGCCCACCTATTGTATTAGAGTTGTCTATAGAATCTATTCAAGGATTTCAAATAAAAATAATTATAATGACAATAATAATAATATAAGTCAATAATAATAGAATGGAAATTAAAGAAATGTTGATATTTATAGCGTTATTAATACAGTTAAATTATATATGGTCAGTGAACATGCAAATTTATCAATTTTGAATTACTCAACCTGTACTACCAATTATAATCATAGTGTTTTAAATAATAAATTTGAAATGAACGAGACTAGAAACTAACAAGTTAATAATTTATTAATAATTTCAGAGCATTTGCATAAATCATGTAATCATATGTATTGTGTAATCAGGGTATTTGAAAAATAGACTCTCAGTGTAACGGTAAATAAACAAATATCAGTAACAAATCATGTGCATAACAATTCGTAACAATGGAGATAGAGGACTGCGGGGTGCAGCCGAAAGAACTCAGGTAACAATCATGCCGACGATTTTCTCGATGAATTGGTCGAGTGTCACTGTACGATACAACAACTCCAGTTCATCTTTACGCTCTCCCATGAGTGTTCGTCGTATCTCCTCTCCCGTGGGAGGAGGAGGCGACGTCGGGAGTTCTGTTTTCACCGCCGCCACCGTTGCCGTGGAAACGGACGAGGTCGTGGGTCGCGACTTGCAGAGACCCAGCGTGCTGCGGAATTCGTGCCTCGCCAAAAGGATCTTTAGGTCTTCACCCCGCCGTCGCTTCAAACCCGTGTTTGGAATGGTGGTGGCGTGTTTGCCGCTGTATTCCGGAGATGCTTTCCACACGAGTGAAGTGAAAGCTCTCGCTCGGTTCAAACTACAGAATTCACCCTCTTCAAGTAGCTTCCTGTGTTGGTAAATGGATTTAGAGGATCGGAGTGAGGTTAGAGTAGAACTTGTCAGGAGTTTGGGGTTTGGTAACAACTGGGATAGGGTGAGGTAGCATATATGGTGGGGTAGGTTAGGAGTATGGTGGGGTAAGTCGGGAGTATGGTGGGGTAGGTTAGGAGTATGGTGGGGTAGGTCGGGAGTATGGTGGGGTGGGTAGCATATATGGTGGGGTAGATAGGGAGTATGGTGGGGTAAGTCGGGAGTATGGTGGGGTAGGTTAGGAGTATGGTGGGGTAGGTCGGGAGTATGGTGGGGTGGGTAGGGAGTATGGTGGGGTAGGTAGGGAGTATGGTGGGGTGGGTAGGGAGTATGGTGGGGTAGGTAGGGAGTATGGTGGGGTAGGTAGGGAGTATGGTGGGGTAGGTAGGGAGTATGATGGGGTAAGTAGGGAGTATGGTGGGGTGGGTCGGGAGTATGGTGGGTAGGTTAGGAGTATGATGGGGTAGGTTAGGAGTAGGGTGGGGTAGGTAGGGAGTATGGTGGGGTAGGTAGGGAGTATGGTGGGGTAGGTAGGGAGTATGATGGGGTAGGTAGGGAGTATGGTGGGGTAGGTAGGGAGTATGGTGGGGTAGGTAGGGAGTATGATGGGGTAAGTAGGGAGTATGGTGGGGTGGGTCGGGAGTATGGTGGGTAGGTTAGGAGTATGATGGGGTAGGTTAGGAGTAGGGTGGGGTAGGTAGGGAGTATGGTGGGGTAGGTAGGGAGTATGGTGGGGTAGGTAGGGAGTATGGTGGGGTAGGTAGGGAGTATGGTGGGGTAGGTAGGGAGTAGGGTGGGGTAAGTCGGGAGTATGGTGGGGTAGGTAGGGAGTATGGTGGGGTGGGTAGGGAGTATGGTGGGGTAAGTCGGGAGTATGGTGGGGTAGGTAGGGAGTATGGTGGGGTAGGTAGGGAGTATGGTGGGGTAGGTAGGGAGTATGGTGGGGTGGGTCGGGAGTATGATGGGGTAAGTAGTATGGTGGGGTAGGTCGGGAGTATGGTGGGGTGGACTATAGAATTTTGGTGAGAATAATTGATAATATATTAATATATTAATTTAGATTAAGTTGAATATATGATATATGATTTGTTATATACTTTCTCACTTTACTCATAACTTTTAAGAACATAACATAGTATTTATTGCTGCATACGTAGTACATAATATTTAACAAAATATATATAAAAGCCTTAATTAAATTAAATTTAATATTATATATTTTAAGCATAGAAATAGGATAAATAGCCAATGTGCGATATAGCAAATGAAACACAAAATGAGAGGCATTATGATGAAAACAAATAACTATTATTTACAAGTCTTTATAGACAATATTAGCAATTGTAAACAATAGCTGTTGACAGACTCCGGCACTAGTTAGAAACAAGGTTATTAAAGCTACAACCATAAAAAGAAGTAATCTACAGCGAGAAGATTCATGAGAAGATTTTGGTGATACTCCAATGACTATTATTTATTTACACACAAGAACACAAAGACATGTGAATATGTGTTCACAGAGAAAGACTATAATTATACACTTATTGTCCAGTGAATGTATTCTCTTTACACAAATATAGATTTATGAATATATCCATCAATAAGATTTTTGTACAATACAGAAATATGTATCGACATAATATTTCTATATATTTTATACAGAATAAGTAAAAAACTGTAACTTAGGATATACAATATTTGAAACTTCTGTATGTGTCTTCTCTGTACGTATATATAATTTATATAACTGAATATTAGTTTAAAAATCAAATAAACAGAAAGTTTCTATCGCAAGCAAAGATTTGCGAGACTTTTTGTAAACAAGCGCAAATACTACTTTCGCGGACCCGTCACCGAGATCGGTCGCCGCTAACGTAAACTGCGGATTGTTCTTATAGGCCCACGTGAGCATCTTGTTGTCGCGACGTTCGGTTTTCGACGGCAAGACCGGCACGACGCCGACAGGCGGCCGAAAGCACTCGGGCAACGCGGCCAATCGTTCGTCCGGCCAACCGACGTAGTAGTTGTTGCCGTGGCGATCGGCAATCGCTTGTACCTTTTCGAGGACGGATTTGTTGCTGACGGCTTTGGAGGCGGATGGCGGCATTGGCTCGATATAGACGCCACGATACGACATTAACGGTAGTGCGGCCATTGAACTCTGTAGGTAAGGTCGGGTCAATTGCGCGGCCATTACGCTAGCCGATGTAGGGTTTGCTCTAATGCCGTATATACGTAGAGATCGAACCCGTAAAAAGAAAACTAGAAAATATCGACGCTATAAAAAATCCTCCGATGTAGAGAAAAGATAATACTATAGTGTTCTAGGATAGTTCAATATTTTTAATACAAATAATAATCAGGATTTTATTTAATATTTACAATTATTTTGATATAATTAATAATAATACTCTAATAATAATTGTTTACTATTGACTAATATATTAATATTAAATACATTAAGTGTATTTAATGTATTTAACCAGTTGGTTCTGATTAAAATACTAACAAAATAGCTAGCGGATTGTTCTATTAAACAGAAAATTGACAATCTAAATCGGGTTTTAAAGAATTATATTCAAATAAATATCTAATGGATTTATTTAATTTACAAAAATTATAATATAGAATTTCAATAATAGAACACTCAATTATCCCTTAATCTTCAGTAAGTTTCACTTCAATAAACTTCTAATATTCATTTAATTTTTTACAAGTAAAATATTTATAGTTTTCTCATTATGAGTTCGATCTTTTTGGCAGAAATGTAAAGTTAGCTGCAATGGTGACAGTAGAAACTTTCATATTTCCACAAATTAATTTTATAATATTATAAATAATTAATAAATATATACATTTATCATATATGATATATTTATATAAAATACAACTAATTGAATTTCATCAAAATTAAGTTTATAAATATAAAATGATAGTAACATTTATTTAAATTAATATATAATATTACAAATGTATTATATCTCAGTGAGCTACATAAGATACTATTTTTATGTCATTATTAATCATTAATTTGAAACATAAAACAGTAATATATACAGAACATTTTTACATAAATAAGAAACAACGAAATAACAAAATAAATATATTTAAAATTACAATTTGAAAATTGACTTTAACAAAGTGTTGTTACAAATGTGGAGACATTGCAAAACTCAGTAACTCGGCTAATAAACAAATATTATTATCTACCCTGCAACCCACCTGACCTCGGAAATTATACTGTATTAATATTAATTTTCGAATTCGTTAAATTAAAAAGTCTCATTATTTTGTACATTCAATAAATGTGAAAGTAATAATACAATATGTGCAGTGTTAGGATAGCAGAGTAAATCAAATGTTTACATATATTAATTTAATGATATCAATTGTTCATAATATAAATATTCATTTAATTAAGATAATAGGATGTACAATTTATAAACTAACCAAAAATTTATAATACATCTTAAATATGTTTTGATTTATTCAACAGAATTATGCATTGCTATGGAAATTTAGCGAATGTATGTAATGAGTTAAAAATGGTCAGAAATAATATTCTTCTTGTACTTAGAAACCATTAACTTTACCATTAATAGAATGTAGATAAGTTCATTTGAGTATTTCAATTATAATAAATTGGAAAATTAAAAATTAAATCGAAAATATTAAATTAAATCAAATTAATTACTCATACAGGACATATTTAATTTATATATATATATGTTAATTATATATATATGTTATATATAATTAGATTATTTTTAATAATATCAAAAATAATATGTGATATTATTAAAGATTTAAACAAAAAGTAAATGTGCATGGTGAAGATTAGTTAAATGAAGTGTGTATGTTATTTTGAAAATATACCACATATTATAAATAGTCCTAAATATCCTAATTATTTACTACGGGGTATATACATTAACTACTACTTATTATTTTAGGTAAACAAACATCTGGGATGTATTTGTATGTTCCACTATACATGTACTATGTACAGTGTACATTGTACAGTGTACAGTGTACAATGTACAATGTACACTGTACATCGGTTACTCTACGACATTGTTATTGGTTGAAGGTATTGCAAAGGAATGACATACAAGAGAATATAGAAATAGCATACTTTGAATATATAAACTAGAAGCATGTAACTATACTGTATGATAACTGTCTACTACATGTCCGAGAATGATATGTAGTTAATAAAAATGTATAATTAGTATGGTATCCAATAAAATCAATCAAAAGAAAATTGATACTCACCGTTGAGAAAGCAATCATTATTAACATATGACTATATCATCGAAATTACTACTTTAACATTCTAAATCCTATATAAAATAAATATTTAAATTTCCCAATAAGCCCACTGATTACCATATGACACTATATTATCTAATCTATGGCTACATTAGATACACAAACTTGCTATAAAGTAACTTATCTTATGCACTCAGGATTCACATGTTAAACTAATAATATACGTCAACATTTACTAATAACATACCCATTGTTATAGATGTGTGAACAATGAATTCACTTACTGCAATTATCGCAATGGATAGTATTACAATTATTTCTTACTTCTCATGGACACACATTACAAAGGAAGTATAAGGGATTGTAATCACAATTAAATTGAAAGACAATACAAAACCTTATACTGGCTTTTATTCTAAATTATATTCTAAATATCATTATATAAAAGAAAAATAATAAAGTTAGCAATAAGTTATTGTATCTCTGAGCTGCAAATATTTAACTGAAAATAGAGCAGAAAACTTTCTGCCCTAGTCTAAACTGAACCAGAAAAGGGGAATAGAACATGTTCTAATTTTATAGAATTTAAAATGATCACAGCGTTTTTTAATGCAGTAAGTGATTACAAATTTGAATTTATAATATAAATTAATTGTTAATTCATATACAAGTGTCCCTTTTATAAATATTAGATGCTGCAATATTTATGGCTATATTTTGAAGCGGTCAGTGGTTTTTTCCAAGTCACTAATTATAAATCGCAATTAGTTAATATTGCTCGTAATATCGTTTAAAATATAAATTCAGGTATAAATATTTGGATTACGATGTTATATAATATAATTGTAACATTCTTAAGTATCTAACTAAAGTTGTATTCTTAAGTATCTAATGTATCTATAGATGAGATAATATAACTGTGTATAATGAATTCAGTGAATTTATTGTGAAATTTAAATATTTATTTAATTTAACCTATAAAAATATTATTCTTGGTGTTTTGTTATAAAATTGTTTATATATTAGATTGTATTGTTTATAATAAACAAATATATAAAGTTTAAACAACGTATAAAATAATTTAATAAGTATTGCTAAGTTAATGATTGGCAATATTTATATTTAAATGTTTATTATACTCAGTTTTGCTTGATTTGTCTGCCATTCAATATTATATATAGTTTTCATATATTAAACATATATATGCATATAAAGTCTTAACTCTGTTAAGTGAACAATTAATACAATAATATTATTACATTTATCATTATTCTAGTATAATATATTTAATTTGTATAAAGAATATATATGAATTGTTAATGTGAATATGACAAAAAATCCCCTATTTATCTTCTATTTAATGAACATCAAATCCAATTAGGTGATTTGGCCGCTATCGACCGTCAAACCTATTTCAATAATTGTTAAATAACCCGCGTCACATTACCATTAATAACATATATAGTGATGTTAATTATTGAATATATGATATTTTATAATAAATCAATATTTTAAAGAGTATAAATTATTGTATATGCACGAATATATATGTTGCATATATAATAATGGATATTATGATGTCTGGTAATTAATGAATTATATATAAGTCAGATGTGGTGGTTCAACTGATTTTAATTGAAAGAAGTATTTCCTTAAAAATCATTGTGTTTAAACACATGTCTCAAACATATGTATATTTAGGATGGTCGATAAGTCCTTTATTAATACACCACTATATTATAAACTCTTCAAATATTGTTAAAAATAGTTATTAGCATATATATCACTCAATACCAGATATCATAGTGTTCATTAGTGTGTGTATATACATATATATATTCATACATATAGGATAGTCTATACTCTTAAAACAATCGTTATTTTATTATATCTATATATAAAAATACTCCGCGATTTTGTAATCTCGTATCGTTTATTTGATTCATAAAGTATAAAACATATAAAACAATTAATATACATATGTATATTTAGGATGGTCGATAAGTCCTTTATTAATACACCACTATATTATAAACTCTTCAAATATTGTTAAAAATAGTTATTAGCATATATATCACTCAATACCAGATATCATAGTGTTCATTAGTGTGTGTATATACATATATATATTCATACATATAGGATAGTCTATACTCTTAAAACAATCGTTATTTTATTATATCTATATGTAAAAATACTCCGCGATTTTGTAATCTCGTATCGTTTATTTGATTCATAAAGTATAAAACATATAAAACAATTAATATACATATGATGAAAAAAAACCAAGACTTTTTGAAAATATTATACAATTTTATTAACCACCAATTATTAACATTATAAAGATAGAAAATAGCAAAGAAAATAGCCAAAGTTCCGCTTGATATAAATATATATATAGTGCATCTATTTCTATATTATTATTATATTGAATATATTTTGAAATTATAATGTATTTATAAAATTATAAAAAGAAATTAATATTTTATATACGATAATATATTATTAATAAAATAAAAATACTTTTTAAATTAAAATTTTTTAAATACATTTTTAAAAAAATCATTTAAAGCTATATATTATAAATAACTAACATTTCAAAATTAATAAATGTTATTCACGATTAAATGAAAACAACTTATATATTAAATAACATAAATAATAATTTCAAAACTAATTATAAAATTAATATTAAATCAACAACACGAAGGACATGATGATAAAAATAAATAAATAATTGCAAGGACAAATGTCCACTAACAAAGACTTTTATAAATAATATTTTCTAAATATTTTAAAATTTTCATTAATAATAAAAATGATTGAGGTTTCAGCTAGTTTACAAGGAAGAACAGTATTTATCGCAGGAGAAACCATAGAATGTCATATAAAATTTGTAAATAAATTAAACGATGCAAAAAATGAAACAAGGTTAATTAGAAAACCACATCATATCGTGATCTAGATCAAGATAAAAATAGCTATTCAATATTTATGTGGTTTTTAGTTTATATAATTTTATTATTAAATATATTGTTTGTGAATAACATATTAAATATGATAATATTATTTGTATTTTTATAACTTTATTATTTTTTATTTTGGATTCATAATTTTCACTTTTATTCACATTTAAATCAAGTAGTGCTTTCAGCAAGTGATTATTTAGATAACTTATGCCTGGTAAAAAGTGTATCCTTAAATTAAAAACCTATATCGATAAATCGCCGCTTGCACGTGTCAATTATTCCGCTAGAACCATTTAATTAGCTCTAGAATATAAATATTAGATAGAATATTTATAGATAAAATATATATGATATATAGATTATTAATGTATCTATATATAAGTGCAATTGATATGTATGTACTTGTATTATACTAACGAAATAGAATAGTGATGATTGAAATAGTTCCACAAAATTAAACATATAGGTGTTATTATTCAATATTTTTTTACCTGTCCCACCGTATATCTGAAGTTATAATGTGAAATACTTGCACTAAATAATATATATATTTTTTATTTCTGATGTATCGGGAGTAAAGATGCATCAATTTTATTAAAAGATGTAGATATTTGTAAAATCCAAAAATGATGTGTCCAATTTTTAGTGACATGAAAAATGTAAATTCTATACTTTATTAGTTAATCACTGCTTTTCCAATTAGTATTGTATTATATATTGTATTATACAATATCCCATATTTAGTTCTATATATACCTACTATAAATCATTACATTTCTTGTATTGATTGATAGCTAACTGCATATCTCGCTCACGCACACACTGTTTGTAATTTCAATGAAAATATTTTCACCATAAATCACTTATATGAATTTTATAACTTATAAAGTAAATAGGTATGACAATCTATTTTTTAATAAGTTATAACTTATAATATAAGAGAAAGTTACGATAATTACAATAATTGTAACATTACAAAATAACTAAATGTGATTGGCACCGAATTAAATCACTTTCCAATTAATGTATTGATGATTTAGCATCGTGTAAGCTGTGATAAATCATGAAAGGGTTGTTTTCACATTCTCAATCAAGGATACAGTGTTTTACTCAACGGCTGAAAGTTGAAAATAGAATTTACTCATACTCACCTACCTAGTTCTCCAGTAGTTTCACTATCATTTACTGTAGTTAATCGCATTACATATATAATGCATTAGTAGCTAACATCAGAGGCTGGCAGTTTCCAAGTATAAAATGTAATTTGTTTCTCCAATTTACCTAATTTTCTTAAAGAAATAGTAAATGTACCTCGTAATACAATCATTTTTACCGTGGACAATTATATATGTGAGATGAGATAGAGAGATTGGTATGGCAACATTAACTATGACTGGTTTCTTCGCTGGCCTAGTGTCATTGATTGAGCCCGTTCATCGATATCAATACTCTGTTGGAGATGGCGCCGATATTTCCTAATTCTGCAACGACAAGTAAATAGGAAGACAAACGCAAACAGAATTTGGCTCATTTGAGATGTGATTTAGGCGTAAGAAATGTATAATTAGGTCAAGTAAACAGACCAAGTGGAAACAGTTGATTTATCATTTGGCAAACAATTTTAGAAGAGGGTTGCTTAAAGAAAAGCTGCAATAGGATAGGATATACTCATCAATCCCTAATGATAATTGTATAGTAGTAAGATAGACAGAATATACGTAGGTATCTATTGGAAATGCTGAAATTATAGCACTCCGAGAGAGTGTAATGCTATATTAAATAATGATGGAGATGAATACATTTAGTAACATTACCTATTAACAAGCTGTATGTGCAACTTGCAATATTACTGTACGATGGGATAAAGCTTATTACGGGTCCCTTGTCAACAAAATAAAGATAGAATAATCATTATAAGTCATATTATACTGTATTGCAATGACGTATTGTAAATGTATAATGTCTTATGTAGTAAATTTACCATTTTATTAAAATAAAGGGCAAATTGTGGGAAAACGCCAGACTTTGATGTAGACCAGCTACTCTAATGTATTATATATATAATGCGATTAACTATAGTAAACTATAATGACACTACTGGAGAACTAGATAGGTGTGTATGAGTCAATTCTATTTTTAACTTTCAGTCATTGTACAAAACACCGTCTCCATGATTGAAAACCATCCTTTCACGACTTTCACAGTCCACATGACTTATATATTAATATAAAGTTAAATAGAAGTTAAATAGAATTAAACAAGTTTAACTTATATTAATATAAAGTTAAATAATAGAATTAAACAAGTTTAACTTATATTAATATAAAGTTAAATAATAGAATTAAACAAGTTTAACTTATATTAATATAAAATTAAATAATATAATTAAACAAGTTTAACTTATATTAATATAAAGTTAAATAATAGAATTAAACAAGTTTAACTTATATTAATATAAAGTTAAATAATAGAATTAAACAAGTTTAACTTATATTTGTAATTTTTACCTTAACTTTGTACAATTAATTTATATTTACTGTAATAATTTTAGAATTTATAGCAATATTTAAAAACAAACATTTCACTTCATATTTAATTTACTTTACATTCGAAGCCAGGGTAATATTATTTGCTTCACTAATTTCAATAAATTTCAACAAAGCAACATTTTCAATTTATGTTTTATATCATATTTAAAATGTGAAAAATTAAAACTTTATTAATTTTTGTATTGCATATATTAATAACGAATTATATGCTAACATATTTATGGCGAGCTAGTTATGAAAGTTGTATGATTGACATCGCTCTCGCCGATTTACAGTAAGAATAGTGTAGCACTTGCCTGGGCCAGCGCTCAGATTCATTGCCAGTGTTGTGTCACCGACGGGCGGGTATTACTGCCAACCGACGCCAGGGGTTCAGCCAGTGAATCGCCCAGTAACGACACTTCATTCGTTCCGTTCAAAGGTCGGCTACCTTATTCCATTTGCTCGGAAGGAAACTTCTGTGTATTTATATGCATTACTAAATTGTTTTGACGATTATTAATTTAATACTAGAATGTTTTGAATGCTCGGTATGCAATGAGTAATAAATAAATCCTTGTTTCAATCGAGATTGTAGTTCTTTTGCCAAAATGACTCTAATCGCGATGATCTAGAAATTCTATTAGTGACGCTTTTATAATCGCAATAATCTTGCATTTTAATGAATATCGCCGATCATGCATTTCACTGTCAGTGTATAAATAAATATTATGCAACCTCTATTAATTAATGTTTCATTTTAGGATTCCTTTATCATAATTGATAATGATCCGAATAAGTAAATAATAATATTATGTAATCAATATAATATCAAATATTTTCTACATGAATTAAAAAAATAATATTTATTTCATGTTTTCAATTAATATTTGCAAATTATTAAATATTTTATTACCATAAAAACTAAAAAATCCTACTAAAATTGAAACAATCTCTTGAGTGTTTCGATGTATTATGCCTACAGACTAATCGGTGTAATAAATTGCAGGTGAACGTGGATTCTCGGTGAAGTCAACTCGACCTACAATTCTCTTCTGTGACTTGAACCTTGCTCAGGGAGAATCCTATAACTGTTTGTATGCTCGTCTTTCTTAATCATCTCAAACCAATCTTTAAACCTACAAAATTACTCTTCATTTTGAGAGACTTGCCAATCCAATTAACTAAATTCGTTCATTCATAAATTGTTATTCAATATTTGTCTCAATAAAATATTTATATTCACAAGTACATATATATTTTTAACATTCATTATATTACATGTATAATTTGATTTTACTTCTTTTTTGACCACAATCTATGGGTCATACTTTCTCTTATCTACTACTATTATCGTATCTACTACTGAAACCGTATCTACTAGAAGCAATTCGATCTTAAGCCCCACGTTTTAAAATAAATCCTCTGCTTTGGCCCCCATTTCGTAGGCGTGTACAGAGAAACCCTACCCCGCGATGGCCCACCAACGTTCAAGGGAGCTTCCACTAAGTATTCCTACAAAATCACCATCGGGGCCCAACGCTTTAACTCTTTCACCCATCTGTTAAAAGTACCCATCAGAGTTCTAGTTGTTCCAGGTCAGACTCTGAAGCATCCGGGTTTTGCTTAGTCATCCTTGCGGGTGTTTTTAGTTGTGGGGTTTGGTTAATCATTTAAGATATCAGTCTTTATAGTTTTTTTAATTACCATATAGGTCTTTTAGTTATTGTGGGGATAGTAGTTAACTGAATCATTTAGTTTGTATGGGGTTATGGGAGTTGTATAGGTGAGATATTTCTGTTTCCTTGTCTATCTCAGCAAGTTCGACTCACTAAACACTATCCTACCTCACTAAGCTCTCCCACCTCACTTAACTATACGCACTTCATGAAACCTACCTATGCTACTGCACCCCACTTCACTGCCCCCCACTTCACTGCCCTCCATTTTACTGCCCCCCACTTCACTACACCCCACTTCACTACACCCCACTTCACTACCCCCCACTTCACTGCCCCCACTTCACTACCCCCCACTTCACTACCCCCCACTTCACTGCTCCCCAGTTCACTACCCCCCACTTCACTACGCCCCACTTCACTGCCCCCACTTCACTACCCCCCACTTCACTGCCCCCACTTCACTACCCCCCACTTCACTACCCCCCACTTCACTACCCCCCACTTCACTGCTCCCCACTTCACTACCCCCCACTTCACTACGCCCCACTTCACTGCCCCCACTTCACTACCCCCCACTTCACTGCCCCCACTTCACTACCCCCCACTTCACTACCCCCCACTTCACTACCCCCCACTTCACTGCTCCCCACTTCACTACCCCCCACTTCACTACGCCCCACTTCACTGCACCCACTTCACTACCCCCCACTTCACTGCCCCCACTTCACTGCCCCCACTTCACTGCTCCCCACTTCACTACCCCCCACTTCACTACGCCCCACTTCACTGCCCCCACTTCACTACCCCCCACTTCACTGCCCCCACTTCACTACCCCCCACTTCACTGCTCCCCACTTCACTACCCCCCACTTCACTACCCCCCACTTCACTACCCCCCACTTCACTACCCCCCACTTCACTGCTCCCCACTTCACTACCCCCCACTTCACTACGCCCCACTTCACTGCACCCCACCCTCTAGGATTGCGTTCGCTTAATGAGTACATTGACTGTAAAAGTGGAGATACCGAGAAGCCTTTAAGTCCCTTCAAACTGCGGCCTACCGAAGGTCAAGATACGCTACTCGACATCGCACTTGAGATTCTGCAGTCGTTGGCTTGTCGTAAAGGACCCAGTTAGTGCGGCATTAACTGCGATCTGGTCAATTTCTTCTGAACCGATCTCTTCTATTGTCACCAGTCTCTTTTGTACTGGAACGTCTGCCCTATCCTGTGAGTTAAGGGCTACCCCCAGAGCTACCCACATATGGGGCGTATACTATATATGATACCCACCGCCTCATACATCTATACAGCTGCCGCCTATAGCTTTATACCTCAACACCCACTCCCCATCCTACACCTCCACAACACCCACTCCTCATCCTACACCTCCACAACACCCGCTCCCCATCCCACACCTCCACAACACCCGCTCCCCATCCTACACCTCCACAACACCCATTCCCCACCCTACACCTCCACAACACCCACTCCTCATCCTACACCTCCACAACACCCACTCCCCACCCTACGCCTCCACAACACCCACTCCCCATCCTACACCTCCACAACACCCACTCCCCATCCTACACCTCCACACAACCCACTCCCCATCCTACACCTCCACAACACCCACTCCCCATCCTACACCTCCACAACACCCATTCCCCATCCTACACCTCCACAACACCACTTTAGTTTCGACCACGAGCTTCTAGAATATTATAAATAAACACATCTTATCCATCTCGGTATGTTCCGACCTTCACCCCAATTCCACCCCATCCCTCCCCAACTCCACCCCATCCCTCCCCAACTCCACCCCATCCCTCCCAAACTCACGTTTTCCCCCATCTTTAGCCCACTCTAAATCCTCAATCCCGCAGCAGTGCTCATCTCTCCCGACGCCACGCCTAGACTCCTCCCTAACCTCCCTCTCCCTAACCTCCCTCTCCCTAACCTCCCTAACCTCCCTCTCCCTAACCTCCCTCTCCCTAACCTCCCTCTCCCTAACCTCCCTCTCCCTAACCTCCCTCTCCCTAACCTCCCTCTCCCTAACCTCCCTCTCCCTAACCTCCCTCTCCCTAACCTCCCTCTCCTTAACCTCCGACCCCGCCGCCATACAGGTTTCTACAACATCACGAATAAACACGGCAACGTAGCCCGCTTCAGTCTATTCCGGCAGGCTTATCGCATCGGCGATGACATCATCGCTACCCTGGATTTCTCCGAGGCCTCCGTGCCTTGCATCCAGTATACGGTGACCTTGCAGACCGAGGAGATTGTCAACCCCGGCTACAGGTGAGTAGATGCATGACCCTATAGGTGGGTTATTAGTCGAAGGGATGTGGTGTAAAGCATGAGAACGAGTGAAGCCAGTAAAGTGAAGTAGGAGAGAGTTGGGCCCTAGAAAGTGAGGCATGATAGAGTGATGTAAGGGAGAGTGGGGCTTGAGAGAGTTGCGATCATATACGGACCCAGTGAAAATTTGTAAAATTAGCCACGCCCATAAATCACTGAATAGAATTGCTTGATTATAAGCCTGAGATAGTGAGGCCTGGGGAATTGATCATATTTGAGTGATGTCATATGCCTTTGTTAGGATTGCACGAGGTGAGAAGAACAGGTCTTAGGATTAGTGGAGTGTGGGGTGTGATATGGAGTTTCACTTGGTGTATTATAAGGATTTAGATAGGCCTCGTAATATAAGTGGGGAATAGGATGAGGCTATCAGGTCCATCAATAGTTGATACCCGGGAACCTACCACAAAATACTATTATTTAATAATATTTGTATTTACATCTATTCTACTGAATAATATCATTTTTACAATGATAGTTAAATTGAATTGGAGATATTAGCATATCTCCGATTAACTAAGTCAATCTCCAACACTAGCCCTACCATATATTGTAGGGCCTAGACACTAATCTTCTACTCCTAATTAATCTACACCCACGCACCAATAACCATTCCTCCCAAACCTATACCCCGCAATACTAACCTTTACCTCTCAACACTAACCTTTACCCCTCAACACTAACCTATACCTCTCAACACTGACCTATACCCCTCAACACTAACCTATACCTCGCAACACTATCCTATACCTCGCAACATTAACCTTTACC
The DNA here is from genome assembly GCA_964035775.1 of Osedax frankpressi. Taxonomy (NCBI): domain Eukaryota; kingdom Metazoa; phylum Annelida; class Polychaeta; order Sabellida; family Siboglinidae; genus Osedax; species Osedax frankpressi. Next base: position 18,663,851 of record OZ038312.1, on the reverse strand, counting down.
CCTCAACACTAACCTTTACCTCTCAACATTAACCTTTACCCCTCAACACTAACCTTTACCTCTCAACACTAAGCTATACCCCTCAACATTAACCTTTACCCCTCAACACTAACCTTTACCCCTCAACACTAACCTTTACCCCTCAACACTAACCTTTACCCCTCAACACTAACCTATACCCCTTAACACTAACCTATACCCCTCAACACTAACCTATACCCCGCAACACTAACCTATACCTCGCAACATTAACCTTTACCCCTCAACACTAACCTATATCTCGCAACACCAACCTTTACCCCTCAACACTAACCTTTACCCCTCAACACTAACCTATACCCCTTAACACTAACCTATACCCCTCAACACTAACCTATACCCCGCAACACTAACCTATACCTCGCAACATTAACCTTTACCCCTCAACACTAACCTATATCTCGCAACACCAACCTTTACCCCTCAACACTAACCTTTACCTCTCAACACCAACCTTTACCCCTCAACACAAACCTTTACCTCTCAACACTAAGCTATACCCCTCAACATTAACCTTTACCCCTCAACACTAACCTTTACCCCTCAACATTAACCTTTACCCCTCAACACTAACCTTTACCTCTCAACATTAACCTTTACCCCTCAACACTAACCTTTACCCCTCAACACTAACCTTTATCCCGCAACACTAACCTTTACCCCTCAACACTAACCTTTACCCCTCAACACTAACCTTTACTCCTCAACACTAACCTATACCCCTTAACACTAAACTATACCCCTCAACACTAACCTATACCCCGCAACACTAACCTATACCTCGCAACACTAACCTTTACCCCTCAACACTAACCTTTACCTCTCAACACTAACCTTTACCCCTCAACACTAACCTTTATCCCGCAACACTAACCTTTACCCCTCAACACTAACCTTTACCCCTCAACACTAACCTTTACCCCTCAACACTAACCTTTACCTCTCAACACTAACATTTACCTCTCAACACTAACCTATACCTCTCAACACTAACCTTTACCCCTCAACACTAACCTTTATCCCGCAACACTAACCTTTACCCCTCAACACTAACCTTTACCTCTCAACACTAACATTTACCTCTCAACACTAACATTTACCTCTCAACACTAACCTTTACCTCGCAACACTGACCTATAACCCTCAACACTAACCTATACCCCTCAACACTAACCTTTATCTCTCAACACTAACCTTTATCCTGCAACACTAACCTTTACCTCTCAACACTAACCTTTACCTCTCAACACTAGCCTATACCCCTCAACACTAACCTATACCTCGCAACACTAACCTATACCTCTCAACACTAACCTTTACCTCTCAACACTAACCTTTACCCCTCAACACTAACCTTTATCTCTCAACACTAACCTATACCCCTCCCTAATCTACACCCCCCTCCCTATAGAGCCATTACCTGTGTTAACCAGGTGGTCACTTACTGTAAGACTGAACAGCTGTGTGTAAACATTAACAAAACACATGCGAAACTCACAATACCCCTGAATGCTACCCCTGAATTCTCCACAGACATTGGTTACTCAATAGTTGTCCACTACCAACAATTGTGATGTCGCACTGATGTTATGAAATATCTATGGAATCATTCACTATATGCATATTATAAATAGTCTATTATCTGTGAATGATTTCAATTATAATAATTTAGTTATTTCAGTTATAATTCAAACTACTTTAAAATATTAATATTCATTTTAATAGATGATATATGCATTTTATTTATTTAATTGTAGTGGATTTTAATAGATTGAATTATATTATATATATGTTATAAAACTATAGTTATAAAACTGTACATATAGTTATTAAATCTGTACTTCAATAATGTTATGTTCAACTTGAAGATGTATGATTTAAATCAATTAAACGTGTTTATTATCCAACACCCTCAGTTTCATTGAGTTGGAGGTTACACCTGGAGTTTGTGACCAGCAAACATAAACTTCCCGAGATTGCCATCGCAGACGTGCCAACGAAACCGACGACTTTGAGAAGCCCTTCAGAGATCAAGGTGGCCGTTCACTCAATTTGCAGACTATCATAGATTTTCTATTCCAGACAATGCTTAACCTTTGACCCCACTGTGTTTCTTGCTTCACTATTCCTGTGAAATTTAGTTTAAAATAGAAATGTAATCTATTTACATTAGTTAGAAATGTATTTGTATTATATTCAGTTTAGACAAATAATTACAATTCCAATGTCTAAATAACAATTCAATATACTACATTTACTCTTTACATTTACCTCTGATCTCCTATCTAATCCTTACAATTTGATTTTATATTGTAATATATCTTATAGAACAGTTATATTTCATCTAATTCTACTGGGATATATTTTTCTATCTAAAAATAAATTCAAATATTTATGGGATGATTTTTGAGGATAACTTTTTATAGAAATCTGAAATGTCTGAAATTTTTATTTTTATTTGAAAAGTAATCGAAAATTGGTTTTCAAGCTAAAATGATTTTTATTAATCAGAAAAAATACACAAACTTTAAACTAATAGTGCAAATGATAGATATATATAATTATTTTATAAATTTAGATATCTTTATTGAGATAAAATGTGCTCAGAAATTACTAGAAATGAAATAGTTGCTATAAAATATACTTATTATTAATAACAATTGAATACAATATTATGTTATTTGCAAAACAATATTTTTATTAAATTGATATTCACTAATAGATTATTTAAAATAATAATTTTTAATTAAGAAATTTAATAAAAATATGATAATTTATATATTGAAGTATTTAAAGATATAAAATTAATAACAGCTTATAATATAAGTTATAGTTGCAAATAATAATTTTAATATCTTCTTACAATTAAGTATTTTTGGAAAATCATAATAAAGTGTTTTATCTTTGGTCATCAAATGGTCAGCCTAATCAAATCATTAAATAATTTAGTGGATTTTTCTATAATCAGAATATTCACGATTATAAGCAAAATAGAATACCGGCAGTTTTTTATAGTGGCCATTATAGTGGCCATTATAGGGCCATTATAGTGGCCATTATAGAGCCATTATAGAGCCATTATAGTGGCCATTATAGGGTCATTATAGTGGCCCTATAATGGTCATTATAGTGGCCATTATAGGGCCATTATAGTGGCCCTATAATGGCCAGTCATGTTTATATGTGAAAAATGCTTTACTAATTATATTATTCTTTAGTAAATATGCAATTCACATCTAATCCCAAAAACTCAAACCTATATATATATATATTATACCTCTACACTCCCATAGGTGGAGACTATGACCTGGGATCACCCAATCAAAGTGTACGGAGCAAATCCCGTTCACGTGTCCAGCGTTTCATTGTTACCCACCACTCACACCATCTCTGTATGACTCATCGCCATCTTCATATCAATTGCAATGATTGACTTTCGGCGACATCATCTCCATATCAACTCCATATCATCTCCATACCATCCTACCATCCTACATCTCCTTAGGCTCCATCGCAGCGTTAGCCAGCAAATCGCCGACCCTCGTGTCGTATGCAAATTCTGACCGATGAAGATGATTCGCTGCGTTGTTACTCAAGATTTAAATCTAGGCACCTCCACTTGATTGCGAGATATTGTTACACGCGTCATTTGTCAATATCATATTTACCTTCCCGTAGTTCAAACGATAGTTTGAATAAGATTTAAACTATTCGATACTACCTAGATTTAAATGATTAATTGTTGCTATTCAAGTATTATTAGTATCTATTTATTGTCTCCCAGTTCAATCGTAGGCCCATCTCCCCAAACCCGCCTTTGTTAAATACTCAGGACAACGAATCCGGAATCGGTTTATCAGTTAAGTGTTTTATTCGCCAGTTTTTCGAGCGTCAATAAATTCGTGATTATATTTACAATCATCGTTTTGAATCTGGCCCATTTCTAATTTGTTTGAAGTCGTTGCATCGAGGTTCGCCTAGTTTCGAGTCGCCGTCTTACTCGGCTCCTCCTCTCTGCGGGAACAACGAGACTTTACTTTAGATAACTCTTTATATTAGTAACACAATGAAACGATATCCGCCTGATTTAGTGGTTGGCATCGATAATATCCGTACAAGATTCTAATAATATACAAAACTATTAAATAGTAAATCACAACAAAATGTGCAATGAATATAAACTACAATTAAAAAAATGTTATATTTTTAAAGATAAGAGATTTAGAGGTAATAATATAATCAATTATTCTAATAATTTTATAGAGAATGATTTACAAAATGAAATCAATTATGCTAATAATGTTATAGAGAATGATTTACAAAATGAAATCATAAAGAGTGGGTTTTGTAATTCAGAAATATCTAAATAATCAAATGGAATGCATTACGAGCACGACGTAGACCAATATACAGGTGCATTATGGGTAAGTAGAATAGCTTAAAAAAAGAGATACCTGAATGTACTCAGCTTCATGTTGCGACATCTTCAATCTGCGATAACGTTCTGGTGTTTGTTCAGAATGACTAGCTAAAGATGCATGTCTCACGGGGACAGTCTGCTGAATTAATAATTCCTCTGCATACAGAAAGTAATCATTATCTCGCGTTATTTACGGAGTGTAATATTGAATCTACATATTGTTGTTATAAATAAATCTACATATTGTTGTTATAAATATATCTATATATTTTATTATATATGATTATCTATATATACCGAAGATATCTCACTCCCTATCTAGCTGATGTGATTAATGCTAAGTACTCGATTTACAAGAAATGTCTACTTTAATTTGATATAATAAAGGATATCTAGATATAAAAAATGGTGGTCAACATGCAAATCCTAAAACAACAGAAATCCTTTAAAGTTATCTAATATAATGAACAATATGTTAGAATATCAAATTAAAATAAAACAGAATGTTCAGATTACATATTCTTAAAATATTATGAAATATTTATGTATTATATTTAATACTATATAGTATATATTTATATAAATTTTATATATTTTTGATTGAAAATATAATACATTATAATCATATTAATTTATTGATTATATTAATAATTAAAATATTATTCAATATATTATATAATATATTATAAAAAAATAGAACCATAATTTGTGAATAATTCAAAAAATACACTACACAAAATAATTTCACATATACAAATTTATTTGGCAAAAGATTTCAAATATAATAATACTTCTAATTACCTCAATATATATTATTCTTTTATTTATTATTAAAGAAAATTTCCCCTTTTCCTGCTCGCCATCTAATAAATTAAAATAGCCAAGAATTATGTTACCAGCTCCATATCAAGATATATATATAAATGCAATTTTATATTAAATCAATTAGTGTATTACTCAATATTTTTCTTCAAATCATAATTAGAAAATGCAAAAGAAAATTATATTATATTTAAATGTGATATATACTATTCATTGAAATTAGAAAATGTATTCTACATTGCCCTATACACGGGAAGAAATTATTATAACCATTTATGTAAAGAAATGTTATGAGAAATATATTAAATAATTTTAGATCTAAATTCATTTAATAAATCTAAGGTAATTTGGGTAATATGGCATTATGTAAATATGAAAAAAAATCATAAATTATATTATTATTTGTAATCTATAATTCAACAAATAGTGATATGGTATAATTATATTTAATACACTTAGTTATTAAGTTAGTAATAAATATATTAAAAATTATATTAAATATATTAGTAAATTATAAATAATTTTAAAAAGTAAAATATTTTTTAAATATATTCTTTCATCCACATAACATTCATAGTATTGATTAAAATATATATATATGTGCTGATTAACTTAAATTATTGTTAAAATTTTGTATATATTTAATATTTACAATGATTTTTAAAAACTATTGAATCTACAAATAATTGACTAATTCTTAAATTCTTTAGTTAAATCAATATATTTAAAATGATCATTGTGGATAATTTTAGAATTTATACAAATCTTGAATACTTTATAGCTTTGTAATATTTTGCTTAATACTTCATAGCTTTATAATACTTTATAAAGCTATATGAAAGATTGAAATAATTGAAATTACATGTAAAAATAATATTTAAGGGGAAAGTCGGTGTATATAATTTGCTTGTTACGGCAAGCAAAATATACCTGGGTGAGATATTTTTCTTCATAGTATCATTTGAATGCTTATACTAAATAAGTGAAATTAACTATAGCAAATATTTATCGTGTATCAGTAAATAATCAGTAATATAAATATTTATTTATTGATTTAATAGTATATATATAAAATACTATATAGGTAGATATACCTGTCCATGCAAGTAGAATGCCTGTTCTTTTGGGAAAACAAATCATTGGTTGTCTTGCTGACTTCAAACACTGTAAATGCAAAGATATACATGCTTAATTATATAGAAATTTGAATCAAACAATAAGATAAAAAGTTTCTTAAAAAACTTTAAACGGCGACATTCTTTTAGAATATTTTATATGTTTACAAATTTAGACTAATTTAAGAATATTTTTGAGACAGCGAAAAATGGAAAAAATGTGTATATTATAAAATGTCATATGTTTAGATTGATTGAATAAGTTTTTGTCAAGTATTTCTATCAAAAATGAAGTTATATAAAATACATATTTAATTGTAAATTTAATAAAATGTATTATTTTATTAATTTAAATTTCACAATAATATATATAATATATATAAACTACTAAATCAATTTTCTCACATATTTTGAAATAATAATTAGTCAATTAAATATACATAATTTATTCAATAATGCATTAAATTAATTTAAATTTTCAGATATAATAATTAATATATAATTGAATAATATAAAATATATTTGTATTATAATACATTTTATTATATTTTATTATGCTTCTTTTGATGTTTGATAGATAAATAATTATAAATTATTTGTGTATATAGTGCTATTATGCTTCCTTTGAATAGCATAATTACAAATTATAATAAATTATTATAGTATTTTTTATGTTAAAATTCAATTAATATCAGTAGTTATGAGTAGTTTAAAAGACCGCTATTTTCCTTACATGTAAAAACTATTTAGATATGCACTGTGTTGAATATCCTAAAGTTGTTTAAAAAGATAAAAGTAAAACTTATAAATATATAATATCTCATACAACTAACTAATTATTTAAATATTAAATTAAATTAAATATTGGTTATTAACAAAGTATTAATTGTCTGATATTAGTTTATCATATTTACCATTTTAACATTGTTCACTAAACATGTAGATTAGCAGATACCAATAAATTGAAAACCTAAAATACTTCTAGTAATTAAATACTTTAAGCGATAATATCATAAAACAAATACAGATACCAATAGTTTACTATTATCTAAATACTTCATACTTAAGATTGTTAGTTATGTATAAAGTGTGTATTCTAGTTATGCATAAAGAATGTGTTATATAAATTGTATGGTTAATGAACGTTCTAAAATTACTTTTTCAATCCTTACATATTAATTATTACAATTATGTAAATATATACGAATTTAATATTCAATATTATGATATAGCGAATAAAGAATTAAGAACATGTGATATATAAAAGTAAATTGCATTATAATAATTGACTATAGTATAAAAATGTAATATATTCAATTTTAAAATCTTTATTCTAAAAAAGTAATATTAAATAATAATTTATCAAAAGTGGGATATATTTAATTTCAAATACAGTTTTTAGTGATTATATTTGAAAATTCTAATTCTTAAAATTGAATATTATTATTAGGATTAAATAATAATTATAATATAACTATCATATTAAGGTTAGCCATAAAGTGGGCCGATTCTATTTTCGTTGCCTATAGTAAGTAGGCGTGAATATGAATATGATGCTTGGTTACATGTAAGCGATCGCTAATTTAATATGCGACTTTTAATTCCTTAATCTCGTGACATATGTTAGACATATGGAATTTAATACTAGTAACTTGTATAATGAATTTATTAAAGTGAATATATTCATATATAATTATTTTGCAAGTAAAAGTTATATTGTTGACAGATCATATATTTGATTTTTCACTTATAAAATTATCTAACAATATAACCTAGTGTTAAATATTATATGCATGTTTTATATGATATATATGTATCATATAATACAAAATGAATTCATATTATATTGTATTATGGTCTATTTAGCGATCTGGTTATATGAATTCACTAATAAAAACTATTACAGTTTGTTCAATATAATTGCATAGTGGCATGTAAAACGGTCTTTGCGATTTAACAGATGTCAATATTACCAATATACAACACATATATTGTCTCACCAAATATTGAAATTGCTTGATATCCCTACATCAAGGGTATTAAAAATCACACACGTACATTGTATCAACAATTGATTAGTGATTGTCTATCAAACTAAACAATGCCCTAATATTCTATAGTTGAAAATATATTCAGTCCAATACATTATTCCCTGTATTCGCATATTTTTTAAGTAAAATAAATTATTCGATTTGTATCAAATGATTGAAATATATATGATATTATTTACTCATAATAGGTTATAAAAATTACCTGTAATACTATTGAAGAAGACATAGGTATACAATTATTAATTAAAGATAATAAATATATTTCATAACATTGTTAATAACCCTATATGACTTATGACCCCTGAATATTCGTATAGTGAATTATTGGGTATATTTAAGAAATCAGACATTTATGTACATGATAATGTGTAATAAATAATCGTATGTTCATTAATTTCACATTGTATATTAGATATATCATAGATTTATAATTTTCCTATTATAAATCTGATTATTATATATTCAAAAATATTCAAGCAACAAAGATAATAAAATGGTTTCTAATGTAAATTATTTACTAAATATTTAAAAATTGTATAAAATTTTAAATAATCCAAATAATAATCGAAATTGTAGAAAGTCTATTATAGACTCTGTAAATTGTATTTAATATATAACGTAGACTGTATACATAAACCCACATTTATATTTATAACACACGATTTATCTATATAAGTATTTAATCAGAATTTTAATTATATGTTATCAATATATTACAAAATTTTCTATATAGGTAATATTATATCAATAGGATCTTTCAACAGTAACGTATTAGGTAAGTTACATTTTATATTTACGATATTTTCATAGATTAAATTTTAAATTAATATTTTTGAATTATATTATTGAGTCTTTAAAATCTCCATAACTAGATATCAAATATGACACGTGACAAACAATATCAAAAACGTCTTGTAGAATTAAATATGAAACATGAAAAATTGTTAGTAATTTGTTCGCGAATTAATAAATTATTATATAATAAATAACGATAATATATATATAAATAATCTAGACACTGTAAGTTATATATCTATTCAAGTTATATAATTATCATTATAATAAGAATAATCATAATAATAATTATGAAAGCTCAACACAAGAAATAGTTATAGATATAAATATTTATAAAACAAGCATAAATATAATAAATTATAAAATTAATATCTTTATTTTTTTTTTAATTTCATCTTATCAATGAACATAATTTAATATCAAGGATATTGAAGAGAGAACAATTATTAGCTGGCCGGGAATCATATTTCGATCAAGAAAGTCTATCCGCTCAATCGTTTGTATCCAGCTACCCCCAGTCTATGATTAGAAATCGTCAACTATTATCGGTTTCCGTATTTATTCAATATCAATATGTCAAAATTTTCTATTAATACTCTGAAATTATATTAAATATGTATATTAAAAGAATAAATTTATTATTTCGTCATATTAATGATATAATTTGATTCTAATTTGATTGAATTAATTCATTAAATTATTTGCTAAAATTGCAATCTAAACAATTTTAATTCATGTAAAGGATTTAAATAGAAATCTAGAGGATATCAAAATGGCATCTAGCATGACAAAGTATTCTCATTTAAAGGTTTCATATCATACATTTGTCATATCTATGATATCTTTCACTATTTCATTACATAATTAATTTATTTATTACATTTTTTTTCTTCATTACATAATGATATATATCTTTATGTGTTCTCATTTAACTAGGATATACTTATTATTAATAACCATAGATTAAAAATAAAACTTTACAAGGCTAAAGTACAATAAATGTTATGTACGCAATATCCATTTAAGTGAGTGTTATGTAAAATATACTTTTTAATATATTATACATTAGATTTTGTTTCTAATAATATTATTGTTGCCATCCTCTGATAGAGTTTTTATATTTATATTTACGTCATAAATAACTAAATTCTTACTATATATCCGATATTTGTAGAAGAACTACCTTCTTATGGCCACCAACATATTTCCACTATGGTATAAAGAGCAGCTTTCTTACGACTCTTCGAAGAAGAAATCAGCCACCACGGTGTAAACCGTTCAACACAATCTGAACCTGATTCTAAGATCACTTTTATTGTTTCTACATTGTAATCTTACTGGATAATTATTGGTCGATATTAATTTAAAATCTAGCAAGATATATTTTCTTATTATTGACTAAGAAATCGAAACTAGTTTACAAAATATTATTTGATTGTCATTTACTTTGATATTAACTTCACTAGAATTATATCTAATCATCTCTAAAATTTCACGGAAATTATTTTTTATGAATAGAGATTGATTTTTAATATTTGTTTGTCTTGAATTTTCAATTTACTAAAATATCTCTTGTTGTTATAAATAACTAGTAAAAATAGCTTTGTAAAAAACAATAAAAATAATTATATCATTTTTAATATTTAAAATAATTTTAGATACATCTTATACTTCTATAATTATTGGGAGTTTTTTATATATCATGTTTATACATTATTAATTAAATGTCCGGCGATATGAAAATAAATCAGAAGGTTTACTAGCAATTAATACCGTGTGATATATTTGATCTTATAGTAAGACTAATAAATATGCAATCCAAGAAACCAAATTATGTAACTATTGTACAATATTAGCTATTTATTTTAAAGTAACTCAAATCAAATATATGACTTATTCCTGAGAACCTTTATTCACATATATGTAATAATATGTATATCCTATATATTGATAATCAAGTTTAATATCTATTATTACAACTTTGTAAATAATATTATGTTTATATGTGTCACTTGTATTTTCTAATCCGTAACTATTAGTTGGCTACGGAAAAGTAGCGGCTACGGTGTGTATTCGATATATAGTATGAACCAGTAATGTCCTGTATCAAAATAACGTTTTATATATATAGATGTCGGAATAGATGTGAGTTCTTATAAGGTGAGACTATAATATCAAAGCCCCGTGTGGCCTCGATGATAACGCTTTGATAATATAGAGGATATAGGTAGGTGAGAAGTTGGTATACCCATACATTTAAATATTTTATATATCCATATGATATATTAAGAATATTATGATATATTGTGTATAAGTCATAGATTCTTTATAATGAATTAGCTATGAATTTGAGTAATACATAAACGGTACAATTTTTTTACACGAATCTCGTTAACTTTCCAATTTAAAGTACGACCAACTATCTGCTATATTATATATATAATGTAAATAAATATAATATATTATGATCGTATTAATTACGACTCACAGCACAACACTGATTTGCAAACCTCAAATTAGTCGTCATACCTGGACTTGCAAATCCTCTGTAATCGGATACTACAGTTAACAGACACGCCCACTTTGTGATATCACAATACAACGCTTTGTAACTCTAATATTATAAACGTTTAGCCGATTAAACTAAGGACTCCTAACTATCGAATTAATCTTAAAAGATTTGGATTTAATGTTTCGTTGTGTTTTACAAATACAGATCAGTTCAATGTAGGAGTATGTGAAATATCCAGGGTTGGTGGTTACTTGACCATGACATTAATTTAATTGATATTAATTACTTTCTATAAATGTTCATAACTAATCTTAAATATGAATTGCTATATAATAATAATTGCTAAAACTGATGATATTATTATAAATTGTAACTTTTTATTTTAAATAGCATAATATAATACGTAGTGTGATTGTTGATGTCATCCATATCATAACCACTTATATAAAGCAAATTGTAAATGATATTTACAAAATATGCTGTACATATGTTTCTATATATTGTAAAAGTCTCAACAATATATATATATATATATATGAATATGACATTATTTTGAGGGATGACAGGAAATATATATTATTTGTATACAGTCACCATTATATATAACACAGAAACCAATGATATATGCAGTACAACGTATTGAGTCGTACTCTATATATTATATCAACAGTGTGTAAATTAGTGTAGCCCATAAGCATATTATCATATAATCACTTTGATGTCGTCCATATACTAATACTAGTGTATCAATGGTTGGTATTACAGTTAGGATCTATATTACATTACAATAGTCATCATAATATATCTTAATTAGAAATACAGTTATATATTAGATATTATGGGATATGCATAAGTTCAGTTGTACGATTAAAAAAATGCTTAAATGATTATGATATAAGATTTGTGTTATGTATAACATCGCTATTGACTTAATCCTAGGTTATCGTAGGACAACTTCAAACAAAACGATGGGTAATGTCGGCAATAAAGCCGCTATGGTGGGAGGTATATCGGGAGCCTGTTTCTGCCTGGCTTTGGTTATTTCTTTATTCGTCTGCTTCAGACTCTATAGGATGAAATACAAAGACAAGAGGTAAGAATTAATAGCTTAATACACATATATATATTAATATTTACTTTAGAATTATTAAAAATATATATATAAATATTCAATATAGTTGTTTGAGGCTCTGAACGTATTCTAGATTTTGAATTTACAGCGCAATAATAAACAACTAAACGCAAGTCTTCAATCAAATAGCCAACGAGCTTAAACCTAGCAACATAACCGCTTAGTTTATATGTCGCTAGTGCTGAGTGTAGTATCGGGTGTTCAATGTATGACATGCGCACTGTACAATGTATAATGTAGGACCTACACTGTAGGTCCTACAGTGTGGGTCCTACAGTGTAGGTCCTACAGTGTAGGTCCTACAGTGTAGGTCCTACAGTGTAGGTCCTACAGTGTAGGTCCTACAGTGTAGGTCCTACAGTGTAGGTCCTACAGTGTAGGTCCTACAGTGTAGGTCCTACAGTGTAGGTCCTACAGTGTAGGTCATACAGTGTGGGTCCTACAGTGTAGGTCCTACAGTGTAGGTCCTACAGTGTAGGTCCTACAGTGTAGGTCCTACAGTGTAGGTCCTACAGTGTAGGTCCTACAGTGTAGGTCCTACAGTGTAGGTCCTACAGTGTAGGTCCTACAGTGTAGGTCCTACGGTGTAGGTTGGATATGTGAATTGTTATACGCGTCTGTAATATGCATTTAGTGTATATATCGCAGGCCAGCGTTAATTTAGTTGGATGAAGCAATTGCTTGGTATATAATACATTACTAAGGAAATCCCGAATCCGGATTACCACTGAGTAATTCGATATTCCGAATACAATTCTAATATGTTTGCCTTGTACTACAAACGAGCTTATCTATCTCATCGGATACGTTGTACAATATAAAACTATAGTAAATATATGCTACGTATTGCACGGACATATTATATAATTAGTTATCCGGACAATCTACAGTGTATACTTTGAAATTACAATATATATATATAATATAAATATATAAAGAAAATTCAATTATAAAAGCAAATACAAAAAGCATAATACGGTTAATGTTGCTTCTCGTTTTAAGTACTTGCAAGTATTCCTATCAGAGTATTGGAATATGTTTTAGTGTGAGTCATAAGGAATCATAATATCAGTAATATAATATTATGTAGTATGACCAAATCATGGTTAATATCATTGATAATACCAAAGACTGTATGACGTTACTCCTTTAATAGAGTATATTGAATATACATATATTCAATTTATCAAATAGCGCTTTATGAATCAAGCTGTATAGGTCAGCATATCTCTGCAACATAGTCACCAATGCATTAATGATATGGCAGGATGAAAATGACTTCTCTGATGAGCCAAAACAATTTTTTGTATAGAATAGGTTACGTTTAACCATAAGTTATTATGGCTAATGTATAGATATCAAGGCATTGAAATAAAGAATAGAGTTTTTTTAAAGATGAGTCTAATTGTTAGACATAGTATTGTCTCGCGTAACTATAATATCTTATAATTTGAAATTCATCAATTTTTGTGATCATTTTTATTGACTATTAAAATTTGGATGCGAACTGCTTTGTCTGGATAACAATAGACATCATTGATAATGTGGGTTATTTATTTTATTCTGATATATCGATGTTGATATCTAGCAGCTATACGATGCTTGCGATTCAAGAGATTAACCCGCTAGAGCTGTATATGTAGACATACAATGAACCATTTAAATTCACTTGGCACATCGTCATTCAGTAAAACGTTGAACCAAAGGATCAATGGTTGGTGTTATATCTGCATAACTACTAACAGTTTTATCTTTAATTGATAATTACTCCAAACCTCGATCTCTTGACTTAATTTCCCGACTGCAACACAGTCTACTTTTCTTTCAGAATTCAGGTCGGATATACAGGAATTAATAGCTAGAATATTAACATATTAGATATGTTTCACTTAAATAGAGGGGTAACCATTTCATACTAATAAAGAGAACATATCTCTACTCGAACTGAATCAATGACCTGAGAAATTGATGGAAGTAGATAGCTTACAAATGTTTCACATTTTTGCCAGGGACCTGTAGATTGTCATACAGTGTATTTAATAGAGCTGGTAATATGGAGGAAACTATAATCAGGAGTTTAACATCCGGTATACCAAGCTCTATTTCAGATTAATTAACCTATGAAAATAATACCATTCATTATTAGACAATGTATAGCACATTTACCTTCCTCTCTCTTTCTTTCTCTTTTGCTATATATATATATATATATATATATATATATATATATATATATTAATGTATACACTAAATAGTATATATATTTACTATTTAATATACAATCAAACATAAAATACCTTATAAATTGAGGCATTTTTACAATTAATACTATTAGTGTAAACTACACATTCTATAGTTTGTAGAATGTAAACTGTAAGGTTATGTAACCAAATTACCTTTTTAGGTTATATATATTAATTTCTTAGTAAACGTTTTAAGAATAATATTTAATCATTAAAGAAATAGCTAAGATATGAATGTAGATGGCTGCTCCTGCCAGCATGCCCTAAATGACTACGTTGACCTCCTGGATATTGTAACCAGTAACTAGATATGCTTTGATCATTCAGCAGTCCATTGGTCACACGTTGGAGGAACTTGCGAGATCGGGATCGTCGGTACAAGAAAAACATATTCACGATGACCTGTCCAGAAGACGGTATCGCATTCTCCAACAAGAATTACGAAGAAAAGTAAATTATTTAAATTTGTAAATAATTCATATTGCTTACATTATACATTATAAATCTAAATATATATAAACCTTTCTTGGTGATTGTGAGTATCATCATTTCTTTATGGCAGGTCGGAATGGAACGATAAGAGATACGCACCCTATCAGTTGGAGGGACATGGTCGAGGTGCAATAGGGTCTGATATAGCTCAACGCGGTAATTACGAACGCAATGTCTCCACTCATCCCGGCTTAGCGGCACGTATTCCCAGTATCGCGCAGATCGCAGGCAAATTCGGTCATGCCATCAAAGATCAAGAATATGGCAAAGAAGGTCAAAGTTACACTACCGAATCTCTAGGTTACACCACTGAAGGTCATTATTACACTACCGAAGATCACGATTACACCACCGAAGATCACGATTACACTACTGAAGGTCACGATTACATTACCGAAGGTCAAGGTTATGACACCGAGGTCAAGACGTTTGCAATTGATAACAAAATTACTAGGTCGACTCGTAAACGCGGAGACGAGTATTCGAGCGACGATGTCACCGACGACTACACGACGACACCTAGCGAGTATTCCGGTAACGCGGTAATCGATAACTCAGCCGACGAAGCGACGGAAATGGAGAACAAAATGGCCATCGGCAGTAACTCTAACGATGTAACCGAAATGGAAACGGCGACTTTCACTGAAACTGAAACTGAAAGTGATTCTAATACGGAGACGGCGACTTTCACGGAAACTGATACTTTCACTATTACAAATAGCGAGTACACTACGGAAACCGGATACTCGCATGGAGCTATAACGGGCGGAACTGCAAGCGGAGAAACCATGACAGGACACTCCCTTGAAACCAGGATGGATACTGATTTCAGTAATTCATACAGTGAAACTGATATGATAACATGTAGCATGACCGGAAGTGTAAGTGAAACAGGAAGTGAAAGTGAAACAGGAAGTGAAAGTGAAACAGGAAGTGGAAGTGAAACAGGAAGTGAAAGTGAAACAGGAAGTGAAAGTGTAACAGGAAGTGAAAGTGAAACAGGAAGTGAAAGTGAAACAGGAAGTGAAAGTGAAACAGGAAGTGAAAGTGAAACAGGAAGTGAAAGTGAGACCGGAAGTGAAAGTGAGACCGAAAGCCAAAGTGAAACAATAAACGAAAGTGAGACAGGAATCGAAAGTGAAACAATAAGCGAAAGTATGACAGGAAGCCAAAGTGAAACAGTAAGCGAAAGTGAGACAGGAAGCTATAGTGAGACAATAATTGAAAGTGAGACTGGAAGCGAAAGTGAGACAAGAAGTGAAAGTCAAACACTACTTGGGAGTTTTACAGGAAGTGAGGTAGAAAACGAATATGAAACTAAAAAAAATAGTAACACATTGGAACCTCGTATAATAAACAAGGCACAAAAATACGAATATGAACCCAGAAATGATTCATCTGTTAAAGAATTTATTAAACGAGATTCAAAAATCGGTGAAGTTCGTCAACTCAAAGAATCCGGCATATTGTTAGTTAATTAATGATTTAAATCATATCTAAATATATATGTATGTGTGTGTGTGTATGTGTGTGTGTATGTGTGCATATATATATTGTTTATGTGCATTTTTAAATATTACTATTCAAGAGATCTCGCCTATTTCAAATAATGCATCATCAATCCCTTATATTTATATAATAATGCAAATTCATAATTCTTATATTTGAACTAACATAAATTCAAATATACAGATTAAACAGAGATGGAATACACTATTTATAAATTATCACTATTTAATTAGTAATTATCTATAATATTAATAATTAATTATTTTTTTCTAACTTAAACCATCCCACAAATTTAATAAAAGTTAAATTCAGATTAAAATAGCAAATTATATAATTGATACTTTGTAATTGATATAATTAAGTTATTTCGTTGATGAGCGTACTTAACTATATAATAAAAGACAACTATAACAATGACAATAGGGTTAATAATCTAAGCAACATTTACTCCCCAGGACCATGCCGGAGCTGAATGCATTCCGAACACCTACACATGTGCAAAGGTTACACAATCAAGAATATTCACTAGGTGTGCATTAGATTTGCATTGGAACTACATAATAAATGTATTATGATTATAATAGAATAATATTAAAATTGTATTAGAATTATTATAGAACTGTAATATAATCATAATAGAATTTTAGAATTGTTTTAGAATTACAATAGGGTTTGTATTCGAATTTTATTTAAATTGCATTATAATTATATTCGAATTTTATTGCAATCATTTTAGAATTAGATTTGTATTAGAATTGATTAAGCATTGTATTAGTATTATATTATAATTAAATTTGAATTATAATATAATTGTATTAGTATTATATTATAATTAAATTTGAATTAAAATTGAATTGTATTAGAATAGCTTTAGAATTATAAGATATACATATTTGTAAATGCCTATAAGGTACTATATAAAATCCCTTTATATATATCTAATATCATTCCTATAGGTGTAACTATAGTTGTATTATTTTATATATAGTGAACTTAAGTTCACTATATATATATAATTCTATATATAGTACCCTTTTAAATTTTGAATTGTTATTGAAAGTAATACCCAATATATTATCTGAGTACATATTCAATACTTTACCAATACTGACTAACATAACTATAACTATAGTTATAAGTTACAGACGATAACAACTTTAAACTGTAGTATTATATAACAACTCTCTCCTTTATTAAAATAGTTTATGGAAAAGTTATAAATAATATGTGAATACGATATATATGATAAATATGATTATGTTCATGATTATTTATAAATTTCCGCCTACCACTTTTATGGTATCACAACATAAAATTAACAAATAAAAACCATAAATTTCAGACGATTACATCGGCTGCCCAGACACCATTCCGAAATAGCTCCTTCGTCCATACCCAATTGTATCGGAAATCGAGAACAGCTGGCAGATTCATCTCGTCCATCTACTTTACCGCCGCAGACCGTATCAAGTTTCGAGAATTTACTGCCCTGTCACTCATTACCTAATTACCCATTATCTAATCAATGTTTGCTCAATCATTCGTCTACCGAATTAGATAACATGTATAGCGGTAATACTCGATTCCGGTGGCCTTCATTCGAGTCACCGGCCCTAGCTTTCAACGGCAATGCGTCAACTGGCCGGAATGCCCCATTACGTCGTGTGCCCGGAGAGGAAGTGGCTAGTCGCGTTCCTAGAAGGGGAGTGGCAACGAATCGCGAACCTGGATCAGGTATCGGTGAATTGACACGTAACTTCAACTCTAACAACGACAGCAACGAAGAAGAAGAAGAAGAAGAAGAAGAAGAAAAAGATTATGAAAGATATGATTACCGACTGGGCAGAACATATAACCGCAGCGTAAAGATGTCCGTCCGATCGGATGAAATGACCGACGTCAACAGAATAGGCAGACGCGTTGAGTCGACTGTCGGTGTCGAGGCAAGAGATAGAAAAGATGGCAATGGTAGTAGCGTTGAAAGTATTATCGGTGGTAAACGAGGTAGTAGTTATAATATCGTGAACTCGCTTGGCGTTCGGAGAATGGGTAGTTGCCCTAGCGGAGACGAATGGAGAGAGCAGACCGGTAGCAGCGATGCAGAAAGCATGATCGTTAAACAAATAACTAACGGACTCTACAGTATAGCATGTAGCGGTATTGACAATGGTTCCGTAAGCGACCCTATTCCGAATAGTGGTAGTTTGCATAGCACTGCTATTCTAGATGAAGTAAAGCGAACCTCTCATCCAGGTATGTCACTTCCTGCATTATTAACCCAACTATCCGTTAAGCAAAATCCCGAGAGTAACACACCTGACAACGTAACCACTAACAGCGATAACCCTAGTAACGACAAATGTACCAACGTTAAGCATAGCAACCGACTATTTAGCAATGCAAACATTATCAACAGAAATTCTAGCGACTGCTCCGCTAAAAGCGACACCCCAGTTAACAGTGCATCTAGAAACATTATCCATAGAGACACTACCTCTAGCGTCTCCTCACATACCCATGACACACCTAGAAACTTCACGTCTAACAACGGCAACCCTAGCAACTCATCTCCTAGCAACGGCATCCCTAACTACTCATCGCCTAGCAACGGCGGTCTTAGCGACTCGTCGCCTAGTCCGAATCGTCGCCGACGCTTGTACGAACCATCGAATGTAATAAATACGAGACATATGCGAACGCAAGATCGCTTCACAATGCCAAGACCTTCGGTGCAGTATACTTCCGGGGAGGAAGGACTGGTACGCAGTTTGGATGCCCTAAGC
Source organism: Osedax frankpressi (assembly GCA_964035775.1). Classification (NCBI taxonomy): domain Eukaryota; kingdom Metazoa; phylum Annelida; class Polychaeta; order Sabellida; family Siboglinidae; genus Osedax; species Osedax frankpressi. The sequence goes on along the minus strand of OZ038312.1, from coordinate 18,643,938 downwards.
GGTATGTTGGAAAGTCTAAACCACGATGATGATAATTATGGATACGATTACGATAGTGCACCTCTCTCAGATATGCCTGAAGTAGACAATAAACCGAACGTTAGCATTCTACAATTATCCACCGGCAAATCAGAGATTGACAGTTTTCCAAATATTATTACAAAGTCGGAAATGGGCGATGAATCGGAAGTTGACGATACATTAAAACTGAAAAATACAGCGGATTCCAGTAAACCACTCGAATATAGTGATTTGAAGGAAATCTACGGTTCGGTGTTAGACGACTACGATGATATAAATGATGTACACGATGTACGGAGATACCAAAATATCGACTCCGACGACGAGAGTCGGTCGGACGATTTTAGACTTTCTGCCGAGTTTGGGTACTCGCGTACACCGAAGTCATGCGAGCCGGTTGCACGTTACTCGCCTTACTTGGATGAGATGAGTTCCGCCCAACGACGAGATGAGTCATCGCGTGGTGAGACATCACCCGAAATAGGAGAAGCGCCGAAAGATGCGAGTTGCGAAGAGATGAATACAGCGAAACTAAATACGCATGCGCTACGACACGTCGTCGGTGATAATGGTGAAACGGCGACATTCGCTTATCTGAGCTCCCAGGAAAAAGTGGCCGATGTACTTCGTCATGAGAACGTTCATCCTTCACCCGGGTCAGCATATTTGTCGACGGTACCTTTACGATCTGGCGAGCAGTCGGAAGACGAAATGTCACCGACTAATATGACAGGTGAAGTGCAGTCCCATAAACGAGTTGAAGAGCAGCCCAGGCGAGATATAAATAATGTAACGGAATTTGATGGCGAATGTAGAAATTCCACTGGAATCTGTGAAGATAGAATGACTAATTGCAGAAATAATAAGAGGGAAAATGTACACGAAGAACATAACGGAGGAGGAGGAGTAGATGTAAAAGAAAGAGAACTAGGAATAAATAAAGAACGAATAGAAAAAGGAGTAAAAATAGAGGGAAAAAAGATAAAAAATGAAGAAGAAGACGAAGAAGAAATGGAACGTGAATTAAGATACATTAAAAGAGAAAATGGAAATTATAGTGAAAAAGAAAAAAATCAGAGTAAAGAAATAAGTGGAAAAGTATATGGAGCAGAACGAGAAAAAAGTAGAGTAGGGGAAAGTGAACACGAAAGACTTAAAGAATTCACATTCGATAGCACTCGGAGTGGGATTAACCAGACGACTGCCTCTACATCCGGTCTACGTATGTATAGAGGTGTGGCTAACGTTAATTCACGACCACGGGTGGTAGCCATGTCTGATTCTGACAGTGTATTTGCCTACAGCGCCACCTCGCAAGAATTCGAGTCGGTGACTTTTAACCTTTCGCCTCGTTCACTGGACTATGCAGAAGAATCACTAATAGAAAACAAGCAAAATAATAGTGCTGAAATTATTTCAATTTCTTCGAACGATATCCATACCAATGTTGAAATATTAAAATATCCCATACAAATTAATAAACAACCATTACTTACTCATGTTCAACCAATTACATCATATTCAAACAATATTGCTACAAATATATCTAATTCTAAATTAAATTTTAACCCTCAAAATTCATTAGATATAATTATACAACCAGCAATTTCTCCGAATAAAACAATTCCAATATTTTCAAACAATATTGGTAACTATTCTCCAATATCTCTAATCTATGGAAATCAACAGTATTCTCGAGATATTATTAAACAACCATGGATATCTCCAATTCAACCAATTCCTTTATTTGTCAATACTAATGATGCAAATTCTTTAATTTCTTCGATAAATATCAGCCCACAATATAGTAAAGAAATTATTAATAAACCAGCAATATCTCCTTTGCAAACAATTCCATTATTCACAAAATATCAAACTAAATATCCCAATAATTCATCTATGGATATAAATCCAAATCCCCAAGAAATTATTAAACAACCACTTATATCCCCGATTCAATCTATTCCACCATTTGTCAAGAATAATGATAAACATCATTCAATTTCTTTATTAAATATCGATACCCAATATCATCACGAAATTATTAAACAAGCATCGATATCTCCTCTCCAATCAATTCCAGAATTTGTAAAGAATAATGATAAAAATACTTTAATTGCATCATTAAATATCGACACACAAAATTCAAAGGATATTATTAATACACTAGCGAAATCTCCTTTACAGTTAATTCCATTATTCTCACAAAATAAAACCAAAAGTAATATTAATTCTTTAATCAATATCGATCCAAATACCAAAGAAAGTATTGAACATCTATTAATATCTTCCATCCAATCAGTTCCATCGTCAATAAATGATAGTACCGAAAATCAACACATTTGTCCTGGTAATATTAAGTTACAATATCTACAAGATATAAATAAACAACCATTTTTACCTTATAATCAACCAATGCTATCTCTACATGATAATAATATTGAAAATCATTCAATTCAGTCAATTATTAAAAATAAAAATAGTGAAAATGTTGAACAGTTACATAGATCATCACCATTATGTAAGCAGGTGAAGACTAATGATATAGTAGCCGATGAATCTATAATCATTCCAAGTGTTCACATAAGAAATTCATCGTTACAAGGAAACCAATTTAGATCAAAATTAAATGATTTTACATCTGATCAATATTTTAATAATAATAATAGTTTATCAAAAGAAAACACTCCAAGCGATGATCAACAGATCACAAATCATAATATAACTGAGAATGATAAAAAACAACACTCTCAACATTTTTCGAAAATTAAACAAAGCAAAACACCCATATCTCCTTTACTCATAAGTGTTCCCCCACAAACTAAACTCACCAAGAGTATATCTTTCGATGAAAAAATAATAAATATAAATACAAAACATACAATGCCGTTATTAAATCGATCAAATACACTACCTAAGCCAAAATTAAAACTGATAATACCTGTTGAAAATAAAAATGTATCTTTGAAAGCGGTTAATTTTACAAATGAACCAAACTTTCAAAATAAAATAAAAACTCCTTATCCTCGAAAAACATCGGAACATTTTGAAACTTCTTCAAAAATGGGTAACAAATCTCATTCAAAGCGAGTGCAAACTCCATATCCTCGCGATATAAAGTTTTTTAACTCACCAAATTCACCAGGAATTAATCTTTCCGATAGATATGACGTTGAACCTATGCGAAAATCATCATTAGGAGAACGATGTAATTCTGAAATTACCAATGAAAGAGTTTCGATTTGTACATCTCCAAATTTAGAGAGTCTAGTTGAAATTTCCAACGAAGAAGATATTTCGGATCAACATATTTTGGAATATTCTCGAAATAATACTGAAACAGAGCATACACTAACTTATGAAAGTGATAACAATAAAATAAAATATCCTATTAACAAATCCATTGAAAATAAATACATTGATAAATTAGAAGTTAAATTAAATGAAGAGTTTATAAATAGAATCAGAAAATTAAGTGTAAATTCAAATGAAGAAAAATATAAAGAAATAACTAAAAGACAACTTAGTTTACCAATAGAAGGTATGAGTATTTCACATATCCTCCCTACGATACGTAGACACAACAAAAACAATCCAATTAATAGAATGACAATATGTTCAAGACAACCAAAAAAGAGAAAAGAGAATATATTTAAAAGACGTAATACGATGGTATCATTCGATATCGATAATGCAATGTATGTAGTTAAGAAACATACAGATGATAAACCTAAAATTAATAAAAAACGAGTATCAGAAATTATCGACGTATTTAACAATCCAAATGACAATATTGGTTCCAACATTGGACTTAGGCGACAAAAGTCAATTATTAAATCTACTGAGATTAATAAGAAAATTGAAGAATTGGAACTACGAAATAAAATTCAAGAAAAACCAGAAAATATTCCTCACAAAGAAGTTAAGTTCACAAATGATGCTTCGTACTTGACAGTGAGTACGGCTGATGCTTTGAAAACAATTACCGATGAGTTCGATTTCGGTAGCTCTAGTGGATCGGATGATAATTCGACAGATACGATGCAGATAGAATATACACCACCTACCATACAAAAAATCGGTAAACTCTTAAGAAGCAAAAGTTTTATGACAAGCAAACCGTTGTTCAATAAAAAGAATATGGCATCGCTTAGAGGAGCAAAAGAATATTCCGGTAAAATACAATCTTCTGAAAAAATGAACCCATCTTCTCCTACATTTTTCGGTATATTTAATAAAAAAGACAGTTATAAGTCAATTAAAAGAGAAAAATCATTGAAAAAGATGAGGAGGAAGATGTCAATAGGAGAATTGCTGATAGCAAAAGCTAATTTGAAAAAACCATCTTTCAATAAAAAATTAAATAAAAAAAGTAATAATGTGGATGCAGAATCGAAATTAGAGTTATCTCATGATAATTTAAAATATAAAATGAAATATGCCAATGAACACATACACGATGCTAACTTAGTAATAGCAAGAGATGTCAATACAAAAATTTGTAGTAAAGAATTGAAGCATAAATGTAAAGAAAATAAGAAAAAAAAAGTTAGTAATATAACTTTAACACTTTTATAGATTATTAGCTTTTATGTTATATTATATATATTAATTTAATATTAATAAATTAAATAATATCGATATTAATGAAATCATAGATCAATGATTTATTTTAATAAGAATATTCATTATATCTAGGTAAATCTACTATATACAAATTTAGTGTCGATTAGCACATTTCAGATACAATATGGAATAGTAATATATATTTATAATATAAATATTAAAATCGATATAAGTTTATTATATCAATATATATATATATATATATATATATATATATATATGTGTGTGTGTGTGTGTGTGTGTGTGTGTGTGTGTGTGTGTGTGTTTGTGTGTGTGTGTGTCTGTATGTGTGCGTGTGTATCATATATCAGTAAATTTAGTATGTAATACTTAATATAACTTGATAATTGTACAATATATATTCATTGTTCGCATACAAACAATGAATATACACTGTCATATATGATCTACATTATAGGCTATTATAACTGCTCATAACGTATACATATAGGATGAACTTAAGAATCATACTTTGAACAAAATAATAATCGATCAAAATTACTTGAAACATGAAAGGTATAATTAAATAAATAAATATATATAATTTACATTGTATAATGTATAATATATGTACATTATATAGTATACACTTAATAATTTACATTATGTATATTTAAATATGTACATCATAAATGTAATGTGCATATGGAAAATGTAATGTACATAGCTAATTTAGATTCATTACCAATCAAACATTCCAAATAATTTCATTTTTGCATTTTATAATTTTTTTATATAATTTTTTATTTGTGATAATACATCGAGCTAAGTACTTACATTGTACGACGTATGTCATACGATATCAAAGAAGCTTCTGAATCATTTTGTTTTTTTTATAAAACTATCATAATTATATCAATCTGTTTACACTGTATGAATTAATTTATATAACTATTAAATATAAATATAACTATTAATGAATATATTGAATAAATGTATATAAATATATATACTCTATATGATATTGTAGTCAGATAGTATTTGTTTTACGATATAACATTATAACTACATAATATTTTCAAAATACAGAATATAGATATAGATTTCAAGAAATGGAATGAAATTCGCAATGAATCGAGAAAATATAAATATTATATTGTTATTATGTGGATACATATACTTATATAACTATTAATATATATATATATTTATATATATATATATATAATATATCCAATTTTATATTATTAAAATATGTATTATAATAAATAATAGTTTCTAAATTGTAATTTATGTTATATATAATATTCGGTTAGTATTAATGATGTTGCTAATATTGCTACTACTACTACTACTACTACTACTACTACTACTACTACTACTACTACTACTACTACTACTACTACTACTACTACTACTGCTACTACTACTACTACTACTACTACTACTACTACTACTACTACTACTACTACTACTACTACTACTACTACTACTACTACTACTACTACTACTACTACTACTACTACTACTACTACTACTACTACTACTACTACTACTACTACTACTACTACTACTACTACTACTACTACTACTACTACTACTACTACTACTACTACTACTACTACTACTACTACTACTACTACTACTACTACTACTACTACTACTACTACTACTACTACTACTACTACTACTACTACTACTACTACTACTACTACTACTACTACTACTACTACTACTACTACTACTACTACTACTACTACTACTACTACTACTACTACTACTACTACTACTACTACTACTACTACTACTACTACTACTACTACTACTACTACTACTACTACTACTACTACTACTACTACTACTACTACTACTACTACTACTACTACTACTACTACTACTACTACTACTACTACTACTACTACTACTACTACTACTACTACTACTACTACTACTACTACTACTACTACTACTACTACTACTACTACTACTACTACTACTACTACTACTACTACTACTACTACTACTACTACTACTACTACTACTACTACTACTACTACTACTACTACTAATGCTACTACTGCTACCGCCGCATTCAATAATTTCAATAAATATAAGAAAAATATAAATAGTAATTATTGGTATGGAGATTATGAACATAAATACATACATATATTATGAACATTTGATTATATCAAATTTAACGTTTAAAACTACGGTGGTAGATATATGGTGGTAGATATAATGCTTTAACGGAAGTTAATTACATAACGATGGAGCTAATGAACTATAAAAAGTTATGTTGGTACTCTTTTATCATATTACTGATACCCTTCAAGCTATAGTTTGACAGTATACTGTCCGTTTACCGAGTTCAGCATGGAGTTGATTAATCTGAAAGCTATTTTTTTCTAAATAATAGGGATACTTATTTCTATCACTTTGTGGGTAATCGATATTAGATGCTCTTTTGCATGTTATTTAATATCCATTTGCTTATTGCATTCTTTCATTTATTATATGATGATCAGTAAATCGTTATTAGAAACTTTCTTGCAGTCAGATGTAGTCTAATTACACATTTAGATATATCTGTCAATGATAATTTCAAAATATCTTATAAACTGACTTGGTTAAATTATATTATCATGAATTTTAACTTGGGGATATCTATCAAATCTCCTCTTAAAAGCCAATACTAAATAACATTTACACAAAGAGAGAGAGAGAGAGAGAGAGAGAGAGAGAGAGAGAGAGAGAGAGAGAGAGAGAGCTGGTTATGTTTAATTCTATTAAAAATAGAAAGTGATATCATCTATATATGACGTTTAATTCTATTAACATTAAAAGTAACATCTGCAAGATGTATTATAAAAATTAGAAATAATAGTGGGACTGGAACTGATCATTATGGAATAAAAGTGCATAAGATGTTACGCTTAGAATACATATTAAACAAAAACATGCATATATGTTATATATGATATTAGTCAACATATGTTAGATCACAAATATCTAATAATCTAGTTCTTAAAACTTTAAGGTCTAGAGTATCAAACGTAGCAGTAGAAGAATTTGGATTGCCCTGCAAGAGTCCTTCATTATTATCAAGTCACCCAGTACATTATCAATTACAGTTTCAATACTGTGTAGGCTCTAATAAGCCCTTTGGTATTCATCTATTACGTTATCAATTTCTATATATAGTATTCTAGCTAAAAAAGAATACAATTATCACATATCTTTGATTGTTTTATCAACTGGGAAACTGGACAGCATGTTAACTGTAGTGGATCATATATGTCATATTGTCTAATTCCTGATATAAGTTAATAAAAGCATTATCTGAAAATGATTAAAAATTATTTAATATTGAAAAATATAATAGTTTTACATTAGTCACTTTTTATTTCTCAATATAGTTGCTGTTCACTAAGGAGATACAGTTAATAGTAGTAATAATATTTTTGATTTTTAATGAAAATATTTAGCAGTATTATCATATAATAAAATAGGTTCCTCATAGGGAATCACTATTGCATTACTTTTATCCATTAGTTTATTCGTTGATTGATATAGATTACGCATATCACTATTCATTACTTTTGTTATGATAATATTCAGTTTTAGTTATTATCCTTGACTTTTTGAAGTCTTATGTTTGCATTAAATCATAAAGTGACATTCTTTCTATATTTCTTATTGATATTATCTTTTTTCTAAGTGATTTCTTAACTATACCAGTATTCTCATTTAAACAGTATATAATAACAGTATATAATATATATGTTATTAATTATATTGCTAATACTACCACTACTGCTACTATTACTAATAATACTTATATAGTTTATATAATAATGTACAATACATTGTAAATATTATGTATAAGATATATAGAAGAAATGTCATACTAATATATATTAGTTAATATTTTTTATTTAATTGTTTTACATTAACAATTAATTCTATGTCATAATTGAAGTCCATATGGATTACCAATATTGGTAAATGTCTATTATACTGAAGTTTTTGTTAATAAATTATTAATAATAATATTATCGATAATAAAACAATCGTTTTCAAGAATTATATTATGCTATAAGTATAACACATGGATAATGATTAAGTAACAGTAGCCATTTTCAATAATATTAGTACAAACATTTGTGTCTAAATATGTATTTCTTGAAGTAATCATGACTATTTTCTCAAAGTTTACTAAATTGAATTCCTATAATAAATGCATACTGAATATTAAATATTAACAGAATCTATAGTATAATCAAGATAGGTTTTCACATATAATACTTTTAGTACATATATATTTATATATATATATATATATATATATATATATATATATTATCTGATATGGATGACACTATTCGGTATAAATTTCCCAAATAAATTTGTTTTTATTTATATATATATATATATATTTATATTTATATATATATATATATATATATATATATATGTGTGTGTGTGTGTGTATATATATAATCCATGAATTATACTAATTAAACCCCGTTTTTAATTCGCTTGATTTTTATCAAAATTGTAAATATATATATTGATAATAATAATATTATACATACATATGATACATATATGCATAATATGAATATTTATAATTTTGTATAATCAGGGAAGTGAAAACGGAAATTAATTAATTTAATTCATGGATTTTTTTGTTTTTGTGTGTAGTTTGTGTAGACGATAGATCTCAAATTATTGATCAACGATATCGCTTGAGATATCAATATTATAGTATTCAAATGGTAGCGAGTTCCAAGGTAGCGAATCACAAAATACGTGTACCGGATTAAATTATTATTATATTAAAATACAGAAGTATTTTAGTATATAACCATATGTAATGCAGGTGTTGTTTAGTGTACGAATACTATCTTGGTAATCTTGGGGATAGTTATAATATAATATGGGTAGACATATAATATAATATAGGTCGTTGTCCTTTTATAAAATATTTCCTATTCCTCCGTTCAAAATGTATTCTTTGTTTGCAAAAATACGTCACCAGGGGGATTTTAATAAAAATGAGTTCTTACTAAATTGTTTATCTCCTTTATAATTAAATTCAAATCAAATAGTAAAATATATATTTAAAAATTATTAATACTATTTAGGCTTTGCCATGGCAGGAACAAGCACTAAGCCTGAATTTTTAGTTAATTTAAAATATCGTTTAGTACGTAAAATAGGAAGCGGATCGTTTGGCGATATATATCTTGGAATCAATGTCTCAAACGGAGAGGTTTTTATACAACGATAATTTTAATATTTAATTAGATATTATTATAGGATTATATTTTAAAATATGTATTTTTATTTTATAATATGATATCTGCCAATATTTAATCTAGTTCTAATAATAATTATTATTTATTAATTTTAATATTGATAATTATAAATTCTATCTAATAATAATACATATAATCCATTTGATTTTTTGTTAGTAGCATATTTATATTTTAACCATTGTAATATATTTAACTGGTTAAAATAAATATTTATATATATCAATGTAATAAAATATAATATAGCGTCTAATGGATACACTAATAACTTCATTTACATGACAACATTTCGTTGGAATATATTATTTATGTTTATTTTAATTAGTTTAAAAACTATTTTAGAATAAAAAGAGTTTAAATTATATATTTAGTTTGTTATTGCTAAATTATTTAATAAGTACTACACAAAAAATTCTAGATTAATTATATTCAGTATATGCATATATATATATCATAATAAACTAGTAAACAATTTTAATAATTTCTACAAAGTAGTAAAATACCAAAAGAACATATTAATACTTTAAAAAATTATATCCATTTTGTATTAGTGATATTATTCATTTTTAGTTGTAACTAGAATAAATGTATCCACCTATATAGGATAAATATGGTACAAATATCATATTCACATAATGTATCTAGAATATCAATTGCTACAAGCCAAAAAGTCAATTTGAGTAAAATCTAGTAATAAATTTAAATATTAATTCATATACACTATATACTAATTTATTATTTTACCAAAGTAATACAATTACCTAATATACATACATTTTATGATATAATATCTGTATGGTATTTGAATTACTAATCTAAAGCATTGTACACACTTAAAAAAAGAATAGTTTTATGCGTCGTTTTTGAGATAGCAATTACATAAAATATAAATGGAAGTTGCATGTATGCTCATAATGAAAACACTAGCGTTTTAACCTATTGACCTTTGACGATTTACAAAGAAAGTAAAATTTTAATAATTATTTTAAATATTAAAAAAAATAATCATGTTCCATTATTGTAAAGTGCTGTTTTAATAACTATTTTGTTTTTATCCACAACAGTGAATTTAGTTATATATCGCTTATCATATTTGGTCATTATTTTATAAGAAATTTAAATTCATTTTTATCTCAAAAAAAATATATAATGATAGTAAGATTATGTACATTTATATAATCTATTTTAATCGTAATATATTTTTAATTATATTTTAAATTATACATTAAATGAAACGAAAAATATATTAATTCAAATTAAATAATAATTAATTTTATTTTAAAATTTTAAATATTTTTCTTTTATAAATATTTTTGAAAATCGCATTATTTGTATTAAAAATTCATGTTTATTTACAAAAAAGAGGCATATTGTTATTTATCTTGAATGCAGTGTCCCGAATTTAAATTATGGGACGTCTTGTCATTTCATGAGTTAGTTCTTATATTTGTGAAAAGCTTATATACAAGATTTATATCTAATTTATATGTTAATTTTAGTTGTGTGATTAGAATCTGTGTATCAAAATTTGCTAATTTTATATACTCTCTTTTTACTTGGTGTACCATTGAGACACTGTGATTTAATTCGTATGAGATCAATTAATCCGTTATAAATTATTTATAAACTTTTTTTGTTAAATGTATGGTAAACGACCTGAATTGTAGTTTGGACACACCAAATAGATTACACCTTGCTCTATAAATTTAATAGGGTGCAACTCATTTCATAGGATGTATGTTTAAAAAAATATATCTTCAAGTTAGAATTTCTTTATTATGGAAAATGATTGGTATAGATCATATTAAATTTGCATTGCATAATACTTTAGTTTAATGAACAACTCCTTTACATGTGGTACCATTATGAACTATAACTTTAATTTAGTATTTCCATTAGGTATTATATAGATATAGCAATTTAAAATATTAGAGAGTATTCATCTATATAGAATTATTTTCTATTTCATTTTAGATATGTAATGTAATTAAAATACATTGTATAACTAATAAAGTTATAATTTTTATAGTTGTATAATTTTATATTAAAATATGTAAAGCTTCCTTCAGCATTAATATTTATTTATATTATTAAATTAAATTTTTGTAGATTGTTTTGTGATCAAATTTTAAAAATATTTGCCAGTTCTTATTTGCTTAGTTATTATATGTCAACTTACAATGATTTGGTTTAACCTGACATCAAGTATTTCAGCTATTCAGTATATTGAGTGATAGTAATATGAGTAATTTAATATAGAATTTCAGTGAAATAAGTTTATCACAACAATCTATATTGTTTAGTTTTATTATAATATACCCTATGCTAGACTAGCGTAGCTAGTCTTGTTATAAAGTTTTCATAGAAAATGTATGAAACTGTAACATATAATCTATTAAGTGTTTACAATATCAAAATGCAGTTCGGTATATGTTATCTACATTTGATTTCAATGCAGTAGTTATTCATGCATTATACGTTGAATACTATGAAATAATAATCAGTTATCTGAAATTAATAACACTATATCTTGAATGCCATACCACTCTCCAATTAGGCTAATTAGTAATATTATATTCGTTACCAGGAACTCGCAGTTAAATTGGAGTCGCATAAGGCAAGACACCCGCAACTCCTCTATGAGAGCAAACTCTACAAAATCCTGCAAGGTGGAATTGGAATTCCACATACAAGGTATCCATTTATATAATGTTTAGAATATTGTTTAGAATTAATAGTTAACATGTTATATATAATAGTGACATATTCTATAAAGTTTCCATAAAAGTACAATTTTAGATGTGTACATTTGGGATATGTAATTTAACATTTTATGTTTAACTGAATTCTGTGGGCATTTTGGTAATAATTACATAATTATACTAATTCAACTTGTTATAACATGCTTCAATTAAACTCTCCAGCAAACTGTTATGTAATTATTATATAAAATGTTTAAAATATAAATAAATATTATGTCTTATATATATTTCAATATGATGAAAATATATTGTTAAACATATATTGTTAATATATTAAGCAAAATAACAATTATTTGAATATTTGCTATTGTGTTTCTGAATATATTTTAAGTTTTGTTAAATTTTAATCATATGTGACCTAAATATTTCACTTATTATTAAAACAATAGTACCATTTGGATATAATAAATATTTAGAAAGTAAAATTGTTTTCTATAGCAACATTTACTAAATATAGATTATAGTTTTAGCTCAGTTTTTATATTAAATTTTTATATTATTCTTTTATGTTCTATAGAATATAGAACATAATATATAAAATTAAAAATATGGATTGTATATCATGTTAATATTTAATATCTAATATGGATACAGATTTCGCTGAGAAATTTATTATATATCATACAAAAATACTTTACCAAATTCATATATATATAAATTCATTTAAATGTGGTTCATATTTATTAAAATCCATTGGATATTATCTAACGATATATAGTATTTAACTGTAAATAGGTAAATAAATAGACAAATATTTACTATATAGGTGTTTAGTTTTGCTGTATATTACAAATTGCATTTATATTTATATATATTATTATTTAAGTTTTTACATAGATTCCATGTAAAACAATTAAATCAACATCATAGCCTATACACCCTTTGTTAAATAGTACCAGCTGGTAATACCTATTTAATATTCACCATCTTCAGAATGTATTCTGAGGTTAACTAAGTAATTATTTGGTCTAAATAGACGCAAAATAGATTATACAAAGTGTAAAAATATGTTTGCGTTTTAAAAATTAGTGTATAATAGAATGTTATTGATGTTTATCAATTCTTTCAATGAATGTTCTAATTATTATAGGTAAACATAATCTAAAGAATTCTTCTGCAGTTCTTCATTTACATGTTATTCATTTTTTATTAATATGGGAGATTTTATTGAAGATAATTAAAAAAAAGTTTTAAATAGTTTACAATTCATTTTCAATATGTTATAGATATGAACTGAATTATTTACAATTTATTATGAAATTTTGAACTTTACATTAATATGCGAATTAAAATAATTATGTGTAATATAGTTTAAATTATAATTTACAATCACAAAAATTAAATATAATAAACAATAGTATTTATTTATAAATTAAATCAGATATATTTTAATTGCATATTACAAATTAAATATGATCATTAGTAAATTAAATTGATCATAAAATGATATTTTGATACCAAATATTATTTGTTTGAAAATCAATAACTGCTTATAAGTTATATTTACCAATAAAAATGTCAATACCGTGAAGTCATTACAAGCAATAAAAGTAGTAAAACATATTTGTTAAATATCTAAAATATTGTCTATTTACATATGGTTTTAATAAAATAGGATTGATTATAATTAATTATTTTAATTAAAATTTGGAAAATCATAATGTATTAAACCTTCTTCTCTGAGTAATAAGTCATCAAATCGGCGTCAAATCTTGAAAATAGAATATGTCCTATTTTTCTATAATTGGATTTCATATAAGTCATGTTCGTATGAACCAAATTATATAGATATGAATATCCCTATGTTATATGTTATACAGTACACCTATAAATATATTTGTACACATTTTAAATATGGAAAATATCAGCCTACCAAAATACCCATAACTTTGTCGATATTAATTGAATTTAACTAATATTTAATACCATTAGAGATATAATATTGATATATAATTATATTAATTTAGTAATTATAATATACAAAGGAAAAATTATAACATTATTTACGAAAATATTTTCTGATTTTTAAAACATCATAACTTTATTAATATTAGATTTAATATTAAAAATATTATGTATTAATATATTATTTAAAATAACTAAAAAGTTTTTACTTTTAATGTTTATACAAACATAATTGTTTAATTTTAATCAAAATGTATAGATTTTAACAAACTAGTATAACAAATAACTAATAATCAAAAATAAGATATATTTATTAAGACAACATTTGTAAGCTGATTGGTTGTATTATCCTATAAATTTCATAATTGTCAATCATAAAAAATATCTCAACCATGCTTTTTAGATATTACCTTTTTATAAAAAATACTGAGTCCAATTTTTCACAAGATGGTTATGGATAATACATACATGTTACGTATTTTTTATGTATACAATTTCATATTTTTTATATTCAAATTCAACATTTAATGACAATACTAAACGTATATGAATTTTGAATTTATATTTTTATATATAATGTATTTATTGTAACTTAATAAATAATTAATTTAAGTACGCATATATCTTATAATAGTTTTAGATCATAATTTAGAATATAATTATCTTTATAGTGCTTTTTTGTTTGTTATACAAAATTATGATAAATATAATTTGGTAGATATTTTGGATTTTAAAAATAATGATGGTTAATTATTTTTATGTATTATAAAATACATTACAGTAATTTATATATCATTATTTTTAATTACTAATCTTTAACATTATGATCAACATTTGTGATTTTTTTATAAGTTAAAATAATGTTTTACTTCTTTATTAAAAATAAGGGTTATTTTATATAAACACAAATAGTAGAATTAATATAATTAATTAAATTATGAAAAAGTTCAAAAATAATATAATTAATTGAATAATAATTATATATATATATAATAGTTTATAGAATAATAATTTTCTATACACGTAGAGTGCTATTTTATACGAAATAATATTTATAGTTTTTTTAATTTTGAATGACTGGAATCATGAATGTAGTAGGCAATACTCGATTAGAATCAACTTCTATTTCTTATAACAAGCGTATAGTTAGTATGAATATGCCAGCATATGCATTTTTAGTATAGAATGGTGTAATAATATCCATATTATATACTATAATGTTAAATAGAAAATTGTATATAAAATATGTTTTAAATTGTATATTTTAAAACTATATATGTTTATAATTATAAGTCAATAATCATTGATATAATTATAAAAAAAATTTTAAATATGACTATTTATTATCTTTATAACCATAAATCTATATAGATGTGATCTATATCTCAGATTGAGATCTCTAATGATTTTGATATTACTTAGATATAGATATCGCTAGTGTAAACATACTCTAAGTAATTTAATCAGCCATATGATAAAAATGATGAGTATCATTTATTTTAACAAATACATCTACAGATGTATTATATGTTTACGTATAGATAACATCACTTTTTTATATTCACTATTGCACAGTAAATCATTGTAAAGAATATTTTGTCAGTTACAACTTTTACTATGATTATACTTTAATTCTATATTTAATTCAATACAATTGTACATTTTAGTAGTGAAAAATAAAAAACTCAATATTTACTGATCTTTGTTTTATTAATACTTAATTAGTTTTTAACAAAAATATACTAAGATATTATGCCATGTTTAATAAAGAGTTTTGATATTTATATACCAATAATATTGACATTTCTCAAGTTACAATTATTTCATGGACTATGTAAGAATGAAATTCTGTGAAAATCTAGTGATCTCTATAAATAAGTGATAAAATAGTTATTTACTCAAAAGGGTTAATAAGAAATTAGGTTAATAGAAATATATTTTTAAATTATCAAAAATACAAAATTAATTTTAAAACTGAAATATATAAATTTAAATTAATTATTCAGTACAAAAATTGAATTATCAAATAAAAATATTAATTGAAATATTTATTAAAATTGTAATATTAATGCTTGTATATATGTATATATTGTTTTATATATATATATATATATATATATATAGGTACAAACATGGATATATTTTAGATTTAATAATTTGTAAATATATAGTGAGTGAGTTAATAGAATATTTATAAAAATGATGCTAGTATTTCCTAAAATTAATTAATTTATAATTTTCTTTATCCAATATGTTAATAAATGATATTACAGTTCTACTATATAATGTTACTATATATAAACTTATTTATTGTCTTAATAATTTCAATGAAATTATATTAAATTTATAATTACTATAGTACTAAAAATATTCAACAAAACCAATATGTTGTAAAGGATTTAATATTGTATAGGCGATAACATAATGTTGTCATTGTTAAAGTTTATTGATATTTCATTGTTATTTTGTGCCAAACCTAACTTAGCCATTTAGTAACAATTAATAACATTAATATTATTTAAAAAAAATACTACATTAACCCTTTACAACCTGAAGTCATTTACTAAAATGCTCTTGAAAACCGGCAATATAATTTTTACACAGAGTGCATATCAATTTTTCAATGTATTATTTATTATCGTAAAATACTCCATGATTCATTAATATTTTCTATAGACAAGTTTAATTATTATTATGTAAAATTTAAAAGTATTCAATATAAAATACTAATAAATTAATAAATTATAATATTGAAATAGCTATAATAATAAATATAATTATAAATTTTGATAAATACTATGATAAATTACATATATATGTAATAAGATTAAATAATATTATTTATTCCTAAATAAAATTAAAATCAATATAGATTATATAAATAAATAATGTATACTATATAAAAAATATATCACACGTTAAATTATCATCAATATAATTAATTATAAACAGTTATATAATGAACATTTAATAATTTTTGTATTTTTTATTAACTATAAACTATACATAAGTATACTTTTCTTATGTAGATATTAATAATTATATATTACAAGTTAACTTATTATTGAAGACATTGAAATTATATTTAATAATTTTAAAAAAATGTAATAAAATAAATAACAATTAATTAGATAATGATTAATTAACCAAAATTTAACTAAAAAAAAGTAACAAATATAATTTAAAAATAATTAATAATATTAGATATTTACAATTTACTTAAATAAATAATGATAATGGTATATTAGTGGTTAAATTATTATTAAAGGTATTGAAAATATCTATAAAGTATAAAAAAAGTAAGCAAAATATTGGATTTTGAGTATATGTGCATATTTATTAAATATAATATTTATAATAAATATATAAAAAAATCAAATATATACAAAAGTAAATATATATAAAGTCAACACAACATACAATAATATAAAGTAGTAAAATATAATTATATATATACAGAAGTGCTTATGGAAGTGATGAGTGATATTTATTATAACAAATTTTTCTCTCGCACAGTGAAACTACATAATTTACTATGAAAAATAGTTTTAATTTGATTCCCACTTTTTGTTTTAATTCCATCTTTTTTACATTGCACACAAATTCTAGTAGTAAATTTTTGTAATTTATGTTGAAGTGGAATTCCACTCATCACATCCATAGGCACTGTATTTGCTGGTTTTCTCAAATTAAAATTATTCATCATTTTTAAATATAATACTTAAATGATAATAAACTAATATTTTGATTTGTTGTTTTTTTTATAAATAATAAAAGAATTTATAATAGCAATATTAAATAGATTACAAAATATGTACCTCCACCATTTTCAACCAGTCCTACCTACCGTATAATATGAACGGAATTGATCTAGCATATCAACTCCACCCATATATCTATTATAGGCATCTATGATTGCCGGTTTAATTTGAATAGCATCTCCCCTCTTGGTGGGTATTTCGATGTCTCTTCCTCCGGAAACTGTAGATATTGCATATACATCTCGTTTGTCCTTCCATCTGCCAACATAGTTTAACTAAATAACACGATAACAAATAATAATTGAATTTACAATTAAAATTAATAATACTAATTTCAAATCAAAAATTAAGTTTGTAAAAAAACAAATTGATTATCAAAATTAAAGCCTGCAAGTAATAATTGCATCCGAATTTGAAACTTTAAAAGATTCTTATTGGTACAATGGTGCAGCTTTCAAATTTTGGAAATTCTTTCGACGTCTTCCTTATTGTTCCTACTAAATCTGTACCTAGAGAAAGTAATTTTCGTGCCAATTTAATTGATGTATAATAATTATCTGTATATAGTACATGGTTATTATTCCTACTAAATCTGACATTAGATGATTACATATATTTTAAGTAAATCCTTCTCCTGATACAAATCTTTCTTCGTAACCGGAATAAATAAGAATTTTCAAGCAGTATCCCGTGATCAAATAGAGCATAGAATTTGATGCCATGTTTCATAGGATTAGCAGGCATATACTGTTTGAAAGATAGCCGCCCATTCAAACTTATCATTCCTTCATCGATAGACACGTGTTTTCCAGGTTTAAAACTTTCTCCGAAGGTGTTGTTTACCATATTGATAAACTTTCGAACCTTTGTAGATAAAATTTTTAAAATTGAAATACATTTTTGTTAGTTGTGATTAATTACTCTTAAATTAAGAGATTATTTTGTAATAGAGTTACATTTTAAATTAAAAATACTTTGTGTAGTTTATTATTTGCCGAATCAGCAACCTGAATATGCAAATATTTAGATATGTGCATGGAATAAGTATTGATTTTATAAAAAGCAATTCAAATTTAAATATAATTAAGTGTGAATTATGTTTTATATATGTGTATATAATTAAAAATTTAATAACCTTTACTGCTAGCATATTCATTTGTGCCCATCACTAAATCTGTAATGAAAGTGGATCCTAGTAAATGTAATAGTATCATCATCGGTTCAAGTCCAAACATATTTGCACTTGGTACAGTCGCTTCCGTAAATTCATTTTCTTTTCGATTAGGAATAGCATAACTCCAACCATTTGGTGGAAATGAATCATTTACCTGAAATATTAAATATTTTTTTACAATAAATATAATATATTATACATTACTAGAACATATAAATAATATAAATATGATTATATGTAATAAGAAACATGTTTCTAAAATACAATATTACAATTTGATAATATCAAACCAAGTGTATACTAACTCTTTCCATTACATTGCGTTGCATTCCAAACCTTCTCCTACCTGATCGTGTAGGCAATGAACGTGGTTGATATAAATTTATTAAAATTATATATACATAATATAAATGAATTCAATACTTATGATATACTATAAATTAATTTATTCGCTGTTATTTATGGAATATGTTTGAATAATATATTATAAAATAGAAACCGAGATATTAGCACCATCATTTTCATCAGATATATTAGGATCAAATATCTCCTAAATTTAATTTATGAAATTGACATTAGCAACCAAAAATAACAAAATGATCTCATAATTTGAAATATAATATGATAAAAATATATATATTTGAAGAGTATTTATATCTTATAAATGAAATCAATATATATGTAGTACATATATTTAGAATTAGGTAATAATAAATAATTTATATACTTATTTTAGACACAATAACAAACTATATCGATAATAAAATATAAACTTTTAAAAAAAAATATACATTTTATAAAAGTGTTTTATTGATTATATTATATAGAATTATATGTCGAAATTGTAAATTATTATAAATAATATAATATACTAACAGGTTAACTAGTATCAGATCCTGTAGAATCATCGGAACTTTCAAAATTCATAAATATATCTAAAGCTTGCAATGCAGTATTGCGTCTTTCAGCCATTTTTAAAAAAATTGAGTAGACTCTGACGCTCATTATATTTATAGTTATCTCAAAAAGTAGAATGGCAAATGCGTAATACCAAATTTGAAATTGATTTAGTATATAATTGTGTTTAATATACTGTAAATATTATTAATTTTGATCAAATATGTTTTGAAATATAATCAATTAAATATTATTATTTATTATTTATTTTTTAATTGTTTTTGAAAAACTAATTTTTACACATTACTATTTATCATAGTGTATTAAAAATTTTAGATTCTAATTGAGTTGTTATATTTGTAAACAATGCATTCAAAATTTAACATTATAAATTGTAAGAAAATATTATTATTAATATAACACTAATTTATTTATTCATTTAATATTTAATATTATTTCTAAAATTTATTTTCTATATAATGTTTTATAACTTTTAATTACGAATATAAATATAATCAGATTAAGGTAGTTTTATTAAAGTTAAATATCAATCTTATAAAGTAATATAATTTTATTAAATAATACTTTATTATAATAGTTCAATTTGACATTTAGTTACACATCGAAATTTAATTGACGCTATTGTCTATCGGGTTTTCTACAAATTGATGTTAATGTATATATGATTTAAAGGTTTAAGGAGATAATATATTATTTAACCCAGAAAAGTAAGCATTAGCACCGTTTTATTTTTATATTATTTCAATAAGAAACTCGATAATAAACATGATTATTCACTATTTTGTTTATATTTATCGCTATTTACATTTGACTCTGCATTATATAAATATGGTTTACATGAAAATATGGGCAGTGCTTCCCATCCTGTATACATTTCTTTATTATTGATTATTGCTGATATATGTCCATAGAGTACAAGTATGCACGGGACCTTGTTATTTGTGTGTAAGCGTTTCTTAGTATGTCTGGGTATGGGATAGTTGTGTGTATATAGTACATGGTTGTATATCCATTGGTACAGGTGGCTGTGTCCCTATATGATTGTGTTTACTATAGTGTATGCGAATAGGTGACTATGTGTGTAGATATATATGGTAGATATAATAAATCTTGAGTATAGTTATATATAGATATGTATATTTATTTGTATAGCTTTTATTGATTATAGTTATATTGATATCTGTGCATAGATTCATACTGACATTTTATATTTACAAATTTATTATACACCATATACTATAACCCATATTATAATTATATTATATACAATCAAATCATTAGTTTATTACCTGTGTGTTCACAGGTAAGTTCACAAATAGCATTAATATCTATCAGTGTGAGTTATCTTTCTTTGTTTACTTTCATATTGCACCCTATTCTACCCTGATATATATGAAAGCCTTTTATCAATATTTACTTTTCACAAATTATATTACGTTGTTGAATTATTATTAGTAAATTTATTGTTTTTTTTCTCTCACTCTATTTCAACATCCTTCTCTCTTAACAGGATAGCTGGCTATAGGAACTGTAACAATACCACTACTTTCTATTTATATAGTATATTGCGAGTAGGAATTATGACTAGATATATTCATATATTTATATCTCTATCGACTGATAAATGTATTTATTTTCTTCAGAAGTTAATTAAATTAATTCATGACCTAAACCCTTCTAATAACCAATTGCCTATTAATTAATGCCTATGACCTGAATTTACACTTACATCATATGAAAATACATGTATAATCATTGATTGTGCAATCAAATAATACTGTCTAATAATATTTTATACATTATTTATATTTCGGTATAGGTGTTTGATATATGAATTGATGTCTAAATAATTGTAATAACTTATTTATATTTTTTTATTTACTCTTTTAATGATCTGTATTAGGAAACCAATCTTCACAAGTGTTAAATATAATGTGCTGTTTATGGTCTTCTGGCTCAAACCCCCCCCCCCCCACTCCGACCCTCATCCCTATACATCCGTCCCGTTTCGCAGATGGTACGGTCAGGAGAAAGAATACAATGTGCTGGTGATGGACTTGCTAGGCCCTTCGCTCGAGGATCTGTTCAACTTCTGCGGACGTCGATTCTCAATGAAAACTGTGCTGATGCTGGCAGATCAGATGATCGGTCGCATCGAGTATGTGCACGAGAAGAACTTCATCCACCGCGACATCAAGCCAGATAACTTCCTTATGGGTATTGGACGCCACTGCAATAAGGTCAAACTATAGCCGGACACCGTAATAGCCTTTGACCTTTGAACTTACCTTTAAACTTCTTGTTCATAAAGAATACGTTACTCAGGTATTCCTCATTGACTTTGGACTAGCTAAGAAGTATAGAGACAACCGGTCCAGACTGCATATCCCCTACAGAGAGGACAAGAACTTAACTGGTTGGCGTAAACTCAGTCGTACAGGATATATATTCACAATCCTATTACACAACTCAACGGCTCGACCTTCACAGTTCTTTATACTATACTTGGTCGATATGCTTTGCAATTAATTCTATAAACTCACCATTGTCATGGTCTTGCATCATACAGTCTAAACAACCATCGCTACAACTTACCTACAAATAATAGCTTCGATACAATCGAACTCCGCTCCCGATTCGACTCCTAACCCCTCTCTACCGCCATGATCCTAGGTACTGCACGCTACGCCAGCATCAATGCCCATTTGGGCATCGAACAAAGTCGACGCGACGATATCGAGTCCCTAGGCTACGTGCTTATGTACTTCAACCGTGGTACGCTACCATGGCAGGGCCTCAAGGCCGCCACCAAGAAACAGAAGTACGAGAAGATCAGCGAAAAGAAGATGTCCACTCCCGTCGAAGTGCTGTGCAAGGTTGGAGGCGCCATCTCATCAACCGTCGTATAACTAATAGGATATTAAGTAGTCTATGGTATTAAGGACACGAGAATCAATGATGTAAATCATTGAATGCTTAATTATATGGCTTACGATATTGTGCTTATATATAGATCGCTGTTGGGGGAGAGTAGCCTTACACCTCGACAACATACAGCTGATTTAGCTACGCTAATACTATAATCGCCAGAACTTTCTCATTATTAACATTCCGATGTACGCCACGCTATCTCCCAGAGAACCTCATTTGTACTTTCCTCTCCGCTCTTAGGGGTACCCAGCTGAGTTCTCCATGTACTTAAACTACTGCCGTGGCATGCGGTTCGACGAATCGCCCGATTACATGTACCTGCGCCAGTTGTTCCGTATTCTCTTCCGTACCCTAAACCACCAGTACGACTATGTATTCGACTGGACTATTCTGAAGCAGAAGGCTTCGGCGGCGGTCATTTCTCCACCCGTAACGAATCCCTGAATATAGTTGGTCACGTACATTTTTAGATTCTTTATTTTAAAACTTTATATAAACTACCTTTATATAGACTATATAATTATTTGTAATATATAATACATATAAATAATTCAATATTTATATATGTAATTACCTTATATCGATTATTAATTACATATATCACTCGACTAATTTATCGATAACAAATTAACATTAACTAAAAAGTGAATAGAAATATCAAACATTACTCATACATGTAAATGTCAATTGTACAGAAAACAATTTGGTGATTGTGAACACGAGACAGAACTAAGTTATTTCATTGGCCGATTCAGTGAAATGCAGCTTTTGTGTGTATCTGTTTTGTCTTTGTATGTAATTCACATTTTAATGAGTATATTTTCATAAAGCTCTTATATCTATCAAGCTAAAATGTATGTACACAATGTATTTCTTTTTATATAACTATATGAATGGTATAGGTAGAAGTAGCATTTGTTATATATTTCTTCTTGATTATTAAAACAATTGTAACCAATATAAAAAGTCAATAATAATTCTCTAATAAATCATTATAAAATATTTTATTGTTGCTTATTTGTATTCTTTTTGTATTCATTGTATTGGCTTGGTATCGACATGAAAGTTCTTATCTTGTGGCGTATTTGCTTCGGTGTGTCTTGGTAGTAATTCTTAGGGTCCTTTGCCATTGCCTGGTCCAAATATAGCATCCATATTAATTGATGGGGATGTGGTGTCATCAAAAAATTGATTTTTGTATTATTACTTAAGATCATTTAGTAACAGATTTTAAATTTATTTCAAAATAAAGGTCGATATATTTAAAGAAATTGTCTAATAATTTAATAAACTGTAAAGGTAATTAGTATTGTTTATTTTTGCAAACTACGATTATATTTTAAAAACACAAACCTTATAATCTTCCCCGTGGGATTCCAACATATGAATACAATATCTGACTTCGGGTTCGGACAAATGTATACTCCTAGGTAGAGCTATATTCGATTGTCGCTCGAGTTCTGTGTATAAATAGAATTTACGAAATGGTAAATCTGAATACTAGAAAATAATTTATAAAAAGTAAAAATTCAAAAATAATCAGGAATGCTAATGGTATTATTATTTTGTATACAAGTATAAAATCAGCTTTTTAAAAACTACACATTTCTAATTAGTCATAATAGATTTATTGAGAATAACTGTTATGCAATCTTAGAATATAAACATTGAATTTTTATGATATAAATGTAAATATTTATATGATCATTTTAACAATATAACCACTGTATAGAAATATGGCTTTACTGGTTAATTTACCTTATAATAATTTAAACTGTTTAAATTTGTATAAAATTTGTATACAATTTTTGTTATTTAAGTAATCTTACTAAATTATTCTATAGATAACTCTGGAAGGTTAACTGTCTTAATTAAAAGCTCAAAATAATATTTATTTTTATTTTATAATAATCTATATTATTGTAAGATAATAGAATACTATTTTATATAAACACCTGTCAACATTTTTTTGATAATAGATTCAATTATTTCACTATATTATAAATTTGTAAAATATCAACTAAAGGTGTATGTAATTGATGTTAATACAAAACTAATTATGTATATAATAAATAACTTTACAATGATTTACCCAAACAAAATTAAACTTGACAATTGCATTACTAAGATTGAGCTGCCTTTAGATTGAGCTCTTCTTTAATACAAGAGATAAGAACCTTGGGCTACTGCTATCTTCACCATCTTTGACTTAATCTGTCGCTTATTGTGTTTTATGTACACGGAGTGCTCTTCATTTTTCTAAACAAATTATGTGTAATGAGTTCAATGCAATTATACTTTTATATTGATATGATATGAAACGCTGATTTTTGATGTGTTTGATATCGAACCTGTTTAATAGGAAACGTACGATTCGTATCCGAACACAGTCCCATTTCGTGCATATTCAAATTTATACTTTTTCGGTTGTCCCATGCTTCCTTCAATTCGGCGCTGATGAAATATATTGATTTAGAAGCAAACCCTTATACGTGTATAGTGAAACATTGATAACAATTGATGATATTATATCTAGAAGTTGTTTTAGTTTTGTAAATAGTTGCATTCAAATAAATACGATGTAGTGAAATATGATAAGGAAAATAGATTAAAAATAAATACTATTTAATATTTAAATGCGATTCATATACGGAATATCTTTTGAAAGCAAAATATTTCATAGAAAAGCACTTATTTTTAAAGTATATTAGTTAGTTATGTTTTAAATATAACTATTAATTAAGATGACCTTAATATATTATTAAAATTAAAATAATGTGTTTCGAATAAAAATATATATAAATTATACAAATATTTTGATACTTTCCTAAACTAATATAATAACTGCAATTTTATTAGAATATAGTTTACAAAAAATATTATTTATATTAACATTTTATTTAGTATAATTATTAAAAGGAAATGACATAAACTTTCCATAAATATGCATTGAGTTCATTTTAGATGCATTGTATTCAATAGATTTCATTATTATTTGAAATTAATTTTTATTAGATATAACGATAATAAATATTCATTTGCAACATTGCTTAATAAAGTAAGGTTCTTATAGGTAAAATAGAAAAATTAAAAATCGAAAGATAATGTATTCAAAATATTATGATTGAACTATATTATAGCTCTTTTTCCATCTACTCTTTGGATATAAACCAATTATGTGAATATTATGTAATATTTTTTTGGCCCTCAACTATTTTATTATAAAATAATTATTGATAATTGGGGAATTCTAAAGATAATAAATGTATTTGAAATAAATTGGTTACAAGGATTATTTTATTTCAGATAAGGCCATTAAAGACGAAAGATACCAAAGTTAAAATAAGAGGTACTCTAGAAAATATTGAATCACAAACAATAGAAGCTGTCTCGGTGATAATTTTATATAAAATAGCCATACCCATAAATCACTAAAATGAAATACAAGATTTTTATAAAATATTTTAGACACCATGTATTCAGTACAATATTATGATTTTGGCATATGATAAATGCATCATATACTCATTATATATATAGATTATTTATAATGTATATAATAATATTTTGATTGATATCAAATTTAAAAGAGGAGTTAATAATACCAAATACACTATAAATATCACTAATTGATTTGTATTACAATAGCAAGTCTGATTAGAATAGATTAGTTGATATGAGTTCAGCAGGTAATCGGTTAGGTATGGACAGGCTTGATAGAGAATAGTCTTTACTGATATGAATATTGACACCATATAGTAAATATATACTAATAATATAATTTATATCATATGAGAAACTAGAGTTTATGATATCATGTATTTGATATGGTTCATTGAATAAAGGGACTCCATGTTTACAAAAAGTGATTATCCTGATGCCCACAATACCTCGAAATATGAATTAAGAAAGCAACTCACTAAAAATATATATTCAAAAAGGAAAAGCAACTCTTATTAAATGCTACCCAATATGTATACACACATATATATATATATATAATTTAAGTCATCTATATTTATAATATATCTAATGTATTCTATGTGTATAGGCATGGATTACTTTATTGATAAATTATATATATGGTATACAGTTTATTTAAAAAAATCATCATCCTAAGATAAAAAACGACGTATGGTTTACCGGTTTAAGTGAAAGCCACCACATCGGGAGTCCCTACATCGACATGCTTAGGCTAAATGAAGATTATACAGAACTGCTGCCTACTTTCCCCCGATAATGTAGACTATTTACATTGGCACGTAGTCATTGCATCGGACATTACAGATTGCTCTGAACTTCGAGCATTGCACCGTTAACTACTCGGTTGACCCTGGTACAGGAGTTCACACTCAATACTTAGCAATATGATGTATACCTAATCAGTCTTTTTGAGTATGACCTTTTATACACAAATCACATAATATTTATATATATATATATATATAAAATATAACTCATTCTATAATGTGTCTTAATATATATTCATATATATACCACATTCTATACTTTTAAAATATCGTTATTTTATTATATATATAATATTATGCATTTAATACCAGACTTCATAGTATCAATTATTAATAGTAATGTGATCCATATTAAAAATGACACGAGGTATTTAACAACCATTGAAATAAAATTCATGTTTAAATCACTGAATAGGATTTAATGATCACTTAAAAGAGATACCGGAAAGTGGAGCGTTTTTTGCGCGAGGTATTTTTAACTTGATCCGCGACTTCTACTACAGAAAATATTATAATATAGCCTATATTTTTTAAACATATATATAATTTTAAAATGATGATAATACTATAATAATTATATTCGCTAAAAACAATATTATTAACTAATATAATATATATTGGTGTTTTAGAAACGTGTTATTTCAAAAAATTTAAAATGTTGTATTTATATTGAATAATTTATATAATGAACCATTGAATTTTAGGTAGTTTTTTCTTCTTTTGCCATTGGCGTTTACGATTTATATCATAATTATAGTTTTTTGCCTTTTTAACCATTATTAAATTTAAATTTAAATTATTATTTATTATTTACAAACATTCACAAGGACTATACTAACGAAATATGTTAACAAATTTAACCATAGATATAAATGCGAACTTAAATTGTTATCCAGATTATAAAGGTGTTCTTGTAGACAAAAACTTAATAAGGGGGCTAAATAAATAATATGAAAACCATATATGTTAATATATTATTATATAGAATAATATAGTTACAATATAAAGTAATATCGTAGTGTATATCGCCTGATGTTCGACCGAGTCAGGTTCCATATTACATACATCTGGTGAATTCACTAAAAATCTGGTGTATTACACTAAAAAAATAATATTCACGTATATAAGAATAATTTATTTCATATAAATAAAAAAAACAATTTCATTAGAATTTCATTCATTTCCTACTAATTTGATATATATTAAGAATTAAAAAATATAGATTAACCTACAATGCCGGTAATATACTTTTTATAATAACCTAAAATATACTATATGGATAAGTGAAGGATAAATCAATAGAATACATGAAAATTGTCTTGTAATGCCTTGTAAAATTGGTTTTGATTATTTCTAGAGAGGCAATGGTACTTGGGTAACGTTTAATGTTTTTAATTGAGGGCCCCATTGAGTGTTTGATAATAATTCTTATAGGTCGATATTAGAGCAGAGATAACAATATTTAATAAAACTCTAAATAGCTGATTTATGTAATATTTTCGATATGTGTGTATCCAAAAAAGAGATATCACAAAATTAAATTCATTAATCCATAGTATAATTAATCAATAATATACAAAATCATTGACGAAAAAGAATGGTGTTGGACATACTATGTCTAGCGACGCTGGACATAGTATGTCTAGTACGACTCTAGACTAGCGTCATAGCAACGTATTTAAATGAGACAACATCAAGTTGCTATATATTACTCAACTTGTGGAATATATTGATAGAGAATTGCAGATGACTAGATTCTAAAGAATTACTAAAAATATAATACATTTTCGTGTATTCCGCAAATAGATCTATATAAGAAGGAAATATATCAGGTAGATCATTAATATATACTATAAATAGTATCGGCCCAATCACATTGAAGAACTCAGGATAGAGGGCAAATAACTTTTTAAACCACAATATCAATACTAACACATCGATTTCTAGTTGATTTAAAAAATAAATCAAATTTTATCAATTCTAGATATAATGTAGGATTCTGTTTAATTAATTGCATTTATTTAATATATTTAATTGTATTAATATGCATAGCAAAAGCAAAACATATAATATAAATATTCAAGCATTAATAACAATCAATTAATACATGAATTTGTTCGCGAAGAAAATAAGGATATTTATATCATCAATAATATAAACTTAATTAAAGATCATTAATAGTGCTTCAGCTATATCAATATCTGATGTTACAGTTGTCATGAGATACCAATAACCTAATAACCAAGATTCCCTTGGTAATCTTGGCTAATAATTTAATTGAACACCTCTTTAAACAAAGATTTTATAGAATAAAATAATCATTGGATTTGTTTGCTAGATATATTGTATGTCTTTACTTTGGAGATTTAAATTATCTTTGTTGTGTTTTTTCATATAAAGTAATCGTATTTTATGGTGTATTATATATATTTAAAGGTTAATGATTTTTAAATAAAATAGACTTTTTGATATATACAACTATAGTAATTCCTTTATCAATTGTCGCATTAAGATTGGAGATTAAAGATGAAATAGCATTACATAGAAATATGCGATACCATTATGCACTAAAAATATAGGATGATTGAAAAATCATATAATATCTTGTAAAGTTAAGAAATGAATGGTGATTAAGTGGACAATGTATATTACAATTTAATCGAATGACATTTATTTTTAAATTATCAAGTAAATAATTACATTTTAATTTTTATATCTAAAAGAATTATTAGTATTAGTATTAAATAGTTTATTGATGTTTCTTTTTTAGAGTAAATATTATTATTCTGGTTGATTTATTTTGTTGGATTGTAATTCTATTGATATTATATTTGAAGGTTGTTCCCCATAATTCAATACTGACCATTAGATGAGTCAATAGTATGGAATTATACATTTGTATTAATGAATGAGATTAAATTATTAGTATTAGTTTATTTATGTTATATATAATATGAAATAATTTAATTGGGACTAAATGTTTAAAACTAGAAATTTAAAATAGGCTATTTTCTAATGAATTTGTATTAATTAATATATCAAGAGTAGCATTAATATTATGACAATTACACGTTTGATATGTTTAACACGAGTACATTTAGTTTTATTCGTAGATCTAATACTATGTATGTTTAAGCTATCTTAATTATTCTATTAAAAAAACCCAGATTTAAAAAAAACTGTCAGTTCTCTTTTAGATATGGAAAAAGATATAGCAAAATATGTTAAAACAGTAATCCACACACTTTCATTTTTTTAATATGGCCCCATAAATACATTTTTAAAACAATTTATTAATATCTATTGTAATATTTAATAAATATTAATATAAACTCATGATGTACAATATTAGATTAATCAATGATATGTATACTACATACTTTTCATAATGGACATTTTATATATTCGTCAATTAAATGATGCAGCGTCAAATATTATGAATTTAGGTTTATGAACATACGAAATTTTAAGATGTACTTTATTTTCAGGATCTTATAACATAGCATATAATCATTATTAAATGCCACACATGTACAACATGGAATATAATTATATAGCCAAAGATGACTTGTTAATCTTGGAGATGTCTACGAAATATTATAAATCTATGATCATAATATTTCAAATATACAGATTTGGATTTTAACTTAAATTCAAATCTATGATTTCCAAGGATAAATATTCACCGTCAATAATTTAGAATAAAAAAGTTATATCCAAAATTAGTAATATTGTGTTATATCTTATCGTATTATTATAAATTATGACTATTGTGAACGATCACAATCTTTCGAAAGCTGAAAATCTTGGCTACATAAACATACCTAAAGAACTTGATCTTTCTGAAGACTTTTATAAGCCCGCCACTGAACAATTTCAAGTAAAAGCTCTTCGTAAAATAAAAGAGAATCCTTTCGTACCTATAGGTTGTTAAATTATTTTGATTATAATAATCTATAATTACATTAACTATAGTATATTATATACCTCGATTTAATTATTAAAATGTGTTGGCTATTTCACTTTATTTTAGATGTATATCAATTTTATAATATCATAAATGAACTATAGAGGATACAGACGAAAATGTACAATGTACATTGTACATTCATATATAAATGTATTTTATCTTATGATTAATGAGTGAGGGTTTAACGGGCGTCGCTTTTCGAAGATATTACGATGCCTGATTCATTAAATAGTGATTCACCACTCTATGATCTTATCCTATGATTCACTATCCTATGAACCGTGAGTGAGATTACGTAATGTAGCAAACAAGCTAAGTAGTAGAGATACTTGATATTTTTATATTTATGTATTAGTTATTGATATTTATATATATTTATATTATAAAGGGATGTGTTTACATATCACAGTGATACTATATTACTTAGTATAGTTTGTGTTCATATATATATATATATATATGTAATAATAATTCATATTAATACATAGATATTTTATTAAACAGATATGAATATAAAGATATATAAATATTCACTCTTCATCGATATTGTATATTTGCATTAATCATATAGCTTCCATGTGACAATAATGTACTCAAAATTATTAATCATTTCTAAATTTCTCTAAATAGCAAATAATTTGTCTACTATTCATTGCATTTGATTTCTTTCTTAGTTTTTATTTTTACCGAGATTGACGAGTACTGAGGTAATCTTTATATCGTCGTTAAGTAGTTCTAATAGATAAACCTTAATATTTGATGTTCCTATCCTACTAAGCCGATTATTATTAATAATAATTTTAACATGTTATCGTTATTGCAAATCTCTGGTCGTATATCTGCGAATTTTCTAGAATTATTTTACTAGCATTATTTCACTAGAATTATTCCACTAGAATTATTTCATTAAAATTATTTCACTAGAATTATTTCACTAGAATTATTTCACTAGAATTATTTCACTAGAATTATTTCACTAGAATTATTTCACTAGAATTATTTCACTAGAATTATTTCACTAGAATTATTTCACTAGAATTATTTCACTAGAATTATTTCACTAGAATTATTTCACTAGAATTATTTCACTAGAATTATTTCACTAGAATTATTTCACTAGAATTATTTCACTAGAATTATTTCACTAGAATTATTTCACTAGAATTATTTCACTAGAATTATTTCACTAGAATTATTTCACTAGAATTATTTCACTAGAATTATTTCACTAAAATTATTTCACTAGAATTATTTCACTAGAATTATTTCACTAGAATTATTTCACTAGAATTATTTCACTAGAATTATTTCACTAAAATTATTTCACTAGAATTATTTCACTAGAATTATTTCACTAGAATTATTTCACTAGAATTATTTCACTAGAATTATTTCACTAAAATTATTTCACTAGAATTATTTCACTAGAAGCGGGAGTACTATCGGAGAGCGAATATTGTATAAATTCATTCGCTTTATTTGAAACTATCTGATGCAAACAAGTGTATTTTCATATAATTATTAAATTAATTGTCGCCTCTACGCATTTAACCAGTTTATGCAATATACGACTTACTTAATAATTATAATTTTTATTGAGCTTGATCTTACAAATTCGTTGCATGTTTCGAGCTATTTATTTATAAAATTATTAATAAGGTACTCTGATCCATCATTGTAATGTTCACTTATTAAAGTTAAAGCTCAATAAAATATTTCTACTGTGACTATTCTTGAAAATAATTATCCATAAAACTAAATCAAATAGAAATATAGTGTAATGCAATCGTCTCTGTGGAGTTTCTCGTTTTAGAGATTTTATTTTGCGTGTGTTTATAAAAGATTCATCAGATTTGGTTGTTCAGTTAAATTTATTTTCTATAATTGTTGGTATTTATTCTCATATTGTGCTCAAAAGTAGTTGAACTATTACATTGTTTTGCTCTCATATTAAGTATATACTTAAGTATTTAGATAAACTTGGATTCTTCAACTATCTATAGTATACTTATATTTTATTTCAAATAATTAGTTAGCAATTTACAATAATTTCATAATTTCATAATATATATTAATATATTTTTATTTCAGACAGATATTAATAATGAATACACCTGATTATCATCTTCCACTATTATTATATTTAACAATAGTTAATATAATAGTTTAACCGAATTGTAAAAAAACTTTATGTGGATATAATAATCAAATCATTTATTTAGGTTTTAGTTTGTAATTTAATAATTGTTATTTTATTTTAAAATTTTGCAAATATTAACCAAACTAATTAATTTTAATGTATAAATATTATATTTTTTATCTCATACCTAATATTATATCACGAATGTGATATTTAGTAAATATACTAATAGGTAAGAATAATAGGTAAATATTATTTACCTATTATTCTATACTGTTAATTATAATTGTTATATAATATATGTTATTTATCATCATCCATATAAACCTAATTACTGGAAATAGTAAAATGAAACTTAAAAAAATATAAATACAACTACAACAATATAAACTCTAATATGAAATTGAGGATCTAGTCATTACTCTATTTCACTACTCTAATGTTCTAATATATTTACATGCCAATATAGAGTTGTGGGTAGAGTACACAACTCTACTCTTACATCGAGTTAGGTTTTCAAGTGGGAGACACCATGTGTTCGAGTAATTTATTTCCGTGCAATATATCATATAACCAATGATATTAGAAATATATTTTCCTATATTACATCTAGACTTGATTATTGCAAATTTGTATTGATATAATAATTGATATTGACTTTATGAAATAACTACAAATAACTGTCATATTTATAAAATGGTAATCAACAATTAAATCCTATACTATTTATATATGGTCAAAAAGATTCTAACAAAATGTGAAGATTTCAAATAAATCTAGCAAACTGTCTCCCTATTACTGTAATACTATAATAGATAATGAACATTTAATAATAATATTATTATTTTGGTATTATTTGGTATTTTTTATTCAATTAAAGCATCTTTATAAATAACATATAACATATTCACTTTAGCATTTCATTACTCTGTAAATATATAGTATAATCTTATAACAGGCATATATTCTTTTTTGACTAGTTGATTAAATAGATACATATCACTAATATTCTACTTCTACTTTTAGTAGTATTATTAGATACTACTTTAGATTCATTAGTGGATTATCAATATACAAATAGTAGTTTTGATTCTTTAATTTTTCGCATTTCTAGAATATTATGTAAATAAAAAGATATTCTATATATCTTTAATATATAACATAATTACTAACTACACAATATAATAATATTATATATAATGTATATTTATATTATAATAATTACAAATTTTATTAAATCATTTGTAAAATTAATTTATAACTCATATTTTAAATAATTCATTAGTAATTAATCAATACACGAGATAATTAATTTGTAAATTTGAGTGCATGTCTTTATTATAATATAGATATTATTCAGATATTATTTATATACGAATATAAAATGATAGCGACACCACGATGGTTTCAATAACTGCACACCGCTCGCAGGACTTGCGGCTACGGTGGTGGCGTTGACGATGGGCCTACGTACGCTGAAGACTGGAGACCGCGTCATGGGTCAGAAGATGATGCGATTAAGAGTTGCAGCTCAAGGCTTCACCATCTTCGCATTACTCGGTGGTATCATCTATTCAGCCCAGACCAAGAAATAGTGAGTTCTACTGCGATCCACTCCTATCGTCTCCTACTGCCTACCGCCCCTATTGTATCCTACCGCCCCTATTGTCTCATACTGCCCCTATTGTCTCATACTGCCCCTATTGTCTCACACTGCTCCCGTATCTCATGGCTTCTATTAGCGGCGCAATAAAACTATTTAACTAGTTAAAAATTGTACATCGGTTGAACCCAAAATATATGTGATTATTAATATATTTCAGATGGATATAGTTAATTAATATTAACCATTTCTGTAAATGATATACATCTTGTTACTTTTATTTTGATAATGAGTTATGATATTACATAATAATATTGATATCGAAAATAACTTGTTCCGAATAAAATATGGAAAAAAATATTATATAAATATTTTATTAATCGCATACATCTGAGTAAAATGAGTAAAATAAAATGAGTAAAAATGAATTAAATAAAAAGAAAATGACGATCTGGAAATGAGTATTTGAGTTTTGCCCACCAATTCAGTGTAGAATCTTATCGATTACGGCCTGAACCTGTACGACGTCAAATTTCGACGCTCCGACGTGGAAGACGTCTCCACCAGCATGTCTGTCGGCCCTCGACAGGTTATCCATTCCTAGAGCATGCAGCACCTCATGTGGGGGTTCCGAGCAGGTCATGTCCTGTAGGGGGTAGAGGGTGAGTGTCCTGTACGGATGGAAGGGGGGTATTGTGTAGGGATAAGTGGAGTGTCCTGTGGAGTGTAAGTGTCATGTACGGTTGGAGGGGGGAGTGTTGTGTAGGGGTGAAGGGGGAGTGCTGTGTAGGGGTGAAGGGGGAGTATCCTGCGGAGTGGAAGTGTCATGTAGGGTTGGAGAGGAGTGTTGTGTAGGGGTGAAGGGGGAGTGTCCTGTGGAGTGGAAGTGTCATGTAGGGT
Source organism: Osedax frankpressi (assembly GCA_964035775.1). Lineage (NCBI taxonomy): Eukaryota > Metazoa > Annelida > Polychaeta > Sabellida > Siboglinidae > Osedax > Osedax frankpressi. Next base: position 18,607,716 of record OZ038312.1, on the reverse strand, counting down.
TGGAGGGGGGAGTGTCATGTAGGGTTGGAGGGGAGTGTTGTGTAGGGGTGAAGGGGGAGTGTACTGTGGAGTGGAAGTGTCATGTAGGGTTGGAGGGGAGTGTTGTGTAGGGGTGAAGGGGGAGTGTACTGTGGAGTGGAAGTGTCATGTAGGGTTGGAGGGGGAGTGTTTTGTATGGATGGAGAATATTGTCCTGTAGGGGTGGAGGGGGAGTGTCGTGTAGGGGTGAAGGGGGAATGTCCTGTATCGGTGGAGGGGGAGTGTTAGAGAGTATTGAGCCTATTGAGGAGGTAACTGATCATATATTATTTATGACAGGAGGGGGTACAGGAATAGGGTGGAGAATAAGTAATGGGGGCGGGATTGAAGTATGGGGTGAAGGTGGAAGCAGCGGGTGTAGTTTGCGTAGTCCAAGACCTGCTTATTGGCTACGACGAGAATGGGCACATTAGAGAGTCGTGTATCGGCTAAAATGTCGTGAAGGGCTCGGTAGGATTCGCTGAAGCGTGACGCATCACCGCTGTCCACGACGTACACCAACAGACGAGTGTCCTCGACGAAGTTAGCCCAGAACATGCGAGACTGCTCTCCTCCGCCCACTGTAGAGCAAAGGGGGCGTGATTAGTGGGCGTGATTAGTGGGTAATAAACGGGGGCGTGATTAGTGGGTAATAAAAGCTGTAGTATGAGAATGTGACTACCTTCCCAGAAATTCACAGCTGCCCTGCCTGGTTCACTGGACTGTGTGCAGACAACGCTGCATCCGGAAGTTGCAGTTATTTCATCTCCTTTGTCTCTTTCTCCTCCGTCATCTCCGTTGTCATAGTTATGCTGATTTCTATTCATCGCTGCTAACAGGTGGCTTTTACCTGTGCGAGGTGTTAGGGAATGATGTTGAGGTTGTGATTGGTGTTGATAGGTAGTTAGATGTGGTAAGGTTGTGAATTGTGAAATGGGGTATGGTGAGAAGTGTATAAGTTGCAACACAATATTGCCTAATACCTACCATACTATATTGCCTACTACCTACCACACTATATTGCCTACTACCTACCACACTATATTGCTTACTACCTACCACACTACATTACCTACTACCTACCACACTATATTGCCTACTACCTACCACACTATATTGCCTACTACCTACTACACTATATTGCCTACTACCTACCACACTACATTGCCTACTACCTACCACACTACATTGCCTACTACCTACCATACTATATTGCCTACTACCTACCACACTACATTGCCTACTACCTACCACACTATATTACCTACTACCTACCACACTATATTGCCTACTACCTACCACACTATATTGCCTACCACCTACCACACTATATTGCCTACTGCCTACCACACTGTATTGCCTACTACCTACCATACTATATTGCCTACTACTAACCACATTATATTATCTACTACCTACCACACTATATTGCCTACTACCTACCACACTATATTGCCTACTACCTACCACACTATATTGCCTACTACCTACCACACTATATTGCCTACTACCTACCACACTATATTGCCTACTACCTACCACACTACATTGCCTACTACCTACCACACTATATTGCCTACTACCTACCACACTACATTGCCTACTACCTACCACACTACATTGCCTACTACCTACCACACTACATTGCCTACTACCTACCACACTATATTGCCTACTACCTACCACACTATATTGCCTACTACCTACCACACTATATTGCCTACTACCTACCACACTATATTGCCTACTACCTACCACACTATATTGCCTACTACCTACCACACTATATTGCCTACTACCTAACACACTATATTGCCTACTACCTACCACACTATATTGCCTACTACCTACCACACTATATTGCCTACTACCTAACACACTATATTGCCTACTACCTACCATACTATATTGCCTACTACCTACCACACTACATTGCCTACTACCTACCACACTACATTGCCTACTACCTACCATACTATATTGCCTACTACCTACCACACTACATTGCCTACTACCTACCACACTATATTACCTACTACCTACCACACTATATTGCCTACTACCTACCACACTATATTGCCTACTACCTACCACACTATATTGACTACTACCTACCACACTACATTGCCTACTACCTACCACACTACATTGCCTACTACCTACCATACTATATTGCCTACTACCTACCACACTATATTGCCTACTACTAACCACACTATATTGCCTACTACCTACCACACTATATTGCCTACTACCTACCACACTATATTGCCTACTACCTAACACACTATATTGCCTACTACCTACCACACTATATTGCCTACTACCTACCACACTATATTGCCTACTACCTACCACACTATATTGCTTACTACCTACCACACTACATTGCCTACTACCTACCACACTATATTGCCTACTACCTACCACACTACATTGCCTACTACCTACCACACTATATTGCCTACTACCTACCACACTATATTGCCTATTACCTACCACACTATATTACCTACTACCTACCACACTACATTGCCTACTACCTACCACACTATATTGCCTACTACCTACCACACTCTATTACCTACTACCTACCACACTATATTGCCTACTACCTACCACACTACATTGCCTACTACCTACCACACTACATTGCCTACTACCTACCACACTATATTGCCTACTACCTACCACACTATATTGCCTACTACCTACCACACTATATTGCCTACTACCTACCACACTACATTGCCTACTACCTACCACACTACATTGCCTACTACCTACCACACTATATTGCCTACTACCTACCACACTATATTGCCTACTACCTACCACACTATATTGCCTACTACCTACCACACTATATTGCCTACTACCTACCACACTATATTGCCTACTACCTACCACACTATATTGCCTACTACCTACCACACTATATTGCCTACTACCTACCACACTATATTGCCTACTACCTAACACACTATATTGCCTACTACCTACCACACTATATTGCCTACTACCTACCACACTATATTGCCTACTACCTACCACACTATATTGCTTACTACCTACCACACTACATTGCCTACTACCTACCACACTATATTGCCTACTACCTACCACACTACATTGCCTACTACCTACCACACTACATTGCCTACTACCTACCACACTACATTGCCTACTACCTACCACACTATATTGCCTACTACCTACCACACTATATTGCCTACTACCTACCACACTATATTGCCTACTACCTACCACACTATATTGCCTACTACCTACCACACTATATTGCCTACTACCTACCACACTATATTGCCTACTACCTACCACACTATATTACCTACTACCTACCACACTACATTGCCTACTACCTACCACACTATATTGCCTACTACCTACCAAACTATATTGCCTACTACCTACCACACTATATTGCCTACTACCTACCACACTATATTGCCTACTACCTACCACACTATATTGCCTACTACCTACCACACTATATTGCCTACTACCTACCACACTATATTACCTACTACCTACCACACTATATTGCCTACTACCTACCACACTATATTACCTACTACCTACCACACTATATTGCCTATTACCTACCACACTACATTGCCTACTACCTACCACACTATATTGCCTACTACCTACCACACTATATTACCTACTACCTACCACACTATATTGCCTACTACCTACCACACTATATTGCCTACTACCTACCACACTATATTGCCTATTACCTACCACACTATATTACCTACTACCTACCACACTACATTGCCTACTACCTACCACACTACATTGCCTACTACCTACCACACTATATTGCCTACTACCTACCACACTATATTGCCTACTACCTACCACACTATATTGCCTACTACCTACCACACTATATTGCCTACTACCTACCACACTATATTACCTACTACCTACCACACTACATTACCTACTACCTACCACACTACATTGCCTACTACCTACCACACTACATTGCCTACTACCTACCACACTATATTGCCTACTACCTACCACACTACATTGCCTACTACCTACCACACTATATTGCCTACTACCTACCACACTATATTGCCTACTACCTACCACACTATATTGCCTACTACCTACCACACTATATTGCCTACTACCTACCACACTATATTACCTACTACCTACCACACTATATTGCCTACTACCTACCACACTACATTGCCTACTACCTACCACACTACATTGCCTACTACCTACCACACTATATTGCCTACTACCTACCACACTACATTGCCTACTACCTACCACACTATATTGCCTACTACCTACCACACTATATTGCCTACTACCTACCACACTATATTGCCTACTACCTACCACACTATATTGCCTACTGCTTAACCGCTTCCATCGAGTCCGAGCACAAGAACTTTGTGTTTCTTCGGGTTGGGGTCAGGGGTCATGCTGTCGACGAAACCCTCGTCCAATCGCGAGCTTATTAGGTCATTGTAGAGGCGATAGGCGCAATAGACAGAGAAACCTGTAGCTCCAGCGATAAGGCCGTAGATTACCGGTCTAACTAGAAGGTGGGGTTTGGGTGGGGTTTAGGTAAGGTGGGGTTGGGTGGGGTTTAGGTAAGGTAAGGAGGGGTAGGGTTGGGTTTGGTTAGGTAGGCACAGAACACGGAAAAATCATTAGCTCAAGGTATAGATCACTAATCTTATTAGGAGAAGAGGTGAATAGAATTAAGGTGAAGTGAGAGAGGGTGAGGGAGGGTGGGATTGGGGTTAAATTATTATTCTTAAGGTTGTGGTCTATGTGATATGGTTTATCTAACATGTCGATCTGATGTATTTATCTAAGTGAACTGATGTGGATGTAGGAATTCGAGATTGGTGGTCTTCAAAATAGAATTTAAAAATAAGATAGAGTTACAGAAGAGAATATATATAAAACATACATAGACTATACATTTAACAATTTCTATAAAACATCAAATTATAATATAAATTAGCTTTATACAAGTTACAAAGAGAAATGTTGAAAATAGAAAACTAACCTAAAATCTTATTATTCATTTAGAGAAATGCTTTATTTTCGAAGAAGTCGAAAGTGTGAAAATGTAAACCAGTAGTAGAGTCAAAGTATTAGAACTGTATAAATATAAAATAAAGTTTACAATATATGATATCGTTATATAATAAAATAATAATTGAATGCCAAACTTATCTATGGAATTATTTATTATCAAAATATTATTAATTAATTCCTAATAATAATAATAAATTATAAGAAATATTTTAATTTATTTTGAATATAAATTTGAGATTCACAATTAATTATACCAGATAATAATATCATGATATATTCTTAGGTATATGGTTCGGCTATGTAATCAGGAGAATCAGTAATGCTTTTTATTGTTTTTATTGTTATGTTATATTATATAAATAGTAAAAACTCTATATTCTTAGGTGGATATTGGTATTTTTTAAAATTAATTATATTTTTTTTATAGTATATTTATTGTTTTAAATGAACATATTATTACTATGCATTTATTAATAATTAATTTATACCTTATTTATAGAATTAGATGATTATATTGCATTTGAAGATATTTTTTGGCAGTTTCTTTTAAAATGCATTTAACGATCTTTACAAAATATAGCGAAATTGATAAACATGCCATTTTCATTTGTAAAATATAACGAATTTTGTTATTTTAGAGATTCGTTGCCACATAGTTAATAATTTAGATTTTTCAGATTTAATTATTAATGTTCGCAACAACTAAACCCCGATTTATAATATATTATAACTGTGTTTTTTTAACATTTATATCTGAATTTTACATATATTATTTATTATTAAATATTAAAAACAATTTTATAAAAAATAGAATCAATAAATATTCAAAACCGTCTCCACTACTTTTTGACTTTACTAGAATTATGTATTATTCATTAGCTTCAAGGTTTGACTTCAAGGTAGGTATTACTACTTATTAATAAATGAAACTTGAAACTGACGTCATGGTCATTACTGGGGCATGATTATTAGTGAGGGCATTGTCTTTAGTGGGGGCATTTTCTTTGGTGGGGGCATTGTTTTTAGTGGGAGCATGGCCATTAGTGTGGCATGATTATTAGTGAAGGTCTGTAGCTATCAGTGAAAAATCATAATATAGTATATAAAAAATGCATAGGCATTACATACATCGTATTATATAATCAGTGTGTAGACGTTCATTGCAATGTATAATCTCAATATTATTTAATTAGATAGTAAATATTACTATAATAAGAGATATTATTACTATGTCAATATATATATAAATATGATTATTATAATATCAAATATATATATATGTGTATAATTATTATATATCGAAGTTATTGATAAATCATCTGCTGATAACACACACACATATATATATATATATATATATATAAGAGATATTGTGTTTCCCCAGTAGTATGCTTAGTCACTTAGAAAATATTACCAGGTTCACATAAGTATAGTAATTGTAGTAGTATACAATACATACAAATACTACAGTGTTATATTTAGTTGATGTTACGACTTCATGGATTATAATATTGATATTATCTGGTAAACTAGTAAGTGGATTATATTTTAAACTCGAGATTGTCGATAATTGTCTATTTAATCTATTGCCCAAATCATACGATATATTCTATTTAGTAAATAGTGTTTACATTTAAAATTAGTTACATTTTTAAGTGAATATTAGAATATATTATTTTGTACTCAAAACGTTATAAAAACATATCATATATAATTTAATAGTATATGATAAGTTTAGTTATTAATAGGCAATTTATAATAAAAAAGTGTAATACAATTTGTATTCAATTCAAGTAATAAAATATAAAAAATTAAATAATACTAATTTCTAGGAAAATTGTTACTACAAGCGTGTATATTTATAAATAGTGTAATTATTTGAATTATGTTTATTATTATACTTCAATAAAAAAGATTATGTAATGTGAAATTATATAAACATTAATCCTATGATAGTAAACACAAAAATACTTACGCATTCAAATTAATCCAAAATATAAAACTAATTCAAATGAATTTCATTGGATATATACACACGTGATATGTCACGAGGATTGTCTAAATTTCTAGAGATAAATGACATTATAAACAAAATTAATATATTTATTTGATGAAATAATGTATTATATGTAAAATATTCTACACATATATGTCATGTATTCTAATGTAAGTTAATTTTTCAATATTATAAGTGTTTTCTTTGATATTTTTTATAATCAGTGTTTGAACATTTATATAGAACATTTTTAAAGTAAATTTGAAAATTACTAGGAATATCGTATTCACTATGAGTCATACGAGTTATATTTTAAAATGAAAAGGAAATATATTAGAATTCACTAAAAAAGTGGTGGATATTTATATCTTTCACTTGTGTAACACAAATACACAATAGTGTTTGGTTTAATTTGAAAATAACTATCAGTAACTATTAACTCGATAACTGGGTGTTATATGCTTTGTATCTTCGAAACTAAATCACTTATTTGTATTTACATTTAATAAATAATAGTTAAATTAGTAATTATTAAATTAATAGAACACAGGGAAGATGACAGTGGAAAAATTGTACAAATTAGCCACACCCATAAATCACTGAATAGAATTGCTTGATTTGTGATTTTAATATTTAAGAAACACCAATAATCACTGCTCTACAATGTCGAGTCTACATACTTTCACTTCACAAATTACTTTATCATCGAATTACTGATTCGTAACTCTAATTAAGGATTTGCAAAATCCTTAGATTATTTAGTGTAAGATTCCTCAAGATTTATTTCTCAGGTACGAGTACTTCATTGACCGTATACTTTATTTTGGTAACTTTTAACTTAACCAAACCCAATGCTAAAGCTTAAACCAGCACTGTTATATAAGCTATACTCAAAAGCTCCTTTCCTCCAGGTTATGTGGTCTGGGGAGAACCGCGTAGTAATATCGGCATAGGGGCATGGATACCCGGTATCGGCGAAATCAACCTCACTTCCTGTCGAATCGTCTGTCGGCGTTTTCCGGTAGTGCCAGCATTTCAGCCGGACTCCGTCACCGATCGCTCGAACAGCTGCAATGCGCACAAGATCGTCTCTCCTCGACCAGGCTCTTTTTCGGTTACTATTGTTGTACGAACACCCAAACGCAATAAGCTCGGGGAAGGAGAAGAGAGGGCACTTTGTAGAAGTCCTTCTAAATACGATTACTTATATCGCACATCTTTTTAACAACATTCAGAATTGTATATATTCTTTTATTTCCTATTTTCAAATCATGTACAAATTTTGTTTATTAATAAAACGCTAACAAACTCTAAACCAATCAATTATCTATTTAGAATTCACATTCATCTAAATTCGCTGTTAATTTATTTACATCACCCTCTCATCTCGTTCTATTTCACATCATGCATACTCTTTACCTCCCTCTCCCATAACAACGACTCTTTACCTCCCTCTCCCATAACAACGACTCTTTACCTCCCTCTCCCATAACAACGACTCTTTACCTCCCTCTCCCATAACAACGACTCTTTACCTCCCTCTCCCATAACAACGACTCTTTACCTCCCTCTCCCATAACAACGACTCTTTAACCCCTCTCCCATAACAACGACTCTTTACTTCCCTCTCCCATAACAACGACTCTTTACCTCCCATAACAACGACTCTTTACCTCCCTCTCCCATAACAACGACTCTTTACCTCCCTCTCCCATAACAACGACTCTTTACCTCCCTCTCCCATAACAACGACTTTTTACCTCCCTCTCCCATAACAACGACTCTTTACCTCCCTCTCCCATAACAACGATTCTTTAACCCCTCTCCCATAACAACGACTCTTTACCTTCCTCTCCCATAACAACGACTCTTTACCTCCCTCTCCCATAACAACGACTCTTTACCTCCCTCTCCCATAACAACGACTCTTTACCTCCCTCTCCCATAACAACGACTCTTTACCTCCCTCTCCCATAACAACGACTCATGACCTTCCTCTCCCATAACAACGACTCTTTACCTCCCATTACAAAGACTCTTTACCTCCCTCTCCCATAACAACGACTCTTTACCTCCCTCTCCCATAACAACGACTCTTTACCTCCCTCTCCCATAACAACGACTCTTTACCTCCCTCTCCCATAACAACGACTCTTTACCTCCCTCTCCCATAACAACGACTCTTTACCTCCCTCTCCCATAACAACGACTCTTTAACCCCTCTCCCATAACAACGACTCTTTACTTCCCTCTCCCATAACAACGACTCTTTACCTCCCATAACAACGACTCTTTACCTCCCTCTCCCATAACAACGACTCTTTACCTCCCTCTCCCATAACAACGACTCTTTACCTCCCTCTCCCATAACAACGACTTTTTACCTCCCTCTCCCATAACAACGACTCTTTACCTCCCTCTCCCATAACAACGATTCTTTAACCCCTCTCCCATAACAACGACTCTTTACCTTCCTCTCCCATAACAACGACTCTTTACCTCCCTCTCCCATAACAACGACTCTTTACCTCCCTCTCCCATAACAACGACTCTTTACCTCCCTCTCCCATAACAACGACTCTTTACCTCCCTCTCCCATAACAACGACTCATGACCTTCCTCTCCCATAACAACGACTCTTTACCTCCCATTACAAAGACTCTTTACCTCCCTCTCCCATAACAACGACTCTTTACCTCCCTCTCCCATAACAACGACTCTTTACCTCCCTCTCCCATAACAACGACTCTTTACCTCCCTCTCCCATAACAACGACTCTTTAACCCCTCTCCCATAACAACGACTCTTTACCTTCCTCTCCCATAACAACGACTCTTTACCTCCCTCTCCCATAACAACGACTCTTTACCTCCCTCTCCCATAACAACGACTCTTTACCTCCCTCTTCCATAACAACGACTCTTTACCTCCCATAACAACGACTCTTTACCTCCCTCTCCCATAACAACGACTCGTGACCTCCCTCTCCCATAACAACGACTCTTTACCTCCCATTACAAAGACTCTTTACCTCCCTCTCCCATAACAACGACTCTTTACCTCCCATAACAACGACTCTTTACCTCCCTCTCCCATAACAACGACTCTTTACCTCCCATAACAATGACTCTTTACCTCCCTCTCCCATAACAACGACTCTTTACCTCCCTCTCCCATAACAACGACTCTTTACCTCCCTCTCCCATAACAACGACTCTTTACCTCCCTCTCCCATAACAACGACTCTTTACCTCCCTCTTCCATAATAACGACTCTTTACCTCCCTCTCCCATAACAACGACTCTTTACCTCCGTCTCCCATAACAACGACTCTTTACCTCCCATAACAACGACTCTTTACCTCCCTCTCCCATAACAACGACTCTTTACCTCCCTCTCCCATAACAACGACTCTTTACCTCCCATAACAACAACTCTTTACCTCCCTCTCCCATAACAACGACTCTTTACCTCCGTCTCCCATAACAACGACTCTTTACCTCCCATAACAACGACTCTTTACCTCCCTCTCCCATAACAACGACTCTTTACCTCCCTCTCCCATAACAACGACTCTTTACCTCCCATAACAACAACTCTTTACCTCCGTCTCCCATAACAACGACTCTTTACCTCCCATAACAACAACTCTTTACCTCCCTCTCCCATAACAACGACTCTTTACCTCCCATAACAACAACTCTTTACCTCCGTCTCCCATAACAACGACTCTTTACCTCCCATAACAACAACTCTTTACCTCCCTCTCCCATAACAACGACTCTTTACCTCCCATAACAACAACTCTTTACCTCCCTCTCCCATAACAAATACTCTTTACCTCCCATAACAACAACTCTTTACCTCCGTCTCCCATAACAACGACTCTTTACCTCCCATAACAACAACTCTTTACCTCCCTCTCCCATAACAACGACTCTTTACCTCCCATAACAACAACTCTTTACCTCCCTCTCCCATAACAACGACTCTTTACCTCCCATAACAACAACTCTTTACCTCCCTCTCCCATAACAACGACTCTTTACCTCCCATAACAACAACTCTTTACCTCCCTCTCCCATAACAACGACTCTTTACCTCCCATAACAACAACTCTTTACCTCCCTCTCCCATAACAAATACTCTTTACCTCCCATAACAACAACTCTTTACCTCCGTCTCCCATAACAACGACTCTTTACCTCCCATAACAACAACTCTTTACCTCCCTCTCCCATAACAACGACTCTTTACCTCCCATAACAACAACTCTTTACCTCCCTCTCCCATAACAACGACTCTTTACCTCCCTCTCCCATAACAACGACTCTTTACCTCCCTCTCCCATAACAACGACTCTTTACCTCCCATAACAACAACTCTTTACCTCCCTCTCCCATAACAACGACTCTTTACCTCCCATAACAACAACTCTTTACCTCCGTCTCCCATAACAACGACTCTTTACCTCCCATAACAACGACTCTTTACCTCCCTCTCCCATAACAACGACTCTTTCTTCCATAACCTTGACTCATGACCGCTTCCTCTCCGATCATACTACTAGGCTCTCGATGTCAGTTGGAGCAGCAAAGTTTGGCCCAAATGATGACCACCACTGGTCAGAGGAACATCTGTTCAGCCGTTCTGAAACAAAAACTTTACGAAACTAAGACAACTACAATCAGAAATCGAAGGAATACGAAATTGACCTACTTGTACCCTAGGTCATTACTTGATAAAAGTTTATTATTATTTATTATCTCAGTATTATATGGTATATTATAGTATTTCATAGTATAATATAGTATATTACAGCATTTAATAGCATTATATCGTATTTATATTTTGCATAGTCACTCCTTTGATATCCCCTAAAGCTAAATAAAGGTAATATAATAATATAAGTTATATTTATTATTTTCTGTTAATCTTTATGATTTTCAATCTTTTATTATTAATCCCCAATTTATAATAATAATTATTATATTAACTAACTAATAAAAATAACACTGAATAAAATCAAAAGATTTCAACAGAAAATTATTACATTAATTAATAATGATTTCACACCTCTTTGAATAATATTATAGTAATACAAATGATAAGATAAATAATAATGTGCCTATATTTAAGGATATCTAATGTGCCTATATTTAAGGATATCTAATGTGCCTATATTTAAGGATATTTAATGTGTCTATATTAGTTACATATTTTAGAACTGTAATTCCACCTCTCCTATCCAAACCCTCATAGGATCGCAACAAGGGGTTATCTCTCCACTCCCGTAACCCCTTTCATCAGTCGGACCGCCTCTCCTACCCTGTCACCGGCTATATCTCGTGAATGCCTTATCACTCAAAGTGAATTTGGTGATGCTGGTTTGTAGAAAGATCTAGATTGAATCATTTGATAAAACATACTTCTCATGGGCAAAGCAATTTCCTTTATCTCTCTCCCTCTACTGTTGCTATCCTTATCTTCCTTGCCCTCTCTACCGTTACTCTACCTTTAAATATTACGTTTCATTTGCGACTACTATCTCCATCCCACTCTCCACTATCCACACGTCTCTCGTCTCTACGCCCAATCGCAGAGGGCTACATGGAGCGCCGCCTGGAGGAACTCACCGACTCGTCTCTCTACCTCTCGCGTGATTGGAGGGGACTTGCCGATGTGTTGAAGCCGGCATCGCAGACACCAGGTGTCACTCATAAACTATGCGGCGTGTCCGAGGAGAATTAGGTGGATTCCGAAACTCAGATAGACCCACTAATAGTCGAGTCGATAGTGTAACGAAATTATTTGAATCCATCGCCAGTACCAGTACACTCCGATTTATTATTATCTTCTAGCGACCGATTTCACCCGATAGCTCGCTTTAGTTACTGTACGCTACAGTAGTGTGATGCGATAGATAGCTTCGAGAGTACGGTGTGTGTCTTTCTGACCACCACCCAACATGCGTTTTCCTGTATATTCTGCTAGATAGTATAGCGGGAATTGATTTCTTTTTATGCTCCGAATTTGATGCTTTCAAATTCACTGAAGATATTTAGTTTGGAAGAAGATAGAGGTTATGATTTGCATTCAAACCTTCGAGGCTCACATCTCACAAGCTCTTAGTGTCTCTTCGTTGCAACAGCGAAATCTTGTTAAATGAATCAAAAAATCTCTGCTATCTCAATACTTCCCAAGAATATGCAAAGATATTTAATTTTTACTAAGTTTTAAATTGTGTTTTGAAATGCATTTTAATATATTATACTGTATTATAATATAGTATAATACATTTTAATATATTATACTGTATTATAATATAGTATAATACATTTTAATATATTATACTGTATTATAATATAGTATAATGCATTTTACTATATTATACTGTATTATAATATAGTATAATGCATTTTAATATATTATACTGGATTATAATATAGTATAATACATTTTAATATATTATACTGTATTATAATATAGTATAATGCATTTTAATATATTATACTGTATTATAATATAGTATAATACATTTTACTATATTATACTGTATTATAATATAGTATAATGCATTTTAATATATTATACTGTATTATAATATAGTATAATGCATTTTAATATATTATACTGTATTATAATATAGTATAATGCATTTTAATATATTATACTGTATTATAATATAGTATAATACATTTTACTATATTATACTGTATTATAATATAGTATAATGCATTTTACTCAGAAAATGCTTCTTCTAATAATTTATAACTTTTCAAATATATTTTTTATTTTGTTTTTTTATGATTTTATTCAAAATGAATTATTACATTCTAACCTGCCACAATCACAATCAATCTCTATTGTTAAGTTCTTTCATTATTGTTATTTATGCAGTTAATATTTATATTGTTATCATCAGCATTCAATATTAAACAATATGTCATCTTAACCTAATTTAATCATTGAATATATATCATGGTTAAATATTTCTACATTCTCAGCTCTATTGTTTTATCTTCTATAATGATTTTGTATATATTATAAATAACTCGGAAGGTAAAAATGAATGATATAAATAAATAATTATATACATCAAATCATTTAATAGATGTGAACATGAGAAATTTGGAATATAGTTTTATTTTCACCGGTATTAACGGTGTAACATGTGATAATTATGTTATTTATGAACATATAACATTAGATGAAGGATAAATAGTGATTATATATTAATATGTGGAGTATGTTTTTAATAAGTGTTCATAATTTGTAATTCATCTTCATATGAAACTGTAACTGTATAATGACAATTATGTAATTACTAAATAATATCTTGAAATTGAGCACAATTATTCATATTTTATGTAAATTAAGAATATTGAAATTACTTAAAGGAAAAAAATATTTGCGTATCTATTTACAATTAATAAGTACGGTCTTCACACTAACGGTTTACACATAGGTGGTTTGAAGCCTGACTTACAGAGACACCTGTTGGGCATTATGCATGTTCCTCCGTTTAGACAACCTTCTCTACATATTGCTGTGGGATGTAATACAAATTTTGTATAAAAACGTCTACGTAAATATTATATAATATGGATATTTTTACTTTAGGAGAAATGCTGAATACTTTATGTGAGTAGTATTTATAAGAGATGTGTCATTATTGTATTTGCATTTTAATTACATTAACTAGATAATAAAAAACTGAATTACTTGATAAAAGGTGAGTTGATTATGTAAATTTATAGTTTAATAAAGAATATTAATGGAATTATATCGACTAATTAATTGAATTAGTTAATTGGACACTCATGGTCAGAAACAAACAACTATTGAAAGCGAATCTTATAATTATGAGATATAAAATTATAAATTCTGGAGTAATGATAGTTATAGAAGAATAAATGATATTCAAATGATGGCAATATATCGTAATTATATAATCTCTTATTACTAGTTATATAACCCAGACATTAGACCAACAGCACAATATGTAACTAACGGTTTTCACAGCGCATGCCCTTGTACCCAGGTTTACATTTGCAAGTATAGGGACCAACACATCGTGCATTATTCAAACAAGGTAGAGGGCAGACACCTTCATAAAGTATGGAGAAGGAATGAGAGAATGTTGTTGAGAGGAACTCACAAATGAGATGATCTTATTTGGAAAAGCTATTTTTAAACTCAATGTAATCAACGATATTCACCAAATTATTATATTATATTATTAATAAACTGATCATAATAATAAAGATTTTTTATTAAAGATAAATGCATTAATTAATATTAGAATTACTTTTTTATTAAAAAGTTATTTATTGCATTTTTTAGTTGTTGTTTTATATTTAAATAATTACTTAGAACTAAAATCTATTTACATTTTATTTGACAGTTACAAATGAAAAGAAATATTCTAAATTCTCTATATCGATTAGATTTAAAATAAAAATGAATTGAAGTGAGCACTGTTTTAAATTACAACGAATGCGGATTGTAAAATACAGAGTAGGATTTCTGTCGAAGGGAACTTGGCTTATGTAAAGATGGGTGTGGCTTATGCAGAAATGGGCGTGTCCTACATTACAAACCCATTTCGCAGTAACGTCCTGCGTAGCCGTTGACGCATTTACATCGGTTTGGTCCTATACATGTTCCATTGTTAACACAGGCTCTACGGCATATAGCTGTCAAAGTCAGTATGTGTTAATATAGGCTTTACATTATATAGCTGTCAAAGTAAGTATGTGTTAATATAGGCTTTACATTATATAGCTGTCAAAGTAAGTATGTGTTAATATAGGCTTTACATTATATAGCTGTCAAAGTCAGTATGTGTTAATATAGGCTTTACATTATATAGCTGTCAAAGTAAGTATGTGTTAATATAGGCTTTACATTATATAGCTGTCAAAGTCAGTATGTGTTAATATAGGCTTTACATTATATAGCTGTCAAAGTAAGTATGTGTTAATATAGGCTTTACATTATATAGCTGTCAAAGTCAGTATGTGTTAATATAGGTTTTACATTATATAGCTGTCAAAGTCAGTATGTGTTAATATAGGCTTTACATTATATAGCTGTCAAAGTCAGTATGTGTTAATATAGGCTTTACATTATATAGCTGTCAAAGTCAGTATGTGTTAATATAGGCTTTACATTATATAGCTGTCAAAGTCAGTATGTGTTAATATAGGCTTTACATTATATAGCTGTCAAAGTCAGTATGTGTTAATATAGGCTTTACATTATATAGCTGTCAAAGTAAGTATGTGTTAATATAGGCTTTACATTATATAGCTGTCAAAGTCAGTATGTGTTAATATAGGCTTTACATTATATAGCTGTCAAAGTCAGTATGTGTTAATATAGGCTTTACATTATATAGCTGTCAAAGTCAGTATGTGTTAATATAGGCTTTACATTATATAGCTGTCAAAGTAAGTATGTGTTAATATAGGCTTTACATTATATAGCTGTCAAAGTAAGTATGTGTTAATATAGGCTTTACATTATATAGCTGTCAAAGTAAGTATGTGTTAATATAGGCTTTACATTATATAGCTGTCAAAGTAAGTATGTGTTAATATATAGATATGGTCAAATGTGTAATCTAGTTATGTAATCGATGTTTAACTAATTGAACATTACTAATTACTCCGTGGAATTGAACTAAATCTTATTTAAACAAATCAATCTTTGAATAATAAATATTTTTAAATTGATTTAAAATTTCTTTCTAGTTTTAGATTTACATTTTGCTACTGTGATATTTATGCTAACGTTTACACTGGGGGGCGTGGTCCCATTCACCATTTGATTGACAAGTGATAAAGTCGGCTCCTATTAATCGGCGACCGGGAAGGCAACGGAATTTCATTATAGCTCCATACTCATATGACCGTCCGAACAACAAAACGAAGGAGTTTGTACGGGGCCGGCCACACGATACTTCTAAAGAGGTGTGGTGAGGAGGTGTGGCTTGTAGTGAGGAGGTGTGGCTTGTTGTGAGGAGGTGTGGCTTGTTGTGAGGAGGTGTGGCTTGTAGTGAGGAGGTGTGGCTTGTAGTGAGGAGGTGTGGCTTGTAGTAAGGAGGTGTGGCTTGTTGTGAGGAGGTGTGGCTTGTTGTGAGGAGGTGTGCCTCGTTGTGAGGAGGCGTGGCTTGTAGTGAGGAGGTGTGGCTTGTAGTAATGAGGTGTGGCTTGTTGTGAGGAGATGTGGCTTGTGGTGAGGAGGTGTGGCTTGTAGTGAGGAGGTGTGGCTTGTAGTGAGGAGGTGTGGCTTGTAGTAAGGAGGTGTGGCTTGTTGTGAGGAGGTGTGCCTCGTTGTGAGGAGGCGTGGCTTGTAGTGAGGAGGTGTGGCTTGTAGTAAGGAGGTGTGGCTTGTTGTGAGGAGGCGTGGCTCGTTGTGAGGAGGCGTGGCTTGTAGTGAGGAGGTGTGGCTTGTATTGAGGAGGTGTGGCTCGTTGTGAGGAGGTGTGGCTTGTAGTGAGGAGGTGTGGCTTGTAGTGAGGAGGTGTGGCTTGTAGTTAGGAGGTGTGGCTTGTATTGAGGAGGTGTGGCTCGTTGTGAGGAGGTGTGACTTGTAGTGAGGATGTGTGGCTTGTAGTGAGGAGGTGTGGCTTATTGTGAGGAGGTGTGGCTTGTTGTGAGGAGGTGTGGCTTGTAGTGATTTAGTATAACTTATAATGAGAAGGTGTGACTAATATGAGAAGACATAGCTCTTGTCGAGATGTGACTAATGGTGAGGTAGTGTAAGAAGAGGAGGCGTGACTATTGATAAGGAGGCGTGGCTAATGGCGAGGAGGCGTGGCTAATGCTGAGGAGGCGTAACTAGTGATGAAGAGACGTGCCTAATGGTGAGGAGGCGTGACTAGTTATGAGGAGGCGTGGCTAATGGTGAGGAGGCGTGACTAGTGATGAAGAGGCGTGACTAGTGATAAGGAGGCGTGGCTAATGATGAGAGGGCATAGCTAGTGATGAAGAGACGTGCCTAATGGTGAGGAGGCGTGACTAGTTATGAGGAGGCGTGGCTAATGGTGAGGAGGCGTGACTTGTGATGAAGAGACGTGCCTAATGGTGAAGAGGCGTGACTAGTGATAAGGAGGCGTGGCTAATGGTGAGGAGGCGTGACTTGTGAGAATTGTTATAACATAATAAAAATGTAATACTTAGCAATATTAATTCTGAATGAAAAGTGAACATCGATAGAAAGTCTAATATTTATTTTAAAATTCTACAATAATATTGTATTACTGTTTAGATTTATATGCCCTAATATGGTTCTAATAAGTATTAAACTTAAAACCTAGATTACACAATGAAATGTACACCATACACTGGGATTAACGATATACCAAGGCCTAGATTTTACAGCATAGGCGTTCTAACGTTCGCAAGTGGAGTTTGGCGAGGTCCACGTACGGTTGTTAAGGCAACGTATGGCTATGGGTCCACTTTTACTGGCATATCCCTTTTCGCACTTATACACCACTGTTACGCCGGGAACACGAGTGGGGTTCAGGCTTGGGTCGGAGTTGATTAGAGGAGAGGCGCGGTCCACCGAAGGAAGGACGAAACAGGGCTTCGTCACGGCTGTAGGTGTTGGTGGGCGTGGTTAGAGATGGATGCGATAGGGTAGATATGGTTGAGGGGGTAGAGGTGGGTGTCGTAGTATTGCGATGGCTGTGGTAGGGTAGCGAAAGTATCACTTAAGAATGCGATTAAAACGCACTACACACCAAACTCTACTAACATAAACAAACGGGGGGAGCCGATATCCATTTGCCCTTACTTCCACAAACTCTCGTAATATTCTCTGAACTTAAACGGTATCCGGATGTGCACCCATACGAAGCCACGCCCATAAATCTGCGATGTTGAGGTCAATGTAGAGCACTAGTTAGGGAATATGAAATATATTCCCCGGAAGTTAAACTGAATATCAAAGTGGGGGTCTGGAAACCCAAGTACACGAAAACGAAACCAATTTGAAAAGTTTAAACAAAATCTTTTTCAGATTAATTTTCGGTTTTCGTATATTGTTTTTCGTTTAGAATTCCGATTTTAAGCGAGGAAAGTAAATAGGGAATTCCGATACGCCTGTAATAGGAACAGTGTACGTGTACACTGTACACTGTACACTGTACAGTGTACCCGTACTAAACGTAAAAGTAAATTACACGAAATACGATGTACAACTTATAAACTACAATTTACGATATCTAAGGTACGAACTACAATTAAAAACGCAAATCCATACGCGAGAATTTCACTAACGAGTGGTTGGAGTAGGTGACGAATCCGTTGGTGGGAAACTGAGGTCGCGAACATTGAACGGGAACGCAGGCCCCGCTAACGGCCGACCAAACCACGAGGTCGGAATCGGCCGCACTGACCGAACACGTGGTGTTCAAATAGGGCGCCGCTATGGAATCCCTGTAGCCGACGTCGCAAACGTAACTCATCTTCTCGCCGTAGGAGACGTCGGCGCCGGCGGTGACGACGCGGGCGTTGCGGACGTCGGGCGGCGCGTCCAGGCACAGGCGGGGCGAACAGCTGCCCGTTCCGTACCACCGCCATCGCAACGGCTCGCCTTCGCAGACCGCCCACGCGTTACCGTAGTACGCGTAGCCGACGACGCACGCGCGCTGCGCGACCCTCGAACCCGACGCCCGCAATGGGGCGGGCGTCGCGGCCGCGCGCGCCACGCGCGGGTCCGCCGCCGTAGCCGGGCAGTAGGTGGGGGCGCACGTCGGCACCACGCCCACCCACGTCAAGTGGTCGCCGCAGACGAGTTTTCCGGAGTCGCGGGGTCGCAGCTCGAAGCCGCGCGCGCAAGCGAACGCCACGCGCGAACCCAACGAGTTCAACGCTTCGGTGTCGGCCATTACGCGGGCGTGCGGCACGAACGGCGGCAACGGGCACTCGCCGGCTAGACACGCCCCGTTGCCGCCTAGCCACGCCCAGCGTCCGTCGGCGTCGCACTCGGCCATCAATTCACCGGCGCTCCTGTATCCGGTCTGGCAAGCGTACAGCACGCGCGCCTCGTACAAATAGGCAACGGTCAAACGGTTCTTCCCGGGTTCCTCTTCGACGGGCTCGGCGTGCGCCAGCACCGGAAGCGCGAGGCACGCGCGACGCCGACACGCCTCCAGCACTCCGGTCCACTTCTCGTCGACGCAGAGCGGCGGGCGTCGCGAACTCGCCCGCACGAAACCGACGTGGCAGTGCAGCGTGGCGGACTGCGAACCGTTACGCAAGTCGGTGACGATGACGTCACCGTGCAACGGGTTCTCGGGCGACGTGGCGGGAGGCGAGCACTTGTTCCTCGCGCAGCGGAAGCGGGCGTCGGCTTCGACGGCGCGCCACGTACGCTCCTCGGAACACCGCAAGGTGGCGCCGCTACCGGAAGCCGTGAATCCTCCGACGCACGCGTACGTCACCGTGTCGCCGAAATGGTAGATACTCGCCGTACCGCGAACGACGTCGGCGTCGGAAATGGCGGGCGGCGTCGCGCACACTTTCGAGAGGCAGCGCGGCGCCGACGTCGGCACGCCCCTTTCGTCGGACCACGCCCCCTCGGCGTTGCAGTGGCGCACCACTTCGCCTCGGCCTCCGCCGACGAAATCGTAGCCCCCGTTACACGTGAAGTGGGCGGTAGACTCGTAGACCAGCCACGGCGCCAACACGAAGCCGTTGGCGGGCGTCGCGGGACGCGCGCAACGCACAACCTCGCACGCCGAGTCGGGCGCGCTCCACGTTAACTCGTCGAGGCACGTGCGGTTCACCGAGACCACGCCCCCGCGCCGGAAGCCGGCGTCGCAATCGTAGGTCACGCGTTGACCGATTCGATAGGAGCGACGTCGGAGGTAGACGAGCGTAGGGCGGGCGGCGGACGTGGCGTGCGTCGTGGCGCGCGGCGTGGCGTGCGGCGGCGCGTACGGCGGCGGTCCGCACGTGTTCTTCACGCAGCGCGGGCGTCGCCCCGCCCATCGACGCTGCGCGTCGCACGTGACTCGGTCGGCCGTTGAGTTCAACAGACGATAGCCTCGATTACAGGTAAACACAACGCTGGACATGTAGGTACGCGAGTGTGCGGTCGGAGTGGCCACCGCTCTTCCGTGCACAATGCGCGGGGGCGACGCACACCGCACAGGTTCGCAGTGGCCTTGCACTTCGGTCCATTTACCGTCCCAGCCGCACGTCGCGACGCTATCGGCGCCGGTGAACGTATAACCGTCCAGGCACTCGACGCTCTTGACGTCGTTCACCGTGTCGGGGACTACGGCGGGGGTACGGGAAGAGGACGAGGAAGAGGAAGTCGGGTCCGATGGATCGTTGGACAGACTTCCCGAGATGCTGCGGTAGATGGCGTGCGTCACAGGTAACGGTGGTACCGAACAGAGGACCGGAATGCACTCCGGTGGCTCCCCGGACCATTTGCCTTCCAGGGTGCAGTCGAACCTTGAGTCGCCGACCAACTCGAAACCGCGAGTACACGAGTACTCGACATCATCGGCGAACTCGAACCCTGGCGAGAGTAGTGTGAGTAGTGTGAGTACGGTGAGTAGTGTGAGTAGTGTGAGTAGAGTGAGTAGAGTGAGTAGTGTGAGTAGTGTGAGTAGTGTGAGTAGTGTGAGTAGTGTGAGTAGCGTGAGTAGTGTGAGTAGTGTGAGTAGTGTGAGTAGAGTGAGTACGGTGAGTACGGTGAGTAGTGTGAGAATGTGACACTAGAACATTAGAATGTGACATTAGAATGTGACACTAGAACATTAGAATGTGACACTAGAACATTAGAATGTGACACTAGAATATTAGAATGTGACACTAGAACATTAGAATGTGACACTAGAACATTAGAATGTGACACTAGACCATTAGAATGTGACACTAGAACATTAGAATGTGACACTAGAACATTAGAATGTGACACTAGAACATTAGAATGTGACACTAGAATATTAGAATGTGACACTAGAACATTAGAATGTGACACTAGAACATTAGAATGTGACACTAGAACATTAGAATGTGATACTAGAACATTATAATGTGACACTAGAACATTAGAATGTGACACTAGAACATTAGAATGTGACACTAGAACATTAGAATGTGACACTAGAACATTAGAATGTGACACTAGAACATTAGAATGTGACACTAGAACATTAGAATGTGACACTAGAACATTATAATGTGACACTAGAACATTAGAATGTGACACTAGAACATTAGAATGTGACACTAGAACATTAGAGCTCTAAAAAGGTGATTTAAACTCACTGACCTTCGACACCAAATTCTCCGTTGTCAATTTGCAGTGGCATCGGACATCTGATTGGACGACACTGGTAGCGCATGATATCTCCAGACCATGTCTTATTCTCTCGACACCTCAGCTTCAGGAATATTAAATCACTCGACTGCTCATCTTTATAGAACCGGAAACCAGTTTTACAGCTCACCTCAATCTGTAATTTTGGTGCCGTCAAAGTTAAAACTGCGATACTAAATACAAATTAATGATGACTCAGATAAATATTAATTTTATTAAATTATTGATTTTGTGATTACAAGTTTAAAAATATAAAAAGTTTAAAAAATAGAAAATTTACGAAGAAACATTAAAAGTTATTGAGTGAATATTTGGAGATTGATTTATAAAAATGTTATGAATATTATAGTTTTAAATAAATACCGTAATTATTACTATCTAAATATTAATGATGTAATATTTAGTTAAAATAAGTTTATATATTATTATTATAATAAATCAAAAGGATTTTATTTTATGTTTATAATGAATATTGCATTGTATTTTTAATTTCAAATACTTTAAATACGAGATTTATTCTAGATAGTGACAATATAAATTCGAAGTATTAATAAGTTAATAAATTAGCACTAATCATAAGCTTCCCCGCATATAGAAACTGCTAAATACAATACACTCTATTGTATTCCATCCAACGTCTATTCCTTTTCCCATCCGCAATGCATCTAAGCCACCCCCCGGTACCCCCACTTCAATCTTACCAGCACGAAGCTACATCCCATAGAACCCTACTCTCACCTCCACTTCGCACGCATGCCCTACCCCAACATACCGTGGTAAGCACGTGCAGTGACCCTTTGAGAACACCATTCTCGGGAGGTTTTATCGAAGGGCAAGATTCGGGAATGCAAGTAGGAATTGAATTACTCCAGTTGCCATTCTTACACACGAGTTGGCTTACACCTGGGGAACAGGTGGCAGTGGGGGTCAGGGGTCAGGGAGTATGGGGGTGATAGGGGTGAGGGAGTATGCGTTTCGAGGGGTCAGGGAGTGTGGGTGGTAAGGGGTGAGAGAATTATGGTATTGAGGGTGGTTAGAGGGTGGTAGGTGTGTGCGGGGTGAGAGGTAGTGGGCAGGGTAGAAGAGGTGGGGGACAGGGTGGGAGAAATGGTAGGTGGGTGGGAGAGGTGGTGGGAAGGGTAGAAGAGGTGGGGGACAGGGTGGAGAGAGGTGGTGGGAAGGGTGGGAGAGGTGGTGGGAAGGGTGGGAGAAGTGGTGGCAAGGGTGGGAGAGGTGGTGGCAAGGGTGGGAGAGGTGGTGGGAAGGGTGGGAGAGGTGGTGGCAAGGGTGGGAGAGGTGGTGGGAAGGGTGGGAGAGGTGGTGGCAAGGGTGGGAGAGGTGGTGGGAAGGGTGGGAGAGGTGATGGGAAGGGTGGGAGAGGTGGTGGGAAGGGTGGGAGAAGTGGTGGCAAGGGTGGGAGAGGTGGTGGGAAGGGTGGGAGAGGTGGTGGCAAGGGTGGGAGAGGTGGTGGGAAGGGTGGGAGAGGTGGTGGGAAGGGTGGGAGAGGTGATGGGAAGGGTGGGAGAGGTGGTGGGAAGGGTGGGAGAAGTGGTGGCAAGGGTGGGAGAGGTGGTGGGAAGGGTGGGAGAGGTGGTGGCAAGGGTGGGAGAGGTGGTGGGAAGGGTGGGAGAGGTGGTGGCAAGGGTGGGAGAGGTGGTGGCAAGGGTGGGAGAGGTGGTGGCAAGAGTGGGAGAGGTGGTGGGAAGGGTGGGAGAGGTGGTGGGAAGGGTGGGAGAGGTGGTGGGAAGGGTGGGAGAAGTGGTGGCAAGGGTGGGAGAGGTGGTGGGAAGGGTGGGAGAGGTGGTGGCAAGGGTGGGAGAGGTGGTGGGAAGGGTGGGAGAGGTGGTGGCAAGGGTGGGAGAGGTGGTGGCAAGAGTGGGAGAGGTGGTGGGAAGGGTGGGAGAGGTGGTGGGAAGGGTGGGAGAAGTGGTGGCAAGGGTGGGAGAGGTGGTGGGAAGGGTGGGAGAGGTGGTGGCAAGAGTGGGAGAGGTGGTGGCAAGGGTGGGAGAGGTGGTGGGAAGGGTGGGAGAGGTGGTGGGAAGGGTGGGAGAAGTGGTGGCAAGGGTGGGAGAGGTGGTGGGAAGGGTGGGAGAGGTGGTGGCAAGGGTGGGAGAGGTGGTGGGAAGGGTGGGAGAGGTGGTGGGAAGGGTGGGAGAGGTGGTGGCAAGGGTGGGAGAGGTGGTGGCAAGAGTGGGAGAGGTGGTGGCAAGGGTGGGAGAGGTGGTGGGAAGGGTGGGAGAGGTGATGGGAAGGGTGGGAGAGGTGGTGGGAAGGGTGGGAGAGGTGGTGGGAAGGGTGGGAGAAGTGGTGGGAAGGGTGGGAGAGGTGGTGGGAAGGGTGGGAGAAGTGGTGGCAAGGGTGGGAGAGGTGGTGGGAAGGGTGGGAGAGGTGGTGGGAAGGGTGGGAGAGGTGGTGGCAAGGGTGGGAGAGGTGGTGGGAAGGGTGGGAGAGGTGGTGGCAAGGGTGGGAGAGGTGGTGGGAAGGGTGGGAGAGGTGGTGGGATATTTCATATCTTGGGTTTATTTTAAGCAGACCTTGAAGTTTGTAGTTCTTGAAGCATTTGAACTGGATATTGTCCATGTAGTAGTACAAATTATTGGCGTTAACCACGACTCCGTTCAGAATGTAAATGTTATTCCTACACATGTGGATTTGACAGGTCGGTTGAAACGGGTCCCACACCTAATGTAGGTGCGCGTGGTCAGATGTCGGGGAAAGAGGAACGGGTACTTTAGCTAATTAAGTAGTAGAAAGCAACGGTAACCTACGGAGATAACATTTAGACGAGGGATGAATTAAGAGCGTGGGAAGGAAGAGTATTCACGATGGAGAGATAGTTCAGAAGGATCCGCCGACAAAGGAATAAGAAAGGTAACAATAGATTGAGATGCGTTGTCGAGTGTCTAGCAGACACTTTAAAGAACAGGCCGGAGAAGAGGCCGGAGAAGAGAATCTTAGTATCTCAAAAGGCATTGTCCAGCCAGTCGGTAGGTCCGAAGGCATTGTCCAACCAGTCGGTAGGTCCGAAGGCTAGTCCAGCCAGTCGGTAGGTCCGAAGGCTAGTCCAGCCAGTCGGAAGGTCCGAAGGCTAGTCCAGCCAGTCGGTAGGTCCGAAGGCTAGTCCCTAGATACAAACCCCATTATCGCCCTTCTGTTTACAGCTGATGTTTGGCTCGCCGACCATTTTGTATCCCTCCGGAGGGCATTCGAAGCTCAACTGATCTCCGATATCGTAAGGAGTCGGTTTGTTACGTTCGGCGAAGATGCCGTTGTCTTGGTAAGGTTCGCGGTTGGTTTTCTTCGACTTCACAATCTTCACCTGCTCATTAATTCACAAACTTATTATTTTAACGTAATTTTGTCTGATAAAATTCTAAATTTTAATAATTATTATTTAGAATTCTATAAACGGAATTTTTAAACATTTTTCGCGATCCCAATAAAATATCTATAAAGTTTGTTCAATTTCTTATTACCGCAATTATGTAATCATTGATGAATAAAACAGTATTTTAGGTTATTGTTTTGTATTTTTAAAAACAAAGGAATTTATCAAACATGTTTGTAAGTTAGTAATTTTAGTTAATGCATTATTTACAAAGTTTAACAACTATTATTATTAAGATCATCTATAAATGATAACAATTGAAAATATATAGAAATAAACTGCATTTAAAATTGATTTCTTTAATTGTATTATAATTGTAATATTTCTTATGATGAACTGTAATGGATTATTATAATCATGATGAATGACCTTTGTTACTTTCAATGTCGTCTGTAGTTGGCACATTATAGGTTTGCATTCTGTAGACAAGTGTAGCCAAACCCCAAACTTAAAGTGTTAACCGTAAAATAATTATATAAAATAACGAACACATTCTGATTCATTGACTAGCATATTTATTACAATAATGAATGTATAATGAATGTATAAATGAATGTATAAATGAATGTATAATGAATGTATAATGAATGTATAAATGAGTGTATAAATGAATGTATAAATGAATGTATAAATAAGTTTATTTTTACTTTATAAAATAATTAGTATGAGATATTGTAGCAAATAATCTGTTTATTTTATTTCCACATCAAGAATATTAGTTGATATATAGTTGATATATAGTTGATATATAGTTGATATATAGTTGATATATAGTTGATATATAGTTGATATATAGTTGATATATAGTTGATATATAGTTGATATATAGTTGATATATAGTTGATATATAGTTGATATATAGTTGATATATAGTTGATATATAGTTGATATATAGTTGATATAAAGTTGATATATAGTTGATATATAGTTGATATATAGTTGATATATAGTTGATATATAGTTGATATATAGTTGATATATAGTTGATATATAGTTGATATAAAGTTGATATATATTTGATATATAGTTGATATATAGTTGATATATAGTTGATATATAGTTGATATATAGTTGATATATAGTTGATATAAAGTTGATATATAGTTGATATATAGTTGATATATAGTTGATATATAGTTGATATATAGTTGATATATAGTTGATATAAAGTTGATATAAAGTTGATATATAGTTGATATATAGTTGATATATAGTTGATATATAGTTGATATATAGTTGATATATAGTTGATATATAGTTGATATAAAGTTGATATAAAGTTGATATATAGTTGATATATAGTTGATATATAGTTGATATATAGTTGATATATAGTTGATATATAGTTGATATATAGTTGATATATAGTTGATATATAGTTGATATAAAGTTGATATAAAGTTGATATATAGTTGATATATAGTTGATATATAGTTGATATAAAGTTGATATATAGTTGATATATAGTTGATATATAGTTGATATATAGTTGATATATAGTTGATATAAAGTTGATATATAGTTGATATATAGTTGATATATAGTTGATATATAGTTGATATATAGTTGATATATAGTTGATATATAGTTGATATAAAGTTGATATATAGTTGATATATAGTTGATATATAGTTGATATATAGTTGATATATAGTTGATATATAGTTGATATATAGTTGATATATAGTTGATATAAAGTTGATATATAGTTGATATATAGTTGATATATAGTTGATATATAGTTGATATATAGTTGATATATAGTTGATATATAGTTGATATATAGTTGATATATAGTTGATATATAGTTGATATAAAGTTGATATAAAGTTGATATATAGTTGATATATAGTTGATATATAGTTAATATATAGTTGATATATAGTTGATATATAGTTGATATATAGTTGATATATAGTTGATATATAGTTGATATATAGTTGATATATAGTTGATATATAGTTGATATATAGTTGATATATAGTTGATATAAAGTTGATATAAAGTTGATATATAGTTGATATATAGTTGATATAAAGTTGATATATAGTTGATATATAGTTGATATATAGTTGATATATAGTTGATATATAGTTGATATATAGTTGATATATAGTTGATATAAAGTTGATATATAGTTGATATATAGTTGATATATAGTTGATATATAGTTGATATATAGTTGATATATAGTTGATATATAGTTGATATATAGTTGATATAAAGTTGATATAAAGTTGATATATAGTTGATATATAGTTGATATATAGTTAATATATAGTTGATATATAGTTGATATATAGTTGATATATAGTTGATATATAGTTGATATATAGTTGATATATAGTTGATATATAGTTGATATATAGTTGATATATAGTTGATATATAGTTGATATATAGTTGATATATAGCAACTAGGGTCAAGGACACGAATAAGAGGAGGGGCTTAACCTTGGAGCACATGCTGTACTGAGAGCCAATACGTTTGTAGCCGTGGTTGCAAACTAACTCGATAACGTCTCGATGAATGAAACCATTCGAGGAACTCTGATTTCCAATGACGTTCGCTGTTTAATTGGAAAGTAGCAAACAGTTAATCAATTAATAATAAACAATTCATTTAAAATATAAACCACCTGAATTGTGAAGATTACAAATAAAACAAATAAATAATTACAAATTTAAAATGAAAGTAATTAATGACATTTTTTATATCTACGTTTATTGTTGATTTGATTAAACCAAATTGAAAGAGTAACTTAAACAAAACAAAATAACTACCCTGCAAACAATCCATGTAACTGTATTGTAACAAATACTTTTTTTTAACATATTAAAGGATTTTGTAAAACTTTATTATTTTATAAAACTATTATTTTGTAAAATATATTGAAATTTGTACAAAAATAAATATAAATTATAATATAATATTATTTCTAGAATACAAAATGTAATGATTTAGATTGTTTTCTGGTATATTACATACTAATTTACAAACAAAAGATTTAATAAAGAGAAATAAACAAACATACAACAAGCATGTGTTAGATTGACCTATTGACCTATTTATCTGCAATCTGTATATTATTAACTGATAAATATTGTGATAAGAAAAAAGTATAAAATGGTATAATTGATAAAAGATACTCCATGTATAATATAAACAGCGTATACGAAAATGGTATAAGCCACTACTGGTCAACATTTCTATTTCTTTAGCTCGTATTAAAGGTCAAAGTTGACTTTGACTTGACATTCTAACCATTATCAATGCGAGGAGGATTACAAATTGATTCAATACATTTACCAATGTTGCTCCAGCGTCCATACAACCCACAGGTCATTTTATTGTTCTTTCCAGATACAACTAGTCCAACTTTACACTTGATCTAGTTAAAAGATATAATGAGCTTATGCGCGAGTGTGTGATTGTGTGTGAGTGTGTGTGAGTGGGTGAGTGGGTGAGTGTGTGCGAGTGGGTGGGTGGGTGAGTGTGTGTGAGTGGGTGAGTGGGTGAGTGTGTGTGAGTTGGTGGGTGGGTAAGTGTGTGTAAGTTGGTGGGTGAGTGTGTGTGAGTGGGTGAATATGTGTGAGTGGGTGGGTGGGTGAGTGTGTGTGAGTTGGTGGGTGGGTAAGTATGTGCTAGTGGGTGACTGTGTGCGAGTGGGTGAGTGTGTGCGAGTGGGTGATTATGTGTGAGTGGGTGGGTGGGTAAGTATGTGCTAGTGGGTGAGTGTGTGTGAGTGGATGGGTGGGTGAGTGTGTGTGAGTTGGTGGGTGGGTGAGTGGGTGAGTGTGTGTGAGTTGGTGGGTGGGCGAGTTGGTGAGTGAGTGAGTAGGTCAATTAAATCTCACTATGGTGAGTGACTGCCCCAGTGAAACCGAGATAGTGTGAGATAGCCGTATAGAAACAGCGTTAGAGATGGGAGAAAAGAAAGACTGATGTGTGGTGAGACTCGCTGACCTCCATGGTCTCCCTATACTTTAATGAGGTCGGCATTTCGTTGCTGGCGCCATCGATGTGCGGGGTTTGGCATTGCATAAGTCTGCAGTTGGCAAGAAGTGGTATCCAGACGTCATCTCCTTGGCAGGTGGAAATCGCGGCTCCAACCACCTCGTAACCGGACATGCATCGCACCATCAGAGCAGTATTGTAGGGGAACTTACCATCTGGGCGGCAGATCTTACGTAAGATAACTAAAGAGCTTATGAGGTTAGCTTGACCGAGAGGACGTCATAGAGATTACGAAAGTAATTTCATTGTTAAAAATTGTCAAATTGCGAAAAAGTTTTGTCTTTTAAAGAATTTGGTCATCTTAAACGTAACTTATCATCTTAGACGTAACTTATGTCTTTACTAAATAATCAGATTCGCAATCTAATCAGTTAATAAAGCATCCTTCACTCAATCCCTTCTACCCTCCCCCTCCATAGCTCATTCATTCCCTCCCTACTGTATTACTTCCCAGTATTATTCCCAGATATCTATTCTTCTCCCCTTTCCGTCTTCCTGCCCTCCTTTCCCTCCTCCTACTGACCCGTCAGTTGACTGGTTGTCTCGAGGGAAGCGTGGTTTATGGTAGGAGCCGTACACCACGCCTTCAAGCACACAGGGGGCACCGCTGTCCATCTGTTTCCGTCGCTAAGACAACGCACACGTTTCACCCCTTTTAACTTGTAACCGTAGTTGCAATTGAACTCGATGATGTCGCCGGACTGGTGGACGTGGTAGGGAGCGAGGTTATGGGCGGTATTAGGGGCGTGGTTATGGGCGGGGTTATGGGCGTGGTTATGGGCGGTATTAGGAGCGTGGTTATGGGCGGTATTAGGAGCGAGGTTATGGGCGGTATTAGGAGCGTGGTTATGGGCGGTATTAGGAGCGAGGTTATGGGCGGTATTAGGAGCGAGGTTATGGGCGGGGTTATGGGCGTGGTTATGGGCGGTATTAGGAGCGTGGTTATGGGCGGTATTAGGAGCGAGGTTATGGGCGGTAATAGGGGCGTGGTTATGGGCGGTATTAGGAGCGAGGTTATGGGCGGTATTAGGAGCGAGGTTATGGGCGGTAATAGGGGCGTGGTTATGGGCGGTATTAGGAGCGAGGTTATGGGCGGTATTAGGAGCGAGGTTATGGGCGGTAATAGGGGCGTGGTTATGGGCGGTATTAGGAGCGAGGTTATGGGCGGTATTAGGAGCGAGGTTATGGGCGGGGTTATGGGCGTGGTTATGGGCGGTATTAGGAGCGAGGTTATGGGCGGTATTAGGAGCGAGGTTATGGGCGGTATTAGGAGCGTGGTTATGGGCGGTATTAGGAGCGAGGTTATGGGCGGTATTAGGAGCGAGGTTATGGGCGGTATTAGGAGCGAGGTTATGGGCGGTATTAGGAGCGTGGTTATGGGCGGTATTAGGAGCGAGGTTATGGGCGGTAATAGGGGCGTGGTTATGGGCGGTATTAGGAGCGTAGTTATGGGCGGTATTAGGAGCGTGGTTATGGGCGGTAATAGGGGCGTGGTTATGGGCGGTATTAGGAGCGAGGTTATGGGCGGTATTAGGAGTGAGGTTATGGGCGGTATTAGGAGCGAGGTTATGGGCGGTAATAGGGGCGTGGTTATGGGCGGTATTAGGAGCGAGGTTATGGGCGGTATTAGGAGCGAGGTTATGGGCGGTATTAGGAGCGAGGTTATGGGCGGTATTAGGAGCGAGGTTATGGGCGGTATTAGGAGCGAGGTTATGGGCGGGGTTAGGAGCGAGGTTATGGGCGGTATTAGGAGCGAGGTTATGGGCGGTATTAGGAGCGAGGTTATGGGCGGTATTAGGAGCGAGGTTATGGGCGGTATTAGGAGCGAGGTTATGGGCGGTATTAGGAGCGAGGTTATGGGCGGTATTAGGAGCGAGGTTATGGGCGGTACTAGGAGCGTAGTTATGGGCGGTATTAGGAGCGAGGTTATGGGCGGTATTAGGAGCGAGGTTATGGGCGGTATTAGGAGCGTGGTTATGGGCGGTATTAGGAGCGAGGTTATGGGCGGTATTAGGAGCGAGGTTATGGGCGGTATTAGGAGCGAGGTTATGGGCGGTATTAGGAGCGAGGTTATGGGCGGTATTAGGAGCGAGGTTATGGGCGGTATTAGGAGCGAGGTTATGGGCGGTATTAGGAGCGAGGTTATGGGCGGTATTAGGAGCGGTATTAGGAGCGAGGTTATGGGCGGTATTAGGAGCGAGGTTATGGGCGGTATTAGGAGCGAGGTTATGGGCGGTATTAGGAGCGAGGTTATGGGCGGTATTAGGAGCGAGGTTATGGGCGGTACTAGGAGCGTAGTTATGGGCGGTATTAGGAGCGAGGTTATGGGCGGTATTAGGAGCGAGGTTATGGGCGGTATTAGGAGCGAGGTTAGGAGCGTAGTTATGGGCGGTATTAGGAGCGAGGTTATGGGCGGTATTAGGAGCGAGGTTAGGAGCGTAGTTATGGGCGGTATTAGGAGCGAGGTTATGGGCGGTATTAGGAGCGAGGTTATGGGCGGTATTAGGAGCGTGGTTATGGGCGGTACTAGGAGCGTAGTTATGGGCGGTATTAGGAGCGAGGTTATGGGCGGTATTAGGAGCGAGGTTAGGAGCGTAGTTATGGGCGGTATTAGGAGCGAGGTTATGGGCGGTATTAGGAGCGAGGTTAGGAGCGTAGTTATGGGCGGTATTAGGAGCGTGGTTATGGGCGGTATTAGGAGCGAGGTTATGGGCGGTATTAGGAGCGAGGTTATGGGCGGTAATAGGGGCGTGGTTATGGGCGGTATTAGGAGCGGTATTAGGAGCGAGGTTATGGTAATAATGGTATTATACGCACTAATAGGCTAAGGTTTAGGGATGGAGTTAGTGTTGGGGTTAAAGAGAGGTTAATTAACTCTATATCTTATGCATCCCAACTCAAACTATAAACCCCAAACCCTAACCCTCATGGCTCAAACACCGTACAAACTTTGCGTTCTGTGCTAAAGCTGTCACCCTTGATGACGATACGTGAACCAAAGGTCAACGTAGGGTCATGACATCCGACCACCCTACTACAAGGCGGAGACTGTGTGTCATTAATCTGCAACCAAGCTCCATCAGACTTACACACAATTTTGATATTGGGGTCGCGGTCGAAACCATTGATGCAGTCAAATTTCAGGGTGTCATTGTATCTGCAAGGGAGCATGGGGAGAGTAGGGAAAGTGGAGTAGGGGAAGAGTAGGCGGAGAGTAGGGACGTGGAGTAGGGAGTGAATGAATTTCTAATAAATTAAGCATTTATATCACGAGGAAGTGGGAATTAAGGAGATGTTAAGATATGGAGGCATTGAATATTAGGACATTTGTAAACGGTCCTAGAGTCAAAGGTCACCTGTAATCGATCACAGTATTGCTGAATTGGCTGTTGGCAATCTTTGGTAGTATCGGGCAGTATTCCAACTGGCAACTAGGTGGAGAAAACGTCCACTGACCATTCCGGAGACAGGTGGTATTGTCATTCGCATAGGCGTGTTTGTAACCTTTCACGCACATATATCTCACGGTGTGCCCATACTCCGTAATGTGTTCGTCGTTATCTGATCGGAGGATTGAGGTTGGGGTCGGGGGTCGTGGTGACGAGGAATAGACTTCGGTTGCGAGGTCAGAATAAATACGTCAAAGATTAGCACAATGTTAATATTTTTCATTTCAAAAACACCCATAACTTACATAATGTATATAAAATTACATTGTCATTAGAAATCTGACATAATCAATTTGTCTTTAAGTGAGATTAAGAGATTTCTTTTTCAGAGAGTTTGATATTAGGAGGTTAAATAATAATAACTTTAACCTCGCCTAACTATTTATTTAACTATTAGCACTAGTAATGTTAGATAAAGTTGTTATCAAAATACTCCATTGAGATTATGGTTATATGACGTAAACCCCATGATGACATAATAACTCTTAGGTAATCGCCATGATGCAATAACTAACCGAACTCAACATATCCATTTTTGAATATTGGTACTTTGCAATTTATTTTCTTGCATGGAACTTTATATTCTGACCATGTGTTGTTCATATTGCAGTAAGAAGTTGCTAAATGGACAGCTGTAGAGGGTTTGTGACCAGGAGAGCAAATAATCTGTACAGCTGAGGGTAAGTGGTTATAGTGGGTTTAGAATATGTTTAGGGTAGGGTTAAGGGAGGGAGAGGGAGGGAGAGGGGAGAGGAGAGAGAGGGAGAGAGAGGGAAGGGAGAGGGAGAGGGAGAGGGAGGGAGAGTGAAGAGGGAAGAGGAGGGAGAGGGAAGAGATAGGGAAGGGAGAGGGATGGAGAGGGAAGAGGAGAGAGAGGGAGAGAGAGGGAGGGAGAGGGAAGAGGAGAGAGAGGGAGGGAAGGGAGAGGGAGGGAAGGGAGAGGGAAGAGGAGGGAGAGGAAAGAGGAGGGAGAGGGAGAGGGAGGGAAGAGAGAGGGAAGGGAGAGGGAAGAGGAGGGAGAGGGAGGGAGAGGGGAGAAGGAGGGTTAAGGGAGGGAGAGAGAGGGAATAGAGAGGGATAGGGAGGGAAGGGAGATAGAGGGAAGAGGATGGAAGAGAGAGGGAAGGGGGGGAGAGGGAAGAGGAGGGAGAGGGAAGAGGAGAGAGAGGAAGGGAAGGGATAGAGAGGGAAGGGAGAGGGAAGAGGAGGGAGAGGAAAGAGGAGGGAGAGGGAGTGGGATGGAAGAGAGAGGGAAGGGAGAGGGAAGAGGAGGGAGAGGGAGGGAGAGGGGAGAAGGAGGGTTAAGGGAGGGAGAGAGAGGGAGAGAGAGGTAAGAGAGAGGGAGAGGGAGGGAAGGGAGAGAGAGGGAAGAGGATGGAAGAGAGAGGGAAGGGGAGGGAGAGGGAAGAGGAGGGAAAGGGAAGAGGAGAGAGAGGAAGGGAAGGGATAGGGAGGGAAGGGAGAGGGAAGAGGAGGGAGAGGAAAGAGGAGGGAGAGGGAGAGGGAGGGAAGAGAGAGGGAAGGGAGAGGGAAGAGGAGGGAGAGGAAAGAGGAGAGAGAGGGAGGGAGAGAGAGGGAGAGGGAGAGGGAAGAGAGAGGGAAGGGAGAGGGAAGAGGAGAGGGAAGGGAGAGGGAAGAGGAGAGGGAAGGGAGAGGGAAGAGGAGGGAGAGGGAAGAGAGAGGGAATGGAGAGGGATGGAGAGGGAAGAGGAGAGAGAGGGAGAGAGAGGGAGGGAGAGGGAAGAGGAGAGAGAGGGAGAGAGGGAAGGGAGAGGGAGGGAGAGGGGAGAGGAGAGAGAGGGAGAGAGAGGGAAGGGAGAGGGAGAGGGAGGGAGAGGGAGAGGGAAGAGGATAGAGAGGGAGGGAGAGAGAGGGAGAGGGAGAGGGAAGAGAGAGGGAAGGGAGAGGGAAGAGGAGGGTTTGTGACCAAGAGAGCAAATGAACTGTACAGCTGAGGGTAAGTGGTTATAGTGGGTTTAGAATATGTTTAGGGTAGGGTTAAGGGAGGGAGAGGGAAGAGGAGAGAGAGGGAAGAGGAGGGAGAGGGAGGGAGAGGGAAGAGGAGGGTTTGTGACCAAGAGAGCAAATAATCTGTACAGCTGAGGGTAAGTGGTTATAGTGGGTTTAGAATATGTTTAGGGTAGGGTTAAGGGAGGGAGAGGGAGGGAGAGGGGAGAGGAGAGAGAGGGAGAGAGAGGGGAGGGAGAGGGAGAGGGAGGGAGAGGGAGAGGGAGGGAGAGGGAGAGGGAGGGAGAGGAAAGAGGAGGGAGGGAGAGGGAAGAGAGAGGGAAGGGAGAGGGAAGAGGAGGGAGAGGAAAGATGAGGGAGGGAAGAGGAGGGAGAGGGAGAGGGAGAAGGAGAGGGAATGGAGAGGGAAGAGGTGAGAGAGGGAGAGGGAGAGAAGAGAGAGGGAAGGGAGAGGGAAGAGGAGGGAGAGAGAGGGATAGGAAGCGGAGGGAAGAGGATGTAGAGGGAGAGGGAGGGAAGAGAGAGGGAAGGGGAGGGAGAGGGAAGAGGAGGGAGAGGGAAGAGGAGAGAGAGGGAAGAGGAGAGAGAGGAAGGGAAGGGATAGGGAGGGAAGGGAGAGGGAAGAGGAGGGAGAGGAAAGAGGAGGGAGAGGGAGGGAGAGGGGAGAAGGAGGGTTAAGGGAAGGAGAGAGAGGGAGAGAGAGGGAAGAGAGAAGGAGAGGGAGGGAAGGGAGAGAGAGGGAAGAGGATGGAAGAGAGAGGGAAGGGGAGGGAGAGGGAAGAGGAGGGAGAGGGAAGAGGAGAGAGAGGAAGGGAAGGGATAGGGAGGGAAGAGGAGGGAGAGGAAAGAGGAGGGAGAGGGAAGAGAAGGGAGAGGGAAGAGGAGGGAGAAGGAGAGGGACAAACAATTTCGCAGTCGGTAGATAGGTTTTGTTCGGCGAAGCTGATTGGATGGCAGTATGGGCGGGGCTGTACACTTGGCCACCATGCAGGTGGGAATATTGCGGGGCTGCCACAATCTACTAGAACTGCATTCCGCGGTATTGTAGTAGTCAGATAGCTCCACGAGCACTAAGTAATGGATCATTATAACATCACTTAGCGACTAATACACTTTGACACCGACACTTTGACACTTTTTAACTGACACTTATGATACACATACAATATTAAAGTTAATTGATAAATTAAAACAATTGATGATACAAACAAATCTAAGACAGATGACAAACTGATATTAATAATGAGAATGTGAGGTCAGTTTATGGCTTTCTTCATATCTCCACTTCCTTATATCTACCCTAAGGCCCACATAGTCCATAACACAACTCGTAACAAACCTCATCACATCAATAACCTAACAATACTTATTACCCCGATCCCACATTGTCCTGTTCCCTCCGCAACCTAATTACCCACTAATTACCCACTTTCCTCCATTTCTGTACTTCCAGTTATACAATTACCCTATGCCCCTTATTGCCTCCCACTCCACCCATACAACCAAACCCTACGTTCATCCCATATCCCACTTTGGCTTGTCTCACCCCATTTCCATACTACCATTTAAAGTTTCATTCCTTCGCAAACCATTCACCACTGCAATCATAGCCCTACTACTCCCCATAGGTAGACACCATATACGCACTTCCCAACCCCATTGTCCCCACTACTAACTTTTCTGTGAACTATTGAACACCTTGTAGTCAGGGTCACATACAACTTTGATAATAGTCTGATATCTATTAGGTGTTAAAGTTTAGTAAGTATTTAGTAAGTGTTTAGTAAGTGTTTAGTAGAGTTTAGTAATAGTTTAGTAAGTGTTTAGTAAGTGTTTAGTAGAGTTTAGTAGAGTTTAGTAAGTGTTTAGTAATAGTTTAGTAATAGTTTAGTAAGTGTTTAGTAAGTGTTTAGTAAGTGTTTAGTAAGAGTTTAGTAAGTGTTTAGTAGGAGTTTAGTAGAGTTTAGTAGAGTTTAGTAAGTGTTTAGTAAGTGTTTAGTAAGAGTTTAGTAAGTGTTTAGTAAGAGTTTAGTAGAGTTTAGTAAGTGTTTAGTAAGTGTTTAGTAAGTGTTTAGTAAGTGTTTAGTAAGAGTTTAGTAGAGTTTAGTAAGTGTTTAGTAATAGTTTAGTAATAGTTTAGTAAGTGTTTAGTAAGTGTTTAGTAAGTGTTTAGTAAGAGTTTAGTAAGTGTTTAGTAGGAGTTTAGTAGAGTTTAGTAGAGTTTAGTAAGTGTTTAGTAAGTGTTTAGTAAGAGTTTAGTAAGTGTTTAGTAAGAGTTTAGTAGAGTTTAGTAAGTGTTTAGTAAGTGTTTAGTAAGTGTTTAGTAAGTGTTTAGTAAGAGTTTAGTAAGAGTTTAGTAAGTGTTTAATAATTGTTTAGTAATAGCTTAGTAAGAGTTTAGTAGAGTTTAGCAAGTGTTTAGTAAGAGTTTAGTAAATGTTTAGTAAGAGTTTAGTAAGAGTTTAATAAGAGTTTAGTAAGTGTTTAGTAAGTGTTTAGAAAGAATTTAGTAAGTGTTTAGTAAGTGTTTAATAGAGTTTAGTAAGTGTTTAGTAAGTGTTTAGTAAGAGTTTAGTAAGTGTTTAGCAAATATTTAGTAAGTGTTTAGTAAGAGTTTAGTAGAGTTTAGTAAGTGTTTAGTAACTGTTTAGTAAGTGTTTAGTAACTGTTTAGTAAGTGTTTAGTTAGAGTTTAGTAAGAGTTTAGTCGATAATTCAAAAAAGTCTGGATTCTAAGTAATTTTAATATATAATATTAATAAGATCTTTACCTATAGGTATCGTTGAACTTTAAAGGAGCCGAGTATCTGGATCTACGAATTATTGTTGTGTGTCCATTCTCAATGATTGGTATTTTACATTCCACGGGAATGCAAGGAGCAATCGGTTTTGACCTGTCAATTAAAGAACAAAGTAATATTAGGTGCTTAAGAAAACAATTTACTGTCAATTTGAATGTCAATTATAAAGGAAATATTATTTTATTCACAATTATTAAATTATTATAATTATATCATATAAAGATAGATAAATTGAAGCAAAAGTATATAAAATTATCGAAAGTTAATTAAAAATGAAAAATCTTATTAATTCAATTTATTATTTAAATAGAGATTCGAAAAATTAATACAATTTATGAATACAAATTAATAATGAACTAAAATGATAAATTTAAATCTAAATATAATCAAAATATGATTAATAGATAATCTTGAGACGATATCAAATAAAACTTCTAACACAAATTAAGCCTTCCATAATACAAACCATAACCACACACGACATATTTACACACACATATATAACCATACGGTAATACAAACATATGTCTCCTACATACCATTTTTTTTCTCCGATGCAAACCGGAGGCTCTTCGTCATCTTCCCCGGTCATAAAACCCATAATGCAATCCGGCGGCACGTTGCCCCATATGTTGACCTTTCGACGGCGACCTTTACGTCCGACGACGTGTTCTCGGGCCGCCAACGAACACCGAGACAAGCGACAATACCCAGCGGCCCTCGACCACTCTCGAGAAGGTTCGCAGGACAGGGGGGCGCCCTCCGCCATAGATCCGCGGTACGTGTAGTTCTCGGAACAGTGTACGGCAATCACGGTGCCGACAATGAGATATTTAGGGTTCTTCACTAGTCTGTTGTCTATGTGGGCTGCGTAAAGTTGTCGAGGAGTTTGAGGGGTGCTGGTGGGTTAGTAGGGCGTAAGGAGTTGGAGGCGGAAATAGTAGGGCGGACGGCTATTCTTTATATGATGATGGGGGTAGGGGATGTGGGGGTAAAACGTGGATTGAAATGTGGACATGAATATTGTGATTTGAGGTTTTTGGACTAAGGACTGAGGAACCATGGATATAAAACTGTAAGTGGGGTTTGGAGTGGGTGTGGAATTAGTCATTGAGATAGAGTGTAATATTTAACTATTTATAAATAATATTTAACTTATTAAATATAATATTTAACAAATTACATTTAATATTAAACTAATTACATGTAATATTTAACTTATTACAGGTAATAGTAAACTAATTACATGTAATATTAAACTTATTACAGGTAATATTTAACTAATTACATGTAAAATTAAACTAATTACATGTAATATTTAACTTATTACAGGTAATAGTAAACTAATTACATGTAATATTAAACTTATTACAGGTAATATTTAACTAATTACATGTAATATTTAACTAATTACATGTAATATTTAACAAATTACATGTGATATTTAACTAATTAAAGGTAATATTTAACTAATTAAAGGTAATATTTAACTTATTACATGTAATATTTAACTTATTACCTGTGATATTTAACTAATTACAGGTAATATTTAACTAATTAAAGGTAATATTTAACTAATTAAAGGTAATATTTAACTAATTACAGGTAATATTTAACTAATTAAAGGTAATATTTAACTAATTAAAGGTAATATTTAACTAATTACAGGTAATATTTAACTAATTAAAGGTAATATTTAAATAATATACTAACTACTTATATTCAAAATTGTACTGCGGCCATTTCTCATTGATGGAATTTTACATGCAATTATTTCACATATTGGAGATTTTCCAGACCATGTTCCATTGAATTGACATTCTCTTGTCTGATTGTAGTGGGGGGGTATTGGGGGTAGTGGGGGGTTAATAGGTGTAGTGGGGTGTAGTGGGGGTAGTGGGGTGTATTGGGGTGTAGTAGGGTGTAGTGGGGTGTAGTGTGGGTAGTGGGGTGTAGTGTGGGTAGTGGGGTGTAGTGGGGGGTAGTGGGGGGTAGTGGAGTTAATAGGAGTGTAGTGGGTGTAGTGGGGTGTAGTGGGGGTAGTGGGGGTAGTGGGGGTAGTGGGGGTAGTGGGGGTAGTGGGGGTAGTGGGGGGTAGTGGAGTTAATAGGAGTGTAGTGGGGGTAGTGGGGGTAGTGGGGTGTAATGGGGTGTAGTGGGGTGTAGTGGGGTGTAATGGGGTATGGTGGGGTGTAGTGGGGTGTAGTGGGAGTGTAGTGGGGGTAGTGGGGATAGTGGGGTGTAGTGAGATGTAGTGTGGGTAGTGGGGTGTAGTGGGGTGTAGTGGGGGGTAGTGGGATGTAGTGGGATGTAGTGGGGTGTTGTGGGGTGTAGTGGGGTGTAGTGGGAGTGTAGGGGGTGTAGTGGGGTGTGGTGTGGGTGTAGTGTGGGTAGTGGGGTGTAGTGGGAGTGTAGTGGGGGTGTAGTGGGGTGTAGTGGGAGTGTAGTGGGAGTGTAGTGGGGTGTAGTGGGGGTAGTGGGGTGTAGTGGGGTGTAGTGGGAGTGTAGTGGGAGTGTAGTGTGATGTAGTGGGGTGTAGTGGGAGTGTAGTGGGATGTAATCGGGGTGAAGTGGGGGTGTAGTATGATGTAGTGAAAGTTATTAGGGTGTAGTAAGGTGTACTGGGGTATAATATGATATAGTGTAATGCAGTTGGGGTAATGGGGTATAGTGGGGTATAGTATGATGCAGGAGGGGGTAGTTGAGTGCAGTGGGTATATAGTGACATTTAATGAGGAATAGTGAGATGAGGGGCTGGCATAGCGGTCGAGGTTTTATGGGGTGCATTTAATTAGGTATGAGGTGATGGTGGTGAAATTAAGTGAGGGCATAGCAGGCAAATATAACGGCGGTGTTTAGTGGTTTGGACTGGTGCTAGAAATAGTATCTAGGCACATCTGATTACATAGTCTGATTTACATCCTATTGTCGAACCTTTAAACCGGAGAGCATATATGCATTCTTACAGCGATATGTGATCTTCGAGTGGTAATAATAACCCGTTGAATGAATTGTACCATTTATTAACTTGGCTGCGTATAGAATTTGAAATTCGGTCGAGATATAAAGAAGATGAGCGTTTAAAGGAATTAGATGAGAACATATTAACATAATACAAACTCTTCCCACTTTACAGTCATTTGAACTCCTCCCACTTTACAGTCATTTGAACTCCTCCACCTTTACGGCTATTTTAACTCATCCCCCTTTACAGTCATTTGAACTCCTCCCCCTTTATTGCCATTTGAACTCCTCCCCCTTTACGGCTATTTTAACTCATCCCCCTTTACAGTCATTTGAACTCCTCCCCCTTTACTGCCATTTGAACTCCTCCCCCTTTACAGCTATTTGAACTCCTCCCACTTTACAGTCATTTGAACTCCTCCCCTTTAATTGATCACCCTTAAGTCTTCCTCTTTGACTACTTTAATTGAACTCATCTCCTTTAAAACCATGAAATACCATTTACTACTTTCAGATACTAACCACAGCTAAACATCACCTAACACCATCTTACCTCTTACCCCATCTTACCCCCTCTCACCCCCCCTTACCCCACCGTACCCCTTCTTACCACATCTTACCCCCTCTTATCCCATCTTATCTCCTCTTACCCCCTCTCACCCCCCCTTACCCCATCGTATCCCCTCTTACCCCATCGTATCCCCTCTTACCCCAAATTACCCCTCTCACCCCCTCTTATACCATTTACCCCATATTACCCCTATTACTCACTCTTACTCACTCTTACTCCCTCTTACCCCATCTTACTCCATCTTACCCCCTCTTACCCCCCCTTACCCCATCTTATCCCCTCTTACCCCAAATTACCCCTCTCACCCCCTCTTATACCATTTACCCCATATTACCCCTATTACTCACTCTTACTCACTCTTACTCCCTCTTACCCCATCTTACTCCATCTTACCCCCTCTTACCCCCCCTTACCCCATCTTATCCCCTCTTACCCCAAATTACCCCTCTCACCCCCTCTTATACCATTTACCCCATATTACCCCTCTTACCCCTATTACTCCCTCTTACTCCCTCTTACCCGCTATCACCCGCTATCACCCCCCCTTACCCCATCTTATCCCCTTTTACCCCCATATTACCCCTCTCACCCCCTCTTATACCATTTACCCCATCGTATCCCCTCTCACCCCCTCCTATACCTCCACCTACCTGGCGGGAAGCACTGGATCCTCACGCAGCGCGGAGTACTACCCGACCACTGTCTATTGGCTCTACAGGTATGTCGAGCGAGACCCATTAGCTGGTACCCAACGACGCACGAGTAGGTTATTGTTCGATTGTAGCGGTTGTCTCGCGAAGAGATCAACATCGAATCCGATGTCTTAGGACTCGCGCAGCGGATGCTGGACGGGGGGACGGGGGACGACGGGGGGATAGAAGGAAGAGCGTAACTGGCATGCGACGGCGCCGGATGGGCGTGGTTACGTTCGAGTTAATTCGGTGGAAACGGAGAAGGAGAGGGAGTGGGATAGGGAGTGGGATAGGGAGTGGGATAGGGAGTGGGAGTGGAAGTGAGAGAGGGGGCGTGTTTAACTCGAAAAAAGAGTGGCTACGCAATGAGTTAGTATTTAATAAAATATTACAATTTCTCGTTGATTACGAACATTCGGCAGAAAGGCGGGAGATTGGTCCACTTTTGACCTTCGCACAAGGTCGACGTGGAGCCAATTAG
This sequence comes from Osedax frankpressi, assembly GCA_964035775.1. NCBI lineage: Eukaryota > Metazoa > Annelida > Polychaeta > Sabellida > Siboglinidae > Osedax > Osedax frankpressi. The sequence goes on along the minus strand of OZ038312.1, from coordinate 18,564,909 downwards.
GTGATAGCCGATGTTACATTTGTAAACTACCGTCGATTTCTCGAGGAATACATCTCCGATAATGTAGCCGTTCGCCAGGGGAAATGGAGGGGCACAATGCTAAAAATGGTGCGGTCAGTTGTTCGGTCGGTGAAATACACTCATAATTAATAAGCAAATTAACCAAAAGAATGCAGCTGGGTGTTGGTTTGTTCCATTCTTTGTCGATTCCGCAGAGAGAATCTCGATCTCCTTTGATGCCGTAATTAGCTGCGCAAGTGTATCTGCGAAAACATTGATTAGTTAAACGCAGTGTCTATTTAGGTTAAAATCTGGCAAAAATCCAACAAATCACCATTCCATGCTTCAATCAAAAATATTATATAAATAAAATATATTTTGACATTATTTAACAAAAAAAACTATAAAATTTTGAAAACAATAAAATATTTTTCCTTTTTTTAAAATAATTATTCCTTTTATTTAAGATTAAAAAATATAATTGTGTTTAAAACAAATATTATATAATGATATATAATATGAAATATTAAATAGTGAAATACTAAATATTAATTAATAAGTTTACACTTCAAGTGTAAGATGGAAATTATTCACTAAAATATAATTTTTTCCTGAAATAATTTTTTAAGACTGAAAAATAAGACTAGTTATTTTATTTTACACAATAATGTAATTATACAATAATGTAATTACACAACAATGTAATTACACAATAATGTAATTACACAATAATGTAATTACGCAACAATGTAATTACACAATAATGTAATTACACAATAATGTAATTAGACAATAATGTAATTACGCAATAATGTAATTACACAATAATGTAATTACGCAACAATGTAATTACACAATAATGTAATTACACAATAATGTAATTAGACAATAATGTAATTACACAATAATGTAATTACACAATAATGTAATTACACAATAATGTAATTACGCAACAATGTAATTACGCAACAATGTAATTACACAATAATGTAATTACGCAATAATGTAATTAGACAATAATGTAATTAGACAATAATGTAATTACGCAATAATGTAATTAGACAATAATGTAATTACACAATAATGTAATTACACAATAATGTAATTACACAATAATGTAATTACACAATAATGTAATTAGACAATAATGTAATTAGACAATAATGTAATTAGACAATAATGTAATTACACAATAATGTAATTACACAATAATGTAATTACACAATAATGTAATTAGACAACAATGTAATTACACAATAATGTAATTACACAATAATGTAATTACACAATAATGTAATTACACAATAATGTAATTACACAATAATGTAATTAGACAATAATGTAATTACACAATAATGTAATTACACAATAATGTAATTACACAATAATGTAATTAGACAATAATGTAATTACACAACAATGTAATTACACAATAATGTAATTACACAATAATGTAATTACACAATAATGTAATTACGCAATAATGTAATTAGACAATAATGTAATTAGACAATAATGTAATTACACAACAATGTAATTACACAATAATGTAATTACACAATAATGTAATTACACAATAATGTAATTACACAATAATGCAATGTGAAAATATCTACATGAAATGTTATGGATGAAATACGACGAGATATTGATTTGCCTCTTTTATTGTTTATAAATTGACCTTAGGATTGCTCCAATTGGCCAATTGGTTTCTTCGTTTTTATGTGAAAGTGAAAAGCTGCCGTTGGCAATACTTGTGGGTTTACCGCAACCAATCTTTGAACAATCATTCATCTCAAAGTTCCAGGTCTACGAAATCGCGGATTAAAAGGAGATGGGGCTATTAGATGGGGCTAGTAGGTGTAGGTCAAAGGGAGGCGTTTAATGAATGCGACCATAGTGACCTCTATTCAGGATATGACCCCAAGATAAATATCTTACCATTAGTAGATTAACTGTCTTTGAATATACGAGAGATTTCCATTAATACAAATAATTGTTCCCCGGGTCCGCGATTGGTTTCCGATCTGTTTTTATAAACCCTAGATCCAGGTATGCGCCCAATGACCCGATTACGTATGACTCCCCTATCTCCCTAGCGAGATTGACCTCTGAACCGCGTATTAGTGCCTTACCTTATCGGCGATACACATGCGGTAGTCGCGACCGTGATTTTCATAGCCGTGGTTGCATTTAAAGTAATTTTTGGCCTTGAAGAACTGAGGACCGGTCAACTGGTACTGACCATTGGGGTCAACGGACAGCAGTTCCGGACACTTGATGACGTCGCAGATGATTATGCCGCCCGACCACGTACCATCGATACTAAGGTGGTGGGTGTAGTGAAGGGAAGGGTAGTGAAGGGTAGTGAAGGGTAGTGAAGGGTAGTGAAGGGAAGGGTAGTGAAGGGAAGGGTAGTGGAGGGTAGTGAAGGGTAGTGAAGGGTAGTGAAGGGAAGGGTAGTGAAGGGATGTGAAGGTGGAGGGTGGTAATATGGTGTCTAAATCCTGATTAGTGGGAATGAATTAAAAAGGTGTTCATATAACATAGCGGGTATAAAGTGTTGGGTACGATCGGATGGGGCTCAGTAGAGTAAGACTGGGGTCTGGGGTAGGGGTGGGATAGGGTGCAGATAGGGTATGAGATAGAGTCTGGGATAGGGGTGGGGTAGGGTGTGGGATAGAGTGTGAGATAGGGTGTGAGATAGGGTGTGAGATAGGGTGTGGGATAGGGTGTGGGATAGGGTGTGAGATAGGGTGTGAGAACGGGTTTGAGATAGGGTGGTGGATAGAGTGTGGGATAGGGTGTGGGATAGGGTGTGAGATAGGGTGTGAGAACGGGTTTGAGATAGGGTGTGGGATAGGGTGTGGGATAGGGTGTGGGATAGAGTGTGAGAAGGGGTGTGAGCACGGGTGTGGGAGGCAAAAGGTCAAGGTATAATATGCATAAAAGATATAAAGGTCGATAGGGAATAGCGAATTAGGATAAAAACAAATAACAGATGATGTTCTGAATAAGACTTCTTTTGTTTACTTACAGACATGTCTGACTTATATTGCCCTTAAGTTCGTATCCGCTATTGCACTTATAGGCCAAGGTCAAGCCAACGGTGTAGATACCCTCGGTGTCATTATCTTTGCCATTATGCACTTGAATCGGGTCATTGCATTCAATCTGCAGAGTAATAGACAAGGGCAAAGGTCAGTATGAGGGCAAGGGTCATATGTTACAGAAAATGTAAGAAAATAGCACATAGGCCTGTATGAGGGCAAATAAAAGAGTTATGACTAAGGTAAGGAATGAGGTCAAATGTAAGGAATAGGGTAAAGGTCAAACATAAGTGGAAAGATAAGTATTGTTTGCAAAGGTCAGTTATGAGAATAAGGTTAATTAGGTCATTATCAGAAGTGGTATACAAAAAAATTGTAAGAAAATGACTAAAAGTAAATATTTGAGAATGTTTGACTATGAAGCTAAATAATGATATTAATAAAATATACATGCCCACATACATACCCACATACATACCCACATACATACCCACATACATACCCACATACATACCCACATACATACCCACATACATACTAGCACACATACCCACATACATACCCACATACATACCCACATACATGCCCACATACATACCCACATACATACCCACATACATACCCACATATATACCCACATACATACCCACATACATACCCACACACATACCCACATACATACCCACATACATACCCACATACATACCCACATACATACCCACATACATGCTCACATACATGCCCACATACATGCCCACATACATACCCGCACACATACCCACATACATACCCACATACATACCCACATACATACCCACATACATACCCACATACATACCCACATACATACCCACATACATACCCACATACATACCCACATACATAACCACATACATACCCACATACATACCCACATACATACCCACATACATACCACATACATACCCACATACATGCCCACATACATACCCACATACATACCCACATACATGCCCACATACATACCCACATACATACCCACATATATACCCACATACATACCCACATACATGCCCACATACATACCCACATACATACCCACATACATACCCACATACATACCCACATACATACCCACATATATACTCACATACATGCCCACATACATACCCACATACATACCCACATACCGACATACATACCCACATACATACCCACATACATACCCACATACATGCTCACATACATGCCCGCACACATACCCACATACATACCCACATACATACCCACATACATACCCACATACATACCCACATACATACCCACATACATACCAACATACCGACATACATACCCACATACATACCCACATACATACTAGCACACATACCCACATACATACCCACATACATACCCACATACATGCCCACATACATACCCACATACATACCCACATACATACCCACATATATACCCACATACATACCCACATACATACCCACATACATACCCACATACATACCCACATACATACTAGCACACATACCCACATACATACCCACATACATACCCACATACATGCCCACACGCATACCCACATACATGCCCACATACATGCCCACATACATACCCACATACATACCCACATACATACTAGCACACATACCCACATACATACCCACATACATACCCACATACATGCCCACATACATACCCACATACATACCCACACGCATACCCACATACATACCCACATACATACCCACATACATACCCACATACATACCCACATACATACCCACATACATACCCACATACATACCCACACACACATACCCACATACATGCCCATATACATACCCACATACATACCCACATACATACCCACATACATACCCACATACATACCCACATACATACCCACATATATACTCACATACATGCCCACATACATACCCACATACATACCCACATACATGCTCACATACATACCCACACGCATACCCACATACATACCCACATACATACCCACACGCATACCCACATACATATCCACATACATACCCACATACATACCCACATACCGACATACATACCCACATACATACCCACATACATACCCACATACATGCTCACATACATGCCCACATACATGCCCACATACATACCCGCACACATACCCACATACATACCCACATACATACCCACATACATACCCACATACATACCCACATACATACCCACATATATACTCACATACATGCCCACATACATACCCACATACATACCCACATACAAGCTCACATACATACCCACACGCATACCCACATACATACCCACATACATACCCACACGCATACCCACATACATATCCACATACATACCCACATACATACCCACATACCGACATACATACCCACATACATACCCACATACATACCCACATACATGCTCACATACATGCCCACATACATGCCCACATACATACCCGCACACATACCCACATACATACCCACATACATACCCACAT